>CM077163.1:57706258-58232196 GCA_039583875.1 Platanthera guangdongensis
CTTATGTCGTGTGAGGGCAATGAAAATGAACATATCGTGGGGATGGACAAGTTGGTCAATGAAGAGCCTGAGGCTTGCCAAAATGTTTGCGCGGGATGTCAGTAGTGAATTAAATGTTGAAGAGGCACATAGTTCGAGGGGATACATTGGCTAAATTGGATTACTAAAGATACACTTAGATGTATCATGAAGGAGAAGTGGCTTTCCAGTTATTTGTGGAGTTCCAGGAGTTGTGCAGGCTTGGCTTCAAGAAGTTCAGATCAGCAAGGATGGTTCTCTAACATCTGCAGGAAACTCAGGGAGCTTGCTTGTTCTCTGCAAAATGGAGAGCGGAGAGGAAGATCCGTCACTTGACGGAAACTTGCAAGTGCTGCTTATGCAAAGGGTCACAGAAGGAATGGTCTGCACAACTTATGTCATCAATCAAATGCCTCGAGTCTGATCAACATGACGTCTCCCAGGCAAGCCTAGTGTGGAGACCTTCGGGTGTTGGATCAACCGGTGCTATGTTCATATCCCAGATCTCAAAGGACCAAGCTTGATGCAAAGACAAGGAGGTAGCTTGTCTTGTGGGCTGTGTCAGCAGAAGAAGGGGAGAACTGTATGGATCCTGCAACGAAAAAGTTCTTTATTTCAAGAACGTTGTCTTTTGAGCTGACGTCGTAGAGGTGGCACTGTTGAGCTGTAGAAGAGGGTTGATGGAAACTACTGAGATCTTCAAGTGGAGCTATCTGTATCACCAGGAGCTCCGGTTGTTTCAAGCTCTGGAGCTGAAGCTTCTGGTTCGGGAAGCAGGGGGAGCGATGCTCCAAGTGTGCCCGAGAACAAGTTGGTGCTGAAGAAGCAGTGGATGTGGAGAGCAAGGAGCAGCATCTTCGAAGATCAAAAAGGATCATTAAGCCTCCAGCTCGGTATTGGAAAACACGGTGAGCTTTGTTTCCTATTTCTCGACAGGCTCCTTGGATGAGTGGGAGACTTCTAAGTTTGAAGAGGCCACTGGAGTAAAGGAGTGGGTTGAGTCATGGATGTGGAGATGGCTGCCCTCAGGAAGACTGAAACTTGGGACTTGGTGCCCAAGGTAGATGACATTACTCCTGTTACTTGTAAGTGGGTTTACAAGCTGAAGAAGAAGGATGATGGAAGCAACGAGAGGTACAAGGCTTGCCTTGTTGCTCGTGGGTTTTCTCAACAATATGGCGAGGACTATGAAGAGACGTTTAGTCCAGTGGAGAAGATGGCTTCAGTATGAGTGGTGATCGCTTTGGCGGCTTGCTAGGGTTAAAAGATGTGGCAGGTGGACGTAAAGAATGCTTTTCTTTACAGGGAGATTGACAAGGACATCTTCATGGATCAGCCGCTCGGGTACATATCTGAAGAACATATGGACTACGTCTGCAAGCTCCGGAAAGCTGTTTATGGGTTGAAGCAGGCTCCTCGAGCCTGGTATGGGAAGATTGCAGAATATCTCCTAGTTCTGTGGGTATCTGGCTTCAAACTCAGATTCGAGATGCTTCGTCAAGAAGAAGGAGGAGCTTCTAGTCCTGTTGCTATTGTACGTGGATGATATGATCATTATGGGGTGAAAGTTAGGGGTTAGATCTGGTATACTCTAGGGGGGGTGAATAGAGTATCTTTAGGTTTTTAAAACTTTTGCTGTAAGTAAAACTTAGTCCTAAAGTAATCTGACTAACACAGGCACAACAAATGTAAAATATCACAGACACATCAAACCTAATTAGCACAGCCACAGCAAGAACAAAATAAAAGAGCAACAAAGACAATATAAGAATTTTATAGTGGTTCCCGAACCTGGGTACATCCACTCTTCTACCACCCTGGTAGTAATCCACTCAGGTTTTTGATCAGATGACTGCCACCAATGAGCTTTTGATCAGGTGCTCAAAAACCAAACCTCAAGCCTTTTGATCAGGTGACTTGCAACCAGGAATAACTTTTGAAGAGAGTTAAGAACCCTTTATACAGTGGGGGATGAGAGAGTGATTATGTCTTCTCTTTCTCAAAACAACTGAGAAGACTCTTGTGGATTTATATGTTAGAAAAGGCTCCACCTGAGATATTGAATGGTTCAGGAAGGTGAAGCCTTGCTGCAGGGTGATAGGTCTTCAGACTTTTCCTTTGACCAGATGAACTCCAGAAACTTCTTGACAGATATTGTAATTGTTGTCCTTTTAAGAGTCCTGGAATGTAGAAGGAATATAGAAGGAAGAAGACTCTTGATCTTGAATGTATATTTTCTTCCTCTTCAGCCTGATGTTCTTTCTATGGTATAGGGCTAGGGTTTCTTGTCTCTTGATAGTATGGTTGCCCTATGAGCTCTGTAGTCTATATATTCTCTATGTGCTATCGAGAGAGATGAAGAAAATCCTTGTTCACTGTATATTTCTGACTACTGTTAGAGAGCTGTTTAGGAAGAGAAAGAAAATCTCTTTTATATTTTCCATATGAATTTCCTTTTGAAATTTTAATTTCTCTCTGCATTGAATTCTAACGACCTGGAGAATATTTGTATTGATTGGTTTCCCCAACTGTCCCATGGAAAAACGACAAGCAATAATCCTGATGAAGACTGTAATCAATGCTTGCTTCTAACGGTAATATTCAGAGAATATTTATGCTTTGATTACTCAGGAATTATTGTAATAGAAAAGAGACAGAGGGAGGAAAGTCTCTAAGTCTAGAACTTTACAAAATTCGTTAAGCAGAATACATCGATCTATGTCTAGAGTTCGTAGAACAGAGAAGTCAAGTTCGTCGACCAGATAATCTTTGTTCGTCGAGCTGAGATCCAAGATCGTCGACCTAAGAACTGACAACTGCTTTCTCTAGACCTATCAATTCTATGCATCAAGTTCGTCGAGCTGAGAATATAACTTCATCGACTAAATAACAGAACTCCATGTTTCTTGAACTTAAAAATGTTGAAGTAACATGTCCAGAAATTGTCGACCTCAGAGCTGGGTTCGTCGACCTGAGAACTAGTTTCGTCGAGCTGAGAACTTCTAACTGCTACTTGATAAATCTTGCCAAGACTGTGGTCTAGGTTCGTCGAGCTGAGAAGGTTAGTTCGTCGACTGGAGTGTGATTCTGGACTTAGAATTCTTAATTGTTTCTGGTCTTATAGTGTTGATGTAGATGATCCAGAAATCGTCGAACTAGGATCCAAATTCGTCGAGCTGATATTCTAACTTCGTCTACTGGAGTGTGAAGCTGGACTTCAAATACTTAGATGTTTCTGGAATAAGATGTTGAAGTAGAATACCCTGAGATCGTCGACCTGAGAACTTAGGTTGTCATCCTGAGAACTAAGTTCGTCGACTGGAGCTAAGTGAAGAATTCTAGACTTGGTGTTGAAGTATACTCTGGAATTCGTCAACCTGAGATATAGGTTCGTCGAGCTCAGCTTAGAGAATTTTCTCTGATTTCGTCGAGCTAATCACGACTTTCGTCGTCCTGAGTTCGACGAACGTCGAACTCATTTTCTGAGTTTGGAATTTCTCTAAGTCTTGAGTCTTCTACAGTCTGTTGATGGCTAGTCCATGTAGTGTTGACTCTAAGGACATGGCCTAGACTCTAGAACTCATACATGACCATGGCTATACATGTTGGGTCAAATATCCTAACTTAGTGAACCTAGCCCAAATCCAACTAGGGATCCAACAATCTCCCCCTATTTGGGTAAGGTCTCTAATTACAGACTCACATAAATAACAAAGCAATAAAACATATATCTGGCATGAAAAATTTAAATGTGCAGCAGATATATATATACACAGAGCTTTGTATCAGAATATAAAAAGACAGTTTTAAAATAATTAAAAGACTTAAATTGTTCAAAGTTCATTTCTTCTTCTTCTCCTTGTGCTTCTCCTCTTTGGCTTTGTCTCCAGATTGTGTAAATATAATTTCTTTATTGGGATCTGCAGCTTGAGCCTTGGTCATTGTCATGTAAGCAGCCCCAATGACATTAAGAGATATAGCCCTGGGCACTACTTTTGCTGGATGTAGTTTCATATAATAATCAACATTAAAAAACTTGTTAGCGTTAACAAACCTGTTCAGTTCTTCCTTTCTGTATTTGGACATTGTAGAGTATTGAGAGGTATCCTTCCATTCAGCTTTAGCTTTGTTAATCATGGAAATGCCAACCAGTTCCTGCAATCTGGCCATCCTAGTTGTTGTAGCTATCTCTGGATCCTCAAATAGTACAGGTGGGGAAGCAGGTATTTTGGGTCTTTCAGTCTTTTGATGTTTAGGGAATTGTTGTTGGTGCTGCTTGCCAGATGAATACTGTCTTTGCTAGCTGCTTCCTGAAGATGAGGACCTACCCTGCTGTCTTTGATAAGTTTGAAACTGGGTAGTCCTTTGAGTTGATGAACTTGAAACACCAGTAGCTGGAGGAGGAGGAGGAGGAGTGTCCTTTTTGAATCTCTGTGGAGGAGGAGAATATCTTCTGCTTCTCTTCCTTTCTTTCTGTTCATTCTTGGACAGCCATATCTATGCTGGCATGCCCTTATAAGATGTGATCTTTTGAAGTTTATAATATTGTGTGTCATTTGCTGGATTTAATTTCGGTGCAGGAGGTGGAGGAGCTTTCCTCTTCTTAGATACTTTATTTTTCTTTGGCTCATCATCTGAGTCTTCATCATCATCATCATCATCATCCTCATCATCAGAATCTTGAGGAGCATCATATAAGGCATCAATGGCCTTTAGTACTGATTTATCAGTTGGCTTTTCAGCCTGAGTAGGAGCTGGAGGAGGAGCTGGAACTAGAACTTGAGCAGGAGCTGGAGCTGGAGAACTGTACACTTCAGTGCTTTCAGCAACTGACTTATTTTCCTCTTTTATATCTGCCATGATCAGTGCATCAAGATCAGACATAGGTGAATCATCCATTACAAAAACTGGAACAGAAATGGCTGCTGGAGGGGATGAAATGGGGGAAACAACTCTGGGTGGAGATGGAATGGCTTGAATCTCTGGAGTAGCAAAAATGGCCTTGAGTTGCTTGGCAACTTTGGGGCTTATAGGTGAGGTATATGGAATTATAGCCAAATATGGCTTAGTGTTGTATTCTGAAAGAAGGTTCAAATGAACTATATCAAAAGTTCTCAATAAATTTAACAAATCTACTGTCGAATTTATAATAAAATCACCAACAGTTATTTCCTCATCCAACACAGGCTCATTCAAGTCCATATCAAATTCAATAAAATCAATTAAATCAAGTAATTCTTGATCAGCATCTGCTGCTTTTATTTCTACTGCTACTACTATTGCTTCTGCTGCTAGTACTGTTGTTGTTGTTGCTTCTACTAGTACTGTTGTTGCTACTTCTGATACTGTTGCTGCTTCTTCTATTGCTGCAGCTGCTTCTTCGTAATGGAGTATCTCCCCCTGCCTGGTTTCAGTGGATACTGAAGCCAGGCACCTAACTGAAGAGGAAGGAGCAGAAAGAGTAGATATGTGTGCAGCAAGAGAAGATATGGAAGTAGCAAGAGGTAAAATAACCTCTGCTATAATTATTTTGAGGAGGGGAGTAAGTAGTGCAATGAGAGATGGAATAGTGGATGGATCCAATAGTGGAGTGATAGAGGGTGTGGCAAAGGGTGTTTGAGTGGAGATAGAACTGGGGATGGTAGTAGTTGGTGGAGTAGGAGGGAGAGCATCTTGCATGTGGACATCTCGAAGAGGGGAAGTATGAGGAGCGGAAGTCGGCAGAGTAAAGAATGGGATGTTGTATAGATGGTGTGGTAAGGGAGATGAAGTTGGTGATGAAATGGGTGTACCATGGGGGCATTGAGGTGGGGTTGGTTGTGGTGATTGAGATGGATAGGGTTGTTGAGATTCCTGAAGAGGGGAAGAGGGGATGTCAGTAATATCTATTTGTGGAGAAGTTGCAGGAGATGAAGCGGAAGTAGGAATATGAATTGATTGTTGTTGTGGTTGTTGTTGTGTTTGTTAAAGAGATGGAATTGTGGAAGAGGGTTGTTGTAGTATCTGATGTTGAGGTGGGATGGCTGGAAGCGAGGGAGGTGGAGGAGGGATCTCTTTAGTAGGGTGGGAAGTGGCTGGAACAGCCCTAGTACTCTCAGAAGCCCTGATGGAAGAGGAAGAAGCCTTGGAGGGCTTGGTGATGGTCCTCTCCCACCTGCCAAAAAGAGTACAGGTGAGCCTCTTAGAGGCATTTATGAATAATGTCTGGGAGACTAGGGATTCAATAGTCTTTTCCTTCAAGAAGATCCCTAATATTCTTCCAAAACACACCTCTTTCTTTGTATTCTTTTTCTTAATCAGATCAAACATGATCTGAGCCCAGTTTACCTTCTTCTTGTTGACTACAACACACATAACTAGGAATTGGTGCCTGGTTATGTAGTCATGTGCAGTGTGCTTTCCCAGCAACACTTTTCCCACAATGTCTGCTAGGAATTTAAATCCAGCAGAGAGGTGTTTCTTAAGCAGTTTATTAGGGGTTTGTCCAGAATAACCCATCATACTCAGCATCATATCAAACTCCTCAGTATCCATTTCTAATTCCTCTTCACCATTGTTTAATCCAAAAATTTAGGTAAAAATGGTGGGGGGTGAGGGAAACAGTATTACCCGTTATAATTCCTTTCATGGTATTGTCATCTGTTGTAGAAGAAGAAGTATACACCAATTCCCTGATTTCTGTGCTGGCGATCTTGATCCTCGTGGATAGCAGACTCTTCAATTACTGTTATTCAAGGAGTTGCAGGATGTCCAGGAATATTGGGTCTGAATGCTGGAAGGAATCAAAATCGACATCAAACCTGGTGTGGAATTTCATTGCCCAAGAGTTCCTGCTGGAATCGCTATTAGAGCACCTGCAAGAGAAGAACGAAGATCAAGTGCAAAGGAACTGAAAGCGTGGGATGGAGGTCGAAGAAAACCTAGATAGAAGGTTTTCCAGAATATGAATTGACAAACTCTGTTCCATGAAAAATAAATTAATTCTTCGATCTGAGGTCGACGAAATAATTTGTAGCTAAATAATTCGTCGAGCTCAGTCTGAAGATTTGAAGACATTTTGTCGAGCTCCGTTCGACGAAAGTTTTTTGAAGTAGATTCGGCGATCTCCATTCGATGAAAATGACTTCACTCACAGAGAGTTCATCGAACTCCGTTCGACGAATATCTCAAGAACTTTCCCCAGTTCGTCGAGCTCAGTTCGACAAACTTTGGCAAATTCATCGAGTGCAGATAAAAATTAAACTAAGCCTTCTCCATTGATCATTCCAAGCTGATTTATAAAGAACAAGCGATTTCTTTCATCCAAGGGTTTGGTGAAAATATCAGCTCTTTGTAAATCAGTGTAGATATAGACAAGTTTAATTTTATTTTTGTCTACACATTCTCTAATGAAATGATGTCTAATTTATATATGATTAGTCCTACTGTGATGGACTGGATTCTGTGCTATGGATATAGCACTTGTGTTATCACATAGTAGAATTGAATTATTTAAGTTGAAACCATAGTATAGGAGTTGGTTTTGAATCCACAACATCTGAGAATAACAACTACTAGCAGCTATGTATTTTGCTTCAGTTGTTGATGTAGATACAGATGACTGCTTCCTACAAAACCAAGAGACTAATATCATACCAAGGAACTGGCAAGTTCCTGAGGTACTTTTCCTATCAACCCTGCATCCAGCAAAGTCAGCATCTTAATATTCAGTTAAATCAAATTCTGACACTGTAGGTTACCATAGGCCTAGACTGAGACAACTCTTTATATATCTCAAAATTAATTTTAGAAAAATTAGGTGAGATTCTTTAGGGTTCACTTGGAACCTAGCACAAAGGCATGTGACAAACATGATATCATGTCTGCTAGCTGTAAGATATAGTAGGGACCCAACAATGCCCTATTTAACTTCTGGTCAACAGGTTTCCCATGTGGATCAAAATCTATTGCAGTATTAGTAGCCATAGGTGTTTTCTTTGTTGAGGCATTAGCCATCCCAAACTTCTTAAGAAGCTCTTTTGCATACTTAGCTTGGGAGATGAAGATGCCATCAGGTAGCTGCTTCACTTGGAGACCAAGGAAGTTGGAGAGCTCACCCATGCTACTCATCTCAAACTTATAATGTATGAGGTCAGAAAACCTCTTGCATAGTTTAGAGTCAGTCAATCCAAATATGATGTCATCCACATAGATTTGTACTAATAAGATTTTATCCTTATGATGTCTACTGAATAATGTTTTATCTACTATGCCGCTAGTGAAATCATGCTCTATCAGAAAGCTAGTTAAGGTCTCATACCAAGCTCTTTGAGCGTGCTTTAGACCATAGAGGGCTTTATGCAGTCTAAATACATAAAAGGGATGAGTTGGAGAAACAAAAACTGGAGGTTGTTCAACATAGACTTCTTGTTTTAGTACTCCATTCAGAAAGGCACTCTTTACATCCATCTGATACACCTTCAACTTCTTATAGGCAGCATAGGCAAGAAAAAGTTTTATTGCCTCTAACCTTGCAACTGGTGAAAAGGTCTGATCATAGTCTATACCTTCTTCCTGCCTATAGCCTTGAGCAACAAGCCTAGCCTTGTTCCTCACAATTACACCATGGATATCTAGTTTGTTTCTATATACCCATTTAGTTCCTTTGATAGGGTAGTCTTTAGGTCATGGAACCAAATTCCAAACTCTACATCTCTCAAACTGGTTGAGTTCCTCTTGCATAGCAATGATCCAGTGGGCATCCTGCTCAGCTTCATGTATGGATTGAGTCTCAACTTGAGAGAGAAAACAGGCATACATCAAGTCTTGGTTGAGTTGATGCCTTGTCTATACACCTACTGTTATGTCTCGAATCACTTGGGATCTAGGGTGATCCCTTAGTGTGATAAGATCAGTGGGTGGAGTTGGTTCAGCAACAACATTTTGATTTAATTCCTCTTGTGTAATTATATTTGATGTTGAATGAAGTTCAATCACTTCAGTGCTTTCTTCTTCACTATATTCATCAACTTATGGAGAAGAATGTGTTGGAGCCTCTTGGGTGAGGCTTAGTCCATCCAAATTCTCACATAAGTGAGGTACCTGCAAAGAATTACAGGTAGAAATCTATTTCTCCTTATAAGACATGTTAGTTTCATCAAGGTAACACGTATAGATTCCTCCATTTTTAAAGTTGATTTATTGAACACCCTATAAGCTTTGCTTACTTTGGAATATCCTAGAAAGATTCCTCTTCAGCCTTAACTTCAAACTTTCTAATGTATTTTTTGTTATTCTTATGTATATAGCATATACAATCAAATACTTTAAAATAGGTGATTTTAGGTTTCTTCACTTTAAGTAATTCATAGGGAGTCATATTCTTTAGTTTATGTATCAAGCTTCTGTTCAGTACATAATTTGCTGTGCTTACAGCCTCGACCCAAAAGTATAGAGGCATGTAACATTTGCAAGTAATGTGCCTGCAGCTTCAATTAGGGTCCTATTTTTCCTTTCCGCTACCACATTTTGTTGGGGAGTTCTACGAGCTGAGAAGCAGTGCCTGATACCTTCCTTCTCACAGAACTCATGCATAAGAAGAGACTCAAAGTGAGTGTTTTCTTTTTATTTATGTGTTGTGATTTTCATCTATCTATTTATCTATCTATCTATATATCACTAATTTTTAAAATTGCTCTAAAAAAATTAAAGTTTTAATATACACTATTCATCTCCCCTCTAGTGTAAAGTTAGATCTATATCTTCACTTTCAAATGAATAGTCCCCTTGTACTATGAGCTACACCAAGTAGATGGGAATGACATCATGACATGCCCGGAATTCTCAGAGATGGGAAGGAGAGTTATAAAAGGAGGATCAGGAATTAAAGAAGACTAGTAGGATGAGGCTCATATCGAGGTGGACACAGCTCAAGCTCTAATCTAAATGATAAGATAGATCTAGGAGGCCGCGAGGGAGTGGGCGTCATCCACAAATGAGGAAGGCTCAAAGCTTCCCGCAAGGGAAGTCTTTGCACAATTTATCGCTAGGGAGTCACTTCAACCGCCCAAACACCTCCTTTGCCAAAAGATATCTCTTTATTAGAAGATGACATGTTGGGGATTGAGAACCCTTTCCATGACACCTTGGTCATTCATGTAGCAATCAAAGTCTTCACCATCGCCCAGATCCTGGTAGACAACAGGCGCTTGGTCGATTTCATCTTCAAGAAGGCATTTAATGGTCTGGAGTTAGAATCAGACAGGGTAATAACTTCATATGGTCATCTCTTTAGATTTCAAGAGAGAGAAAGGTGGTGGAAGGAAGTGTGAAGATGCTGGCAACACTCGGTGGAACGTTATAGAGCTATTGATCGATTCATTATCGTCAATGCGCCAAGCTATTATAATGTTATATGTGGATCAATGAGGGTGGAGGAGAGGAACTAGGGTAGGGCATGAGATGTGAATTACATGAGATGTTATAGCATATTTTTGTATCCAATGAAACATGCATCTCAGGAGCTAAAATATTAGGAGTAGAATTTCAAACCCGTCTCAAAGTTACAAGCAGGGAGGAAAGCAAAGATCTGTTACTTCTTGAGAAGGATAACTAGATGAAGATAATTTGACAGAAAACTCGTAGAAAGCTTTGAAGAGCAGCATGAGTAATTAGCTCGCCGAATATAACAAAGCTTGGAGAATACGCATGGTGAACTCATCGCCGGTGAAGTTAGGGAGTGAGTTGTGTTAGTTTTTATTGTAATTTATTGAAGTGTGGTCAAGATAACGTGCATGTAAATATGTTTGTAGACTTGCTGTGAATTTGCTTCTATAATAATTTTATTTTCCCAATTATTATGTGCCCATTGTTCGCTTTCAACATAAATGTGGGCTCTCACTTAAATGTTCAAAAACTACCAAAACCAATTTTTTTATGAAAAACTCTATTCTAGCTGAGCATACAAATGATTTCTAAAGAGGGTGTGTAGGATAAATGATGCTTCTCAATGCAAAAGCGGGTCTAAATAATAATTTGTGGTTTCTCGTACATCATCTAAAATTCTCATGATAAATGATGCATAAAAAGGATAATTAAAAAACATAATAGATTGCTACATAATAGAACAACAAACAACCACCTAAATAGTTGTCATTGCACCCTATTCTCATAAGCATTTTTTATCTACCAAACTCGTATATCATCTCAAATGCTTGTGAAAATCTATGTTGTTTTGTCCCTAATATAATTTACAACATAGTAGTATAATCCAAGGTCAACACGTATCTTTGGAATATTGGAGATCAATTCCACTATCTCTTTGATTGTGACAATTGGTTGAGGCTATATTGGAGATCAATTCCACTATCTCTTTGATTGTGACAATTGGTTGAGGCTTCACTACAAGTGCAGATTCACGCAACTCACTGCTCATGAATCTTCACCTGTTGCGACTACATGACTGAACATAATATTCAGTTTCTTCTCTAACTCGAGTGTTATATCACTACATCAAAAGTTTTTTGCAGCAGTATCAACCTATACATAACAATTGTAACAATATGATTTTTTTTCAAAAAAAAAGTAAAAGAGGCAAAACTATGATATATAAGAACTATCAAAATCTTAGACATTTGCAATCATGACAAAACCACAAATTAGCAAGCTCGCAGGTCCCCCTATGAACTAGGCCAACTAACATTCTCAATTACAAATTATGATGCTCAATGTTGATGTCAATAGAAAATTAAAAAAAAAAGAAAATAAATTGTAAAAAGTATAATTTCACATTAGAAGTAATTAAACAGGTCGCGGACATGTACCAAACATAATGCATTTTAAGCTCACAGGTCACCCTAAAACCATAAGGTAACAGAAGTATCCTAAATGTACAAATGCGCATATAACCAACACAAAACCAACATAAATATATTTTTAATGTATTTTTCTTTAATCTTATATTTAATGAACTTACAAGAACCAACTAAAATTCAACTCAAGGAGGAAAGAAGCGGAGACAACAATATCATAGAGTTTTATCTCAATTAAACATGAGTTTCTCTCAAATACATAGACCGGAAAAAAAAACACAGCAGAAAGTTTAACAACAGGTAGTAATAGCTTCATAAGAGCAAGAGAAAACCCAAATTAGGAAGCTCCTCTGCAGGGAAGGTCGGCCAACCGAAGCTAACGACAACAAAAGAACAAAAAAGAAGAGAGATCCTAGGAAATAGATGGAGATCGTTCCAGTTGGACGCGTCGATCTGGCTTGCCATTCCTCTTATCATTGGTTGGATGGATTCGTAGATCGGCAATAAATGTCGGAGATTGGAAGCAGATCGACAACAAATGTCGGAAATCACGTCAACAGGTGAGAAGACGACTAAAGGAGGAGTCGGAGGGAAGTGGAATGGAGGAATTACCAATCAGGAGCGTTAACAATGGGTTTTAGCGACCTGTGATTTTTGGAGCCCAATACCGAACAGGCTCCCGCTTTCAGAATAAACCTTAAACCTCTTGTATAACCTCTAATTTGACGAGATCAGAGAATCTCAAGGACGACTCAGAAGACCTTGCCCCAATAAGGGGCGAGTTGAGGAGGACTCTCCCCGGCTTGGGGAGAGTCGAGAAGACTTCGCCCCAGTGGGGGCGCGTCGAGGAGGCCTCGCCCCAGCCGGGGCGAGTGGAGCAGACCTCGCCCCAGCAGGGGGCGAGTTGAGGAGCCCTTGCCACAGTAGGGGCAAGTTGAGGAGACCTCGCCCCAGCAAGGGGTGAGTTGAGAATCCCTTTCCCCAGCAGGGGGAGAGTTGAGGAGCCCTCTCCATAGCAAGCGCGAGTTGAGGAGACCTCGCCCCAGCTAGGGGGGAGTTTAAATGACCTTGAGAATACCTCGCCCTAGCAGGGGGTGAGTTGAAAAGGACTTTCCCCAACCGGGAGCGAGTCGGGGAGGCCTCTCCCCAACCGGGGCGAGTTGAGAAGCCCTCATCCTTGTAATGGGCGAGTTGAGGAGCCCTCTCCCCAGCAGGGGGAAAGTTGAGGATACCTCTCCCCACCCAGGGTGAGTTAAGAAGACCTCGCCCCAGCAGGGGCGAGTTAAGGAGACCTCGCCCAGTTAGGGTGAACATGTCGGGTGGATGTTCGCAGACCACAACCACCTCTCCCTTTGAATTTGCCTATAAATAGGACCCTAGGGCACAAGTACAGGGCACCAACACCGCCCCCCCCCCCCCCCGCCATCACAACCCGTATTTTCTCAACATATAATATTATATCAGAGTAAAATAAAACACGTGTCGTTATGTCACGTCGTATAGGGGATAACAGCAGATGCCCATTCAAGAACCTACTCATGATACTTATCATGAAATTCTCAAGTTTCTTATGAAGAAAACATATTTTTATTTAAGTTTTGACGGTCGTATCCCTCAGTGCAGTGGATCAACTTGTCCACGGATGAAAATATAAGTATATGTTGCAAAAAATACTTCATTTAGTTCAGTTATTATGCTACATGAGAAAAGACATCCAAAAGAACAACTCATTATATGCATACCTCTACATTTAATATAAGTATAAAAAGAGCTTTTACGTTCGTTAAAATATAGTGTCGTTTGATTTAAAAAGATGTCATGAGTATGAGATAAGCATAATGATACTTTTATAACTTGAAAACATGCAATCCTACTATAAATCCTTCTCAGAGAGCAAGTTAATCCAATAAACCATCTAGAAAATGGCACAACAACCAGCAAGTAAATCAACACTCTACAATGAACTCCAGTGGGCGTCAACAACCTGACACAAACCCACCAAACATCATGCATGTCTAAACTAAAACAAAGTGAACAAAACCACCTCCGAGTGGTGAGGGGAGAACCACTACAACTGCAGAACACCAATAACTATCAACTCTAACTGCTCGAACGGCTACTGCTACGAGCCTGAGACATTCAAAAGAAAAGAATGCCTCAGCAAAAATGTACAAGTGGAGATCAAAGATCAATAATAGCAATAATCAAAATGAGACAAAAGGGTCACCAACCCAAATACAAGAATACCTGTCAAACCTCAGCAAATAAGTCATACTATAATAAGCAAAGAAGAATTCTCAAACATTGTAATAAGAGAAGTTGCACCAAGTGCGAAATGAAGACATGTTTCGATAAGATCTGTAAGAGTAAGCATAATAACAGATGTTTATATAATAAGAAGAAAAAGACTGAATAACTCTAAAGACAAGAATCATTAACACATGGTAAAATGGTTCTGAGTCGGTGGCCCCATTGTACAACACGAACTATCGGGCCCAAACATCTCAACATGGCACTGTGGTGACGGCCACATTGTCCAACACCACCCAAAATTCCAAACATCTCAAAAAGGCACTGTGGTGGTGGCCACATTGTCCAACACAACCCAACAGCCCATAAGAAAATACCAACCACCATGTGTAATGATTCACGAACTGGCATCAAGTTGGTGGTCCTTTATCCACTGCCAACCTAGCCACAACCATACATCCAGAACACTGAGAAAATCCAAGCCTAACCTCAAAACTCCTCAACGACAAAGAGGAAGGAAAATCTCAAAAAAAACACCATAAGGACAATACTCGACGAATTGACTTCATTCGGCGAGAAAGGGTCCTAAGTTCACCCTGATTCGTCTAATATACTCAACGAATACACGAGATACTCCACAAATAGTACTCAGTGACATTAAGCTAAACCTAGCGATACTCATCGAATCGACGCACAATCCTCTAAGTCCATGGGAAATTCGTCGACTATACTCGACGAATACAAGGTTCACTCAACGAATATGACTTCGTTCGACGGTTATAGTCAACGAATTATACTTAGCAAAATTTACTACAATCACTGATACTCGACAAATTTAAGTCTGACTCGACGAAATTGACTTGTCGCAATATAATACCTAATGATATTCGACGAAAAAGACTTGGTCACAAGATCACTCGACGCTTTCGACCCCTACACCACACTCGACAAATTTGTCGAGAATACTCAACGAATAGACTTCACTCGATGCCAAAACTGTCAATACTTGACGGACTCGATGCCAAAACACTCGACGAATCATACTCGACGAAAAAGACTTCACTCGACACCAAAATCACTCAACGAAATGGTTGACATAATACTGATATTTGACGAACTTCTCACAGGCTAACTTACCCATACTCGACGAATTTCACACAATCGGTCTCCATGACAACCCGGGGGACTTCAACCTAGCTTAACCCTACACTACTCCTACCTTCTAAGGAGGAAAAGAAAGGTAATACAAACAAGGAATTTTGCAAGGGGAAATAAATAATTACTTGCCTCAAATCTTCAAAAATCTGGCCTCATGAACGCTCCACTCCAAGGATCGGTAGCAAAAACTCCTAGGCAATGATTCTTGAAACTTTTCGAGACAAATGAGGGTGAAGGTCGAAAACCCTAACGCTAAAAATCCACGAAACGGGGAAACCTTACCGTGCTCGCGTAGATCTCGGCGAGAGCTTTCCAAATCTACCTTCTGACGACAATTTCGCGCACCGAAACTCCTAAAGGCAGCGGCCGAAGACCTCACGGTGTTTGCACCGTCGCTCTTCTTTCGCTCTTCGCGAAGTACATTGGCTTGGGAGAGATGATGAATAGGGTTGCATCTATTACGTACAAGCCTGTATATATGTATAATATATTATTAATATAATTAGCTAAACGTCTAAACAACAAGGAAACCCAAATCACCTCGGATTTCCACGAAATTCGCACTCAAGCTAAATATCAATGCTACGAATCTAACGATAAAGTCGAAATCAGAATCTGACAAACCAAACTCAGGTAAAAAAAATCCCCCGAAACCAAAACATCAAAAACCTACTAAAATCCACTCAGTCAAAATCTCGGATTCCGATGAGCAAAATCACGCTCCAACAACGGCGCTTATTAACTACGGGTCAACGTAATGCCCTAACATCATTGTTACGTCACTAAAGAAATTTAAAATAAACATCGAAAAATCAGGGGCATTACAACAACTCCCCCTAAAAGAAAGTTTCGTCCCGAAACTTGATACGCAAATCGAATCTATTACTAAAAAAATAACCAAAGGTTATCAAAAAAAACACTAACCAAAAAGAAACTAGGAGAACAGATGAGGATGAGTCTCTCTCATAGCTGACTCTAACTCGCATGTCGCGCTCTTAACGTCTTAGTTTTGCCAAAGAACATTGATCATGGGTATTGTCTTCCTTAACAATACCTGATCCTGAGTATCTAGGATAGGAATAGGCACCCCAATATAAGAAATATTAGGTTGCAACTGTGGCACCGAGTCAAGGGCATGTCGGTCACTAAGCACACACTTCCGCAACTGGCTCACATGAAACACATCGTGCACCCCAGAAAATTAGCAAGCAAATCCAGCTTATAAGCTGACACTCCGATGCGTTCATCAACTTGGAAAGGTCCCACATACCTGGGATCCAAATTGTGATCCCTTCCAAACCTCTTAACACATGACATCGGAGATACTTTGAGAAAAACTATGTCCCCAACTACGAATTCCAGATCAACCATCATCGATTAATGTTCTTCTCATAACGCCCCTGGGCTATACGAGGCTTATCTCGAATATGCGACACAAAGGTACTAATTTCTTTCAAAGCTTCTAGACCCAACAATGGTCTTTCAACAACTTCAGCCCAAAATAAGGGGGTTTGACAATGTCTCCCATACAAAGCCTCAAAGGTGGTCATATGCAAACTCTCCTAATAACTATTATTATAGGCAAATTACATCAATCTAAGCCGCTCGTCCCACGCTCCTCCGTAGTCCAAGATTTAAAATCTTATTAACTCTCTCTTCCGTGATCATTGGTTTGCGGATGATAAGCAGTGGAATACCTGAGATTGGTACCCAACTCTCCTGCAAACTTTTCCAAAAATGAGACGTAAATCTGGAATCTTGATCTGGCACGATACTTACAGGTACTCCAGGTAATATAATGACATCTTTCAAATACAACTCTGTTATCTTCTTCATGAAGTAATCAATCTTGAACGGCACGAAGTAAGCATACTTTGGCAATCTATTAACTATGAGCCATACAGAATCATGTCCTCAGGGAGATCTTGGCAAACCAGTAATAAAGTGCATAGATATACTCTCCCACTCCAACTTGGAATATCCAAAGGCATCAGCTTGCCACCAGGACTTCCATGATCCTCCTTAACTTGCTTGCAAGTAAAACACTCAGACAAGAACTTGGTTATATCATTCTTCATCCCATACCACCAAACAATCTGATTCAGATCTTTATACATCTTTGTAGAACCAGGGTGGTAGACAATACTAGAACCATGTGCCTCACTACACAACTTTTCTCGAATATCCTCAACAACGGGAATACACTATCTACTGCGGTACTCCAAAGTACCTGCATCATCGATTAAAAAGTCCGATAATTCCCCTTTTTCAGTTCTACTACGAATATGTTGCAAATCAAGGTAGTCCTTTTGATGTAGTCATATAAGCGTAATCCATGAAGGCTCTGTCACTTCCAGGCTGCTTGACAAATTGCTACTTCCGACAGAGATGCTTATTAATAAAAACTCTTCCTCTAAGGATTTTACAGAAAGGTTAAATATATGCGCGGTCTTTCTACTCAAGGCGTCGACTACCACATTAGCTTTGCCCAGATGATATAGAATTTCAACATCATAATCCGTGACATACTCCAACCATCTACACTGGCGCAAATTTAACTCCTTCTGAGTGAAGACGTACTTCAAGATTTTATGGTGTGTGTAAATCTTGCATAACGCGCCTTACAACAAATGTCTCCACAACTTTAGGGCATAAATCACTACCGCAAACTCCAAGTCATGAGTAGGGTAGTTCCTTTCAAGAAACTTTAATTGCTTCGACTCATACACATTCATTTTTCCTTCTTGCATCAAGACACATCCAAGACCGACATGCGATGCATCTATATAAACGACATACTCTACTCCTTCGGTAACAAAGACAACACTAGAGCAGGCACAATCTCCTTTTCAACTCTTAAAAAGCTCCTTTGCACTTATCACTCCACACAAAAGATGTGTTTTCTGCGTAAGTTTAGTCAAAGGCGGATAAAATGTAGAGAATTCTTCCACAAACCTTCTATAATAGCCTGTCAAGCCTAAGAAGCTTCTTATCTATTTAGGTATGGTTGGTTTTTTCCAATTCATCACGACAGCTATATTCTCTGGATCAATAGAAATGTCATCCTTATTCTCAACATGACCCAAAAAGGACACCTGAGGTAGCCCAAAACTCACACTTACTCAACTTGGCATATAACTTATGTTCTCTTAAAGCAAACAAAACCAAACACAAGTGTTGGGCATACTCCTTAGCATTTCGAGAATAAACCAGATCATCGTCAATAAAAACAACCACAAACTAATCCAAGAAATCCTTAAAAACTCTATTCATCATGTATATAGAGGAAGAGGGTGCATTCGTCAATCCAAAGGACATCACTAAGAACTCAAAATGCCCATGACGAGAAAGAAAAAAAGTCTGAGGAACATCCATCTCACGGATTCTCAAATGATGGTAGCCCGAACGAAGGTCAATCTTTGAAAACACCGTACTACCATGCAACTGATCAAACAAATCATCTATTATGCCTAATGATTCTTTACCTTGAACTTTCCTATAAAATTGTATGCGTAACTAATCGACCAACATTGAAACTGAAAGAAATTGTACCTTATCACCTAGAGGGGGGGGGGGTGAATAGGTGACTAAATCTTTTTTTAAACTTTTAGGCAGATTGCAGATAATATCACAGATTTACAATTACTTCTTCACAGCAATCAATCAGCAATCACAGAATAAAGCATGCACACAGTGAACACACAGATTTATAGTGGTTCCCCAAGTTTTGGGTACATCCACTTTCCCCCTTCGCCTATCTAGTAGTGTACTAGATTCGGCCAAACTCCTCCACTATTCCTCAGATCCTCAGATCTTACACTCAGAACCCCAAATGGTTCCTACAGCTCAGGCCCAAGGCCCTACAACTCAGTCTTCTTCAAAGACCTACACTCAGCCACAAGGCCTACACTCAGCCACAAGGCGTACACTCAGCCACAAGAGACCTACACTCAGAGAAATAGATCTCCTACACTAAGGCACACAGGCCCTACCACTCAGCCTTTATAATTATAGGCTTACAACTCAGATCCTTAAGGATCCTACAAGAAATTAAGAATACAAAGTGTATATACCTACAACTCAGAATAAGAGAGAAGAGTTGATAGGTTCTTGATGAGTTCTTGGAAGAACTCTGCTGAGATCAACCTCACTTGGCTTTCTTCAAAGCTTCTTGAATGTAGAACACAATAGGATTGATTCTCTGCAGCTGATCTTCAATCACTGCAACTTAAGTTTCAGATCTTAATCTGAAACCTTCTTCACAGCCTGTTTCCAACGGCTGACTTCTTGGAAGGAGCTCTCTCTCCAACTACTTGGATCTTCACTTGAAGGTCTTCAATGAATTGCTTTCCAACAACTTTGATTGTTGATCTCTTGTTGTTAATCATCTTTTTCTGTAGACAGAATAAGCCTTTATATAGGCCTTCTTCATGGTGACCGGCTGATCCAGTTTCTAACGGCTTTCTAACATCTCTGACAGTTGCAGTAGACCGGCTGGAATGGCAGCTGTCATGTCATCCAGTCACTTCTTGAAATATCTGTATCTGTCTGAAAGTGTCGAGACAGTCTGTCTTTAAGTGTCGACACTTATAGACCAAGTGTTGACATAAGTAGACTAAGTGTCGACACTAGCCTTCAAGGTGTCGACACAACTCCTTGTGTTGTAGAATTGACTTCTCGACACAGCTTCTTCAATATGTGTCGACACTGATATTATGTGTCGACACAACTCCTTGTTCTTCAGTACTTAGTTGAGTTCTTGTATGTGGCGACACAACTCCTTTGTGTCGACACATCTTCTTGTGTTGAACTTGTTCAGTGTCGACACATCTTCTTGTTGTCGACACATGCCTTCTGTATTGATGCTTGCTGAGTGTCGACACAGCTCCTTGTGTCGACACATTCTTCTTCTGTTGAGACTTTGGCTGAGTGTCGACACATCTCCTTTGTGTCGACACTTGTACTTAGAATTTTTGTTGAACTTTGCTGAGTGTCGACACAGCCTCCTAGTGTCGACACTTTCTTTATGTGTTGAGTCTTCTGCTGAGTGTCGACACATTCTTTATTATGTCGACACTTTTTTCATGTGCTGAGTCTTCTGCTGTGTGTCGACACATACTTCATTATGTCGACACTTATACTTAGACTCTGCTGAAATTTGCTGAGTGTCGACACAGCCTCCAAGTGTCGACACTTTCTGATGTAGACAAAGTTCCTCTGGGTGTCGACACTGCTTCTAAGTGTCGACACTGCTTTACTGGACATTTCTTCATTGAGAGTCGACACAGCCTTCATGTGTCGACACTTTGTCTAGTGTCGACTCTGCATCCCTGGTGTCGACAAAATTACTCCAAGTGTCGACACTGCTTCTCTGGGTGTCGACACAAGTCTTCTTAAGTGTCGACACTTTCCTTCTGGGTGTCGACACATGGACTTAGAAACTTTTTAGCATTCACTGCAAATACTTAACCTGCACAACTAAACTCAAAACACATCAAATACATTTTGATGTATATCATTGAGTAGGGTGAGGCTTCTTCAAATCAGGTACATTTATTCCAATGTACCCAACAATCTCCCCCTATTTGGAGAAGTCATAACCCTTAGTCAATGATATACACCATACATAACAGAATTACAGTATGATGAAAAACAGGATTATGTAATCAGGGAAAGTACATAAACATGTATTAAACAAAACATGTACACACATATATCTCAGAACAAATATGTAATAGATTTTTCACACATCACATTGTTCTAACAACTTTGTCATATTCATTATACAAAAGTTTACAGAGTGTTTAAAATCAAAAGATTACAACTGTAAACTAAAGATAATTCTATTCTATTTTTGCTCAGCCTCCTTGATAACTATGCCCTTTCCAGATTGTATCTTTGCTTGTACTGGGGCTTCAACATCTTTAGCAGCAGCAGGCTTCTTGCCTTTAAGATCCTTTTTCTTCTGCTCTTCAGTCTTGATCTTTTGTCTTTCAAAGTAATGATATGGCTTTGGAAAGTACTTGCTAGGCTCTTGGGCATTAGGAGGTAGCTTTCCCATCTTAGCCTTTCTCCTGTATTGCACAATGGCTTCTTGCCTGGACTCATGCTTTCTCCATTCTAGTTCAGAATACCACTTGTTTCTATCTTAGATATTATCCTTGGCAGCCTTCCATGCAGTTAAGATAATATTCCTTGAAGTGGGGCTCCACTGTTCAAAATCAGGCATTTGTTCAGCTTGCTCTCTGAACCTTTTCTTATACAATAGAGTCTCTTGTTCTTTGAGCAACAAAGCTTCCTGTTCTTTCAGTATAGCCTCTGGCACTAGCTGAACCACTTTCTCTATGATGACATTTTGCTTTCCCTCAGGTGGGCTATACATTGACTGTATGTCTGCATGTATCATATCAAAGTCTGGTGGAGGATATATGACTTGAGCCACTTCAGCTTGCTCCCCTCCAAGATAAGCAGGATTAATCCCAGACTCTGCAACATTGTCATCATCACACAATGGAGGATAACCAAGGGTGGCTCTGATGGAATTGGAAATCCATTTTGCATGATCAGAGCTGGCTTTGACTAACACCCTCTCCCCCTTTATGACTTCTCTTTTCATGTGATCCCTTAGATCATCTTTCTGAAACCTTATTTGGGCATCCAAATAGTTTACTCCATCCTTAAAGTAAGGTTTCAACCTTTGGAGTTTTTCAGTGATCAGCTTCTGAGAATCTTGAATTGCAGAAGTTACAGCAGTTAGGCTCTCTTGCAGTGCTTTGTCAAATTCCTCTTTGGCAGTGGTCAGGGCTGCATTCTGGGCAGTTGCTATATTCTTTAGTTCAGTTACAATAGCATTGTGAGAAGCTGTCAAATTATCATTCATTCTTATTTGATTCTCCAGAAAATAACCTTGCTTTACTTCAAGTTCATCCACTTGAGCTTTGATTTTCTCTTGATGTGTAGCCAAGTACACCACTGCATTCCCTCCCTTGTGGAAGCAGTCAGTCATCTCCTTCTTATTTAGATTCATTTCAAATCTAATGGACTTAATGTCTTGTGCAAGATCAAACTCTAAAGACTTATGCCCCTCATCCAGATATGTTTCTATTGCTTTTCTTTGCTCATCAAGCTTTATCTGCATTACAACCATCAGAGAACTGTAATCTACAGATGGTGCTGGCTGTAATGTAGGCTGTGGTGCAATGGTTTGCAGAGCTTTCTTATAATTCGGGCTTCTCCTCTTGAGGACTTGAAACTTTCTCTTTTTAGCTCTGGCAGCCTCCTCATCTTCAGAAGCAGATGTACTTGCAATATCAACCCTGTCCTTAGGGCTTGGAGGTAACTCCTTCTGCACTTTAGGTTCCTTCCTTGCAGTTTCCTCAACAATAACTACGTGCTCCCCCTCAACATGAGCATTCTCCCCCACAGCAGCAGCACTTTCTTTCTCAAAGTCTGTTTGGAGTAGGTCAGGGAATAGCTCTTCTAGGGTGAATTCTTGTGGAGGATGGGGTGGAGAAACTCTTGTCTCATCAACAACTTGATCAGATACTACTTGATCTGCAACAGATGAGTCCTCCATGACAATATCTGGGGGTTGACTATGAATCTGAGGTTGCTGATTAACATCAGATAATTTGTTAATTATAACTTCACTCTCAATAAGGAAATCTAATTGATTGATTTCTGTGATTACCTCAAGAATGATTTGAGTGGCTCTTTCACTTTCTAAGGGAGGTGGCTCTTCAACCAGTAGAGACTCCCCCTAGATAGAATCCTGGTGTATTGGGCTAGCATGTGGTAGCTCCCCCTGCCTCTCTGCATCATCTTGTCTAGCTGGAGACTTTCCAGTAATTCCAGTGTCTTCTTCATCAGGAGTGAACACTACTTGTTCCTCAGAACTGCTTAATGATTCTTGAGCCACAGGGGCTGACTTCTTCTTCTTCTTTAGGGGTGTTTCCTTCTCAGGAGTGGGCATTTCCTTGGTCAAAACACTATCCCATCTAGAGAAGATTCTCATGTCCATTTTTCTCATGTGGTTGATTTTAGATCCAGCAGCTTGACTCATGACCTCTGGTATACTACCAGCAAGGTATAGACTGAGAATCCTACCCAAATTGGGTTTCTTCAGGCTCTCCTTAATCTTCTCAAACACTACTGTAGACCAATCAGTTTGTAGGGTGAAGATAATCCTTGTCATTAGGCTGAACATATGAGCTGATACTCTGTCATGCCCTCCAGGCTTGCTGAGGATAACTTTCCCAACAATTTCTAATAGAAATTTGCCTTGGCTGTTCATCCCCTTCCTGTTGAATACTGAACCAATTTTCATCTTGGAATCCAGTCCACACCATGTCAGTGCTTCTCTAGTCTTAGAAGCAGAAACTGCATCTTCTTCCTTAGATCTTGGTAGGTTTAGTACCTTTCTCAAACTCTTAGATGAGATCTTCACCTTTTCTCCATGAACCCTTGACTTTATCTTGAGTCCAGATTCGTCTAGGGTTGCTCCATTCAGAAATTCTAGAACTTCTTTCTTCCATATCTTTGTCGACTCTGAAACAAGAAAATCTAACCCTGAGTTTGCAACTAGGGTTACCACATCCTTGATCTCTGGTTCTGCGTCATCAAACGCATGCCTCACCAGTTCATATCCTTCATTCACGTTCTCTTCGAGCTTGGGCGCCATTAGGGTTTGAAGAATTTGAATTGAGAGAAGAGAGGTGTCGACACACAAGTTTGGTCTCGAAACTTTGGTGAGCGTGTCGACAGACAATGGTGAAATCCTATTTATACCTTTCTAGGATTGAAGATGAAAGGGCGCGTCAAGAAACTTAAATTGTGTCGACACTGTTGAAAAGTGTCGACACAGACTTATAATGTCTCGACAATAATGTGTTGACACAAGTATAGTCGACAGAATATATGTGTCGACACTTGTTTATGAGTCGACGCCACTTAACTCGACACTTAGTCGAGACTTTACTTGGTTAATTCTGTGTAAATTCCAAGTGTCGACACCACCTTGGTTGTGTCAACACTGACCCTGTATGTGTCGACATAAATTTTCTGAAGTGTCGACACAGGCTTCCTAGATGTGTCGACACCTTTTCTCTGAAGTGTCGACACCAATTCTCTGTCTCGACACAGACAACTCTGTGTGTCGACACTATTTTACTTAGCCATTTCTGTAAACTTATTCTAAGTTTATCATACCTAATTCAATTTTAAACCTATTGAATTTGGTTTCTTTTAAAGGCTTAGTATACATGTCAGCTAGTTGATTATCTGTATTAACATACTCTAGTGAAATATCTTCTTTTTCTACATGTTCCCTTAGAAAATGATATTTTATTTCAATGTGTTTAGTTCTACTATGGGAAACAGGATTGTTTGCAATAGATATAGCACTAGTAGAATCACAAAACAGTGGTGTTCTACTTACTTGAATACCATAATCTTCAAGCTGATGTTGTATCCATAGAAGTTGAGCACAGCAACTTCCTGCAGCCACATACTCTGATTCTGCTGTGGAGATAGCCACACTTGTTTGCTTCTTGCTACTCCATGATATCAGTCTTCCACCTAGGAATTGATAGGTACCAGTTGTACTTTTTTTATCTTCCTTGCAGCCTGCAAAATCTGCATCTGAATAACCTGTCAGTTCAAAGTCTCCATTCCTAGGATACCAAAGGCCTAGATAAGGAGTGCCCTTAAGATATCTCAGTATTCTTTTGACTGCTGTCAAATGAGACTCTTTAGGGCAAGCTTGGTACCTAGCACAGACAAATGTTGCATACATGATATCTGGTCTACTTGCAGTCAAATACAATAAGGAGCCAACTATCCCTCTATACAAAGTCTCATCTACAGATTTCACTGCATCATCTTTGCTAAGAGACATACTTGACCCCATAGGAGTCTTCATGGTACTGGATGATTCCATACCATACTTCCTTATTAATTCTCGGGTGAACTTAGACTGGCATATGGATAAACCATTCTCAGTCAGTCTAACTTGGAGACCCAAGAAGAACTTAAGTTCCCCCATACTGCTCATCTCAAATTGCCCTTGCATAAGTTTTGCAAACTTTTTGCAAAGACTACTTTCAGTAGACCCAAATATTACGTCATCTACATATATTTGGACTAGTATGATCTTGCCTCTGCATTCCCTAAGGAATAGAGTCTTGTCTATTTTCCCCCTTGTGAATTTATTCTCAATGAGGAAACTAGACAGGGTTTCATACTAAGAACTAGGGGCTTGTTTTAACCCATACAAAGCCTTCCTAAGTCTATAGACATAATTAGGTTGAGTTGAATCAACAAAACCTGATGGCTGTTCCACATAGACCTCTTCCTTTAGATTACCATTCAGAAAGGCTGACTTAACATCCATTTGGTATACTTTAAATCCTTGAGAGGTTGCATAGGCCAGGAACATCCTTATGGCTTCCAGTCTGGCAACTGGAGCAAAGGTTTGATCAAAGTCAATACCTTCTTCCTGCCTATATCCCTTAGCAACCAGTCTTGCTTTGTTCTTAATAATCACTCCATGTTCATCCATCTTGTTCCTAAAGATACACTTGATCCCAATTATGTTGTGGTCTTTTGGTTTAGGAACAAGCTCCCAGACTTTGCATCTCTTGAACTGATTCAGCTCTTCTTGCATTGCCTCAATCCAATGAAGGTCTAGGATGGCTTCTTCAAACTTCTTTGGCTCTACTTGGGATAGAAAACTTGAGTAGAGTACTGCACTCAGATTTCTGCTCCTTGTTTGTACCCCTTATCTTAGATCACCAATGATTTGATCTGCTGGATGATCTCTTAGATGTCTATTAGCTGGAGGCAGCCTGACTTCAGGTTGAACTCCTTCAGCTTCTTCAACTTGTTGCACTCCTTGGTCTTCTTCTGCATTAGGTACATGTAGTACTCCCCCTGGACAACAGCCACTATCATCTACATGCTGACTTGCAGTAGATCCTTCTTCAATAGTGAGCTTGTCCAACTTCTTAGTCACACCTGTGGAGCTGCAAATACTTCTAGAAAACTCATTGTTAATAAGTCTAGCTTCATCAAATACTACATGTACTGACTCTTCTACAACTTGAGTAGACAAGTTGTAGACCCTATAAGCCTTACTATTATTGCTGTACCCAACAAAGATCCCCTCTTGGGATTTGGCAGCAAACTTGGTCAAGTAAGACTTACCATTGTTAAGTATAAAGCATTTACAACCAAAGATCCTGAAATAGGATAGATTTGGTTTTCTGCCTTTCACAATCTCATAGGGGGTCTTATTGTGGCTTTTAGTAATGGTAGCCATATTAATTACATGGCATGCAGTATTAACTGCCTCAGCCCAGAAATATTCTGGTAGAGATGTGTCACTTAATAGGGTTCTAACAGCCTCAATCAAGGTTCTATTTTTCCTCTCAGCAATGCCATTTTGCTGAGGTTTTCTTGGTGAAGAAAGTTCCTGAAATATCCCAAATTCTTCACATAGTTTTGTCATACTATCAGACTGGAATTCAGTACCATGGTCAGTTCTTATTTTGACCACTGTACTGTCTAACTCATTCTGAATTTGTTTGACAAAACTATAGAGGATACTAGGTGTTTCAGATTTCTGTCTAAGGAAGAACACCCAGGAAAACCTTGAGTAGTCATCTACAACCACAAATGTGTAGACCTTCCTACCTAGGCTGTGAACTGGCATAGGACCAAAGAGATCCATATGCAAAAGTTATAAGCACCTCACAGCATCTTTGTTTTCAATGCTATTAAAGGTGGATCTAGTCTGCTTGCCCTTTTGACAAGCTGAGCATATTCCATCTTTAATACACTTAACTTGAGAACCATTCCTCACTAACTCTTTGCTAAATAGTTGGCTAATTGTCTTGTAGTTAAGATGGGCTAGCCTCTTGTGCCATTTGACACAATGTGAGACTTTCTCATCAGCTACAAGACATACTGGAGAAACATTGTTCTCACACATAATGTCTAGTCAATAGACATTCCTTTTTCTATAACCTGTCAAAATGATCTCTTGATCATTTGACCTCCTGATATGACAACCATCTTTGACAAATGAGATGTCATATCCTAAATCACTCAATTGACTTATACTAATAAGGTTATGTTTCAAACCTTTAACATAAGCCACTTGAGTAATTGTTATATAGGTGCTAGAAATGTTACCAAAACCTTTGATGATTCCTTTTTCAGAACCACCAAAGGTGACTTTAGGACCATCCTTGATTGGTGTGTAGTCCTTTAGCATTCCCCTAGTTCCAGTCATGTGCCTGGAGCATCCACTGTCTAAGTACCATATTGGGGCATGGCTACTTGGACTCACCTGCAAAACAGATTAGTTGACCTTAGAACCCAAAGAATTCTTGGGTCCTTGGCGCTGGTTAGTATGCCTCTTAACAAAACTACCTGCAGATCTCCCAACAGGCAGTTTGCTACACATCTTGGCACTAGAATTGTGCCAACTGTCAATGGCAAAGTGGCCTACCTTGCCACAGCACCAGCACTCAAATCTATTGTACCTTTGCTTAGGTACAACCCTAGCTGTTCTATCTACAGCAGGATTGTTGAGTACTGGGGCTTTGCCCTTAGACTTGGACTGAACAGTCCTAGCAGGTTTAGTAAACCCTAATCCAGTTTACCCTTTTGATGTAAAAATTCATCAATCAAAGGTAGAACAGACTTAGGTTTTGAAAACCTTGCAACAATGTCTCTCTCCTTCGAAGACTAATCTCCAGATTTCTGATTTGATCATTCTTGAATGTTATAGTTCCCATCTGAATAACAGTTATGTTCTTCAGTCTGGCTATTTCATTTAACTTTTGATCAATCAGCTTCTCAAAATCAGTTGCAACAACTTTAAGATTAGCAATCTCCTTAGCCTGACTTTTGGCCAAGGATTTGCTTTTCTTAAAAGCTTGCAACAAAACTCTATATTCATCAATCAACTGATGAATATCCCCTTCAGATTCAGATCAACTGGCATCACTTGATGCTGATGTAACTGAATCTGAACTAGCACTAGAAATTGAACTTAAAGAATAATTTTGTACCTGACTAGGTCCAGGCTGATCCTGGATTTTGTCACCTTCTGTTAAGGCCATCAGTCCTTTGCACTGAATGTCCTCTTGCTCATATATAGAGTTCATTATCTGGATGAACTCCTCTTCCTCTTCTTTAGCAAATAGTCATATGTATGCTTCAGCTTCTGACTAAGTTTCTGAAGAAGATATGTCTGACAGGCTTTTGTCCTTCTTGGCAACAAAGGACCTTTCCTTCTTGCCCTTGAATTGAGTCTTTTTCTTATCTGTTGACTCTCTCCTCTTCTCTGGACAGTCAGCAACAACATGTCCTTGTTTGTTACAACAATAACAAACTATCCTTGAAGATGAAGTTCTATTTGACTTGGGCTTTCTCCTGTCTTTCTTTGATGACTTCTTGTTCTGATAATAGTCATCTTTTCCCTGTGAAGTGGATGGCTTTGACCTCCACTGTTTCTCTTTTAGAAACTTCTGAAAGTGTCTTGTGAAGGCTGCAAAGTCTTCATCACTCTCACTGCTTTCAGAATTTCTGCTTTCTGAATCATCTGACCCAGTCTCAGCCACTTTTGGAGGTGGAGATGGAGACTTACTTTTGTATTTCTTGGTGGCTTCTATCTTGAATGCCACTGCTCTTTCTTTATGCTCACTTCTTGTAGTCTTCTCCTTCTCCTTCCTTACCATCAACTGCAGCTCATAGGATAGCAGTTTTCCAAACAATGTTGGCGGAGGAATATCTGCTAACTTAGCAATTTCCCTTATGACACAGATCTTGGTGTCCCAATCCTTTGTTAGGGACCTCAAGAACTTATCATTTAGCTCATAATTACTGAAATCTCTTCCATAGGACATTAACTCATTAAATATCCTATAGAATTTCTTATAGCATTCTGTTATGCTATCAGACCTGCCTTGTCTGAAGCTCTCATATTCTTGGTTTAACAAGGACTTCCTGTCTTGTCTAACTTCTTCTGAACCCTCCATATACACTATCAAGGTATCCCACATCTCCTTAGATGTCTTACAGTGTATCAAGTTCTGAAATATAGCATCATCTATGGCACTCACAATGATATTCTGAGCCCTCTTGTCCATAGTGGCCAGAATAATCTCTTCTTTTGTCATTTCAGAAAAGTCCTTAGGTGTTCTCTGATTTGCATCCAGTACTGAAACCTTCATAGGCACATATGACCCTTCTTTAACTGTGATATATATTCTAGGGTCTGAGGCTTCCATAAATAGTCTCACCCTTTCTTTCCAGATGCCAAAAATCTCTTTTCTGCAAATGGGCAACTTCATGGATCCAAGTTCCTTATGATTCTCTATTGAACCCATTTTATTGATTTTCTTGATTCTGTGATTTACTTATACTGAATCTGCCAACAGGATCTACTCAGACAGTTAAGTCCTTTTTGAGTAACCTCCCTCTGATACCACTTGAAAGAAATTGTACCTTATTACCTAGAGGGGGGGTGAATAGGTGACTAAATCTTTTTTAAAACTTTTAGACAGATTGCAGATAATATCACAGATTTACAATTACTTCTTCACAGCAATCAATCAGTAATCACAGAATAAAGCATGCACACAGTGAACACACAGATTTATAGTGGTTCCCCAAGGTTTGGGTACATCCACTTTCCCCCTTCGCCTATCTAGTAGTGTACTAGATTCGGCCAAACTCCTCCACTATTCCTCAGATCCTCAGATCTTACACTCACAACCCCAAATGGTTCCTACAGCTCAGGCCCAAGGCCCTACAACTCAGTCTTCTTCAAAGACCTACACTCAGCCACAAGGCCTACACTCAGCCACAAGGCCTACACTCAGCCACAAGAGGCCTACACTCAGAGAAATAGATCTCCTACACTCAGGCACACAGTCCCCACCACTCAGCCTTTATAATTACAGGCTTACAACTCAGATCCTTAAGGATCCTACAAGAAATTAAGAATACAAAGTGTATATACCTACAACTTAGAATAAGAGAGAAGAGTTGAGAGATTCTTGATGAGTTCTTGGAAGAACTCTGCTGAGATCAACCTCACTTGGCTTTCTTCAAAGCTTCTTGAATGTAGAACACAATAGGATGATTCCCTACAGCTGATCTTCAATCACTGCAACTTAAGTTTCAGATCTTAATCTGAAACCTTCTTCACAGCCTGGTTCCAACGGCTGACTTCTTGGAAGGAGCTCTCTCTCTCCAACTACTTGGATCTTCACTTGAAGGTCTTCAATGAATTGCTTTCCAACAACTTTGATTGTTGATCTCTTGTTGTTAATCATCTTTTTCTGTAGACAGAATAAGACTTTATATAGGCCTTCTTCATGGTGATCGGCTGATCCGGTTTCTAACGGCTTTCTGACATCTCTGACAATTGCAGTAGACCGGCTGGAATGGCAGCTGTCATATCATCCAGTCACTTCTTGAAATATCTGTATCTGTCTTAAAGTGTCGAGATAGTCTGTCTTTAAGTGTCGACACTTATAGACCAAGTGTCGACACAAGTAGACTAAGTGTCGACACTAGCCTTCAAGGTGTCGACACAACTCCTTGTGTTGTAGAATTGACTTCTTGACACAGCTTCTTCAATATTTGTCGACACTGATATTGTGTGTCGACACAACTCCTTGTTCTTCAGTACTTAGTTGAGTTCTTGTAAGTGTCGACACAACTCCTTTGTGTCGACACATCTTCTTGTGTTGAACTTGTTCAGTGTCGACACATCTTCTTGTTGTCGACACATGCCTTCTGTGTTGATATTTGCTGAGTGTCGACACAGCTCCTTGTGTCGACACATTCTTCTTCTGTTGAGACTTTGGCTGAGTGTCGACACATCTCCTTTGTGTTGACACTTGTACTTAGAATTTTTGTTGAACTTTGCTAAGTGTCGACACAGCCTCCTAGTGTCGACACTTTCTTTATGTGTTGAGTCTTCTGCTGAGTGTCGACACATTCTTTATTATGTCGACACTTTCTTCATGTGCCGAGTCTTCTGCTGTGTGTCGACACATACTTCATTATGTCGACACTTATACTTAGACTCTGCTGAAATTTGCTGAGTGTCGACACAGCCTCCAAGTGTCGACACTTTCTGATGTAGACAAAGTTCCTCTGGATGTCGACACTGCTTCTAAGTGTCGACACTGCTTTACTGGACATTTCTTCATTGAGTGTTGACACAGCCTTCATGTGTCGACACTTTCTGTCTAGTGTCGACTCTGCATCCCTGGTGTCGACACAATTACTCCAAGTGTCGACACTGCTTCTCTGGGTGTCGACACAAGCCTTCTTAAGTGTCGACACTTTCCTTCTGGGTGTCGACACATGGACTTAGAAACTTTTTAGCTTTCCCTGCAAATACTTAACCTGCACAACTAAACTCAAAACACATCAAATACATTTTGATGTATATCATTGAGTAGGGTGAGGCTTCTTCAAATCAGGTACATTTATTCCAATGTACCCAACAGAAACTAAAGCTACCCGTCAAGAACTAGATTAGATTCTAACCTGAGTTCACTTGGGTGGACGTCTGCGCTTCTTCCAACGTCATCACATACAGCTTTCCCTTCCCTTTGTCTAGCTACGGCGGTGGCAAGGCTTGAAGTGGGACTGGCTGCAGCGTGGGCTGAGAACCGCGGGCATCTAGACTTCAAATGTCCTTTTTGTCAACACTGGAAGCATACCTTATCTTTACTCCAACAATGGGAAATATCATGTCCCTTCTACTTACATGAATAACAGACCAGATCTCCTTTGGGTACGCTCTGAATTACAAGCACCTGTTATTGTTTCTAAACTCCCAACCTTTTGAAACACTCTTCGAATGGATGGTCTGGCCGGCAACAAAAACTACACGCCTGCTTGCTTCCTTTCTTCAAAGTAGGGGTATATTACCGAGAGCTTTTATTATCCTCAGACTTTCGCTTGTCCTTTCTCATTTGCATACCGCAATTCTTGGTATTACCGATCACTGACTCTCAGAGCGGCTTCTAATACCTCAACGAAATTCTTAGATCCATATGTGCAAGCCAATTATTGAATGTCGCTCCTAAGAACACCCAAATAACGCTTTACTCTACTCGCTTTAGAGGCTACCAAATACAGAGCAAACCTGCTCAACTTGCTGAATTCTACCTCGTACTCATTGACTGTGAGTTATCTTTGTTTCAGATGTAGAAAGTTGTTCATCAAACGATCTTGCTTGACCGATGGCAGAAATTTCCTCAGCAATAACTCCTTGAAAGAATCCCAAGAACATACATCTGTAATGTTCTCTTTTTCTCTTAACCACCAGCTCTTTGCAAGACCCTTTAGCTGGTAAGTGGCGACCATCACTCTTTAGTCAGCAGAAATTCCTGAATATAAAAACATTTCCTCTATAGAGATGATCCAGTCATCCAAAGCAATGAAGTCAGCTCTACCATCATAGGTAGGAGGTCCTAATCGCTAAAAATATGAAATGAAATTCATCTCTGGTGGCAGCAGAAACAGAGGCACTAAAGGAGCATATGGAAAAGGAATGACTTGACCCACAGTAGGGTCCTGCACTCTAGGCAGTTGTCCTAAAATGACAGTAAACAACGCATGAATTTGTGATTGCATCTCAACCATCTGCATAGATAGAGCCTCATTGCTCTATCACAACCCTTCAATCACAGCCTCACTTTGTGCACCTGATGAATCACCCTCGGATTGGGGAGTCGACCTCATTGCAACACGATTAGGTGGCATTCCTAATAGTACAACGAACAACTAATCAAAACTTAGCTTAACGTTAGAACTACTCAACTTAGTTCAGACCATACATGTATAGACTATTGCTCATGCTGCTAACTTGCTCTGGGATTTCATAAATGATGATATGCTTAACTTAGGATGATATACCATCATCCTATTGACTCAAGTGCATAAACCATAAATGCATAAACTATTATTCTTTCTGGTTTAAATTTATGTTTGTACGTATGTCATCATGTAGATCTTAGCTTGACATGTGTGTTAATGCTATGTTATGCATATTGTGTTATGCATTCTAATAAAGGACTTAATGCATGTTATGAGTGGTGTACACATGAAATATTATGCATCTCATAATACATAATATCGCATGTAACGAAAAGGTAAATTCTAATGGGCATTCATGTGATGATTATTATGCATCTCATACTACATAATAGCCATATGTTGCCTCCTATGAGGATGCCTATACAAACACATATTATGCATCTCATACTATATAATATGTCATGTGTACTTCTTATCATGTTCATGAGTATAGTGTTCATACTTCGTCCAAGACATACTGATGACACATCAGTGTGTGTATGAAATGAAACAAGACCACTAAAACTACACCTCTGATACCAACTGTCACAACCCGCATTTTCTCAAACTATAATGATAAGTTGTAAATATTCGTATTTTTACGTACTTTATTTAGGTAATTTTAGTTTATTTTTGTTATTTTTAGTTATTTTTCTTTAGTAAAATGCTCCTTTTTTGTATATTCTTCTCTAACTTAGCCTTCTTTTTGTTTTCTGAAATTTTACAGAAAACTGTCTAAAATCCAATGTGCAAGCATATGTACTTCATGTCACGCCCGTGACCTAGGCGTGTTAGTTTGATTCCACCAGAAATCAGCCGCCTGCAATGCCAAAGCGAATTCATGCCCGTGTCCGATGTTACACGCCCGTGTTCAGTTCGACACGCCCCGTGTCACGTCACTCGATGATCGATTCCTCCAGTTCGACGATCAGAGTTCGACGCTTTGTTAAACACGCTCGTGTCCTGATTCGACGCGCCCATGTCAATCCCGTCTCGACACTCAACACCTCCAGCTCGAAGTTCAATATTTGACATTCGTCGAACCGCCAGTCACGCCCATGTCAATATGCTACACGCCTGTGACCACTCTGCCTGTTCCAGACAAAATGTCGCTAGCGATGCAAAGACTTGACGCCTTCGCCAGATAAACCTTCAGGACATGCCCGTGTCACTGTCTGACACGCCCGTTACTGCCAAAAATTTCTAGACAAGTCGTCGTCAACGCAGCATGGATTTGACGCTTCGCTAGTCACGCCCATGCTACATGCCGGTGACCACATAGTCACGCCCGTGACTTCCACGTAGACATCCCCGAAGTCAACCACCAATAAATTCTCGGCTTCACCTCAGTACCAGTACTGACACGCCCCCCTACACGCCCGTGACCAGAGTGTGTAATGTGAAAATTTTTCCTATAAATAGAAGTTTGTTGTTTAGACCAAGGGTTCCCTTTTTTGAACCATTTTGCTTAGGGTAGGGGCTGCTTAGGTGCTTTTCAAGCTATGTAATGGAATTTTCTCCCCCTCTCTTTAGTATTTGTTTTTAGCTTTCTTTGTAACACCTTTTTAACTTAATAAAATTTGTAAATTTTCTCCCTTTATATCGTTTTGGAATGCATCTGAGCGTCATACTCTAAGTCACCTTTTGTATCTTTTTTTTAAAGTTTTCAAGTTATTATGCTGCTTAGTTTAGTTTTAAGTTCTCTTATAACAAGCTGTTATGCTAGCTTTTATTTCCATTTTACTTAGCCTTTTTAGTTTATTTGCCTTTAAAATCACTTTGTATTCATTCTTATAGATTTATAAAAAAAGTTTTAAAAAATGTTTTTATTTTTCTCTAACTTAGTTTTTACTCTTTATTCTGTAAACTTCTTGTTCCATTAACCTTAATTTCCATTTTTTATGCACTTTTATAAAGCTATAAGAATGAATAAGTCATCGTTTTGATTTTTGTAACACTTTGATTTTTTGCTTTTCTATAAAAACTTTCTACTTCTTTAATTTTTTTATTTCTTCTTTTTATGCATTTTTATCAAGTTATGGGAGTAGAAATATAGTTGTTTTATTGGTTAGATAACTTTGTTTTTCTCTTTTTTATATAGAGTGTGTTCGTTTCATTTATGTAGAGTGTGTGTGTTTCACTTATGTAGAGTGTGTGCGTTTCATTTATGTAGAGTGTGTGTGTTTCATTCAAGTAGTGTGTGTGTTTCATTCAAGTAGAGTGTGGACATTTTATTTATGTAGAGTGTGTGTGTTTCATTCCTGTAGAGTACGTGGGTATATGAGATAGCTTTTATCGCTTTCATTTCCCGCCAACTCGTTTGGGCAGGACTGGAAATTTTACAGCTTTCATTTCCCGCCTACTCGTTTGAGCAGGACTTGCACTTTACCGCTTTCTTTACAGCTTTCATTTCCCGTCTACTCGTTTGAGTAGAACTCACAATTTATTGCTTTCTTTACTGCTTTCTTTACTGCTTTCATTTTTCGCATACTCGTTTGAGTAGTACTTGCACTTTCAATTATGCAATTTATTTTCTTAAGCCATCTTCATTCCGATGAGTGGCTAACCGTTCTTAGTCCTCAGTATCGAAGAGCATTGGGACAGATAAAATCGCTTTAAATAATTAAAAGTCCTCTTTTTCTCATTAATTAAAAATACTTAAGGTTTGCCCCGGGTATACGACGCGTAGAACCACAAATCGATGTGTGGTCTCTACTTTCGTTATCCATACGCTAGCTAGCCGAGAGGTCGCGCATATGGACCGATCACCCTTGGATAAAGGGAGTTCCGCACTAACCCTCGAGAGTGGAGGAGCGGAATTCAACCGGATTGGGTTCCCCACCCAATAACGGGGTCCTTAGCGTAATGCGGGCATTAAGAGGAATCCTTTATAGGAGGAGAGCCCGATCGAATAGTCTTAATGTTTAGGTGAGCGATAGTCCGAGAGATAGGTGAGCTCATTTTTAGGGAACCTCCACGACCAAGTCGCCACCTTAATTAATTTGAAATGTAGGATCTCTATTTATTAAAAGTTATTTTAGTTCAAATTTGATTTGGTACCATTGCGTTATTTCTTCATCGGCTTTTTAAGTCTATTTTTTATTTTTATATAATCAATAACCCGACAAGTTATTTTCGGTAAAATAATAGTCCCTCCAGGGAAGAGTAAAAATAATCAACCCGTCCCCGAGAACAATACGACCTTGATATTCCCCACTGGAATATCATGTACTACACGCGATAGGTGCAATTGTCTTCTTTCGTTAAAACTCGGTTTCAACTTTTTATATATAATAAATCTGCGCGCTCCGATCAAGCCACATAATTAATCATCACATAAATAAATAAAACCCTCGGGGCACCGCGAGTTTTAACCATCATATAACAATATATCAGAGCAAGAGAAAATACATGTCGTGATGCCACACCAAGCAGGGGATAACTGCAGATGCTTAGTCAAGAACTACTCCTGACACTTATCATGAAGTTCTCAAGTTTATCGCGAAGAAAACATATTTTAGTTAAGTTTTGATGGTCGTATCACTCATTGCAGTGGATCAACTAGTCCACGGATAAAAAATATAAATATACGCTACAAAAAATACTTCATTTAGTTCAATTATTATCCTACATGAGCAAAGACATCCAAAAGAACAACTCATGATATGCATACCTCTAGATTTAATATAAAGTATATAAAGAGCTTTTACATTCATTAAATTATAGTGTCGTTTAATTTAAAAAGATATCATGAGTATGAGATAAGCATAATGATACTTTTATAACTTGAAAATAACTAACATGCAAACCTAGCATAAATCATTCCCAGAGCAAGTTAATCCAATAAACCATCTAGAAAATGTTACAACAGCCAGCAAGTAAATCAACATTCTACAATAAACTCCAGTGGGCGTCAACAACCTGACATGAACCCACAAAAAACATGCATGTCTGAACTAAAACAAAGTCAACAAAACTACCTCCCAATGGCGAGGCGAGATCCACTACAATAACTGCAGAACACCAGTAACTATCAACCCTAACTGCTCGAACGGATGCTGCTGCGAGCGTGAGGCATTCAAAAGAAAAGGATGCCTCAGCAAAAATGTACAAGTGGCGATCAAAGATAAATAGTAGCAATAATCAAAAAGATACAAAAGGGTCACCAACCAAATACAAGAATAGCCATCAAACCTCAGCAAATAAGTCAAACCATAATAAGCAAAGAAGAATTCTCAAACAGTGTAACAAGAGAAGTTGCACCAAGTGCGAAATGATGTCATGTTTCGATAAGATCTGTAATATTAAGCATACTAACATATGTCTATATAATAAGAAAAAATAGACTAAACAACTCTAAAGACGTGAATCATTAACACATGGTAAAATGGTTCTGAGTCGGTGGCCCCATTGTACAACACGAACTATCAGACTCAAACATCTCAACATGGCACTATGGTGGAGGCCACATTGTCCAACATTACCCAAAGTCCAAACATCTCAAAAAGGCACTGTGGTGGTGGCCACATTGTCCAACATAACCCAACAGGCCATAAGAAAATACCAACCACCATGTGTAATGATTCACGAACCGGCATCAAGTTGGTAGTTCTTTATCCACTGCCAACCTAGCCACAACCATACATCCAGAACACTGAGAAAATCCAAGCCTAACCTCAAAACTCCTCAACGACAAAGAGGAAGGAAAATCTCAAAAAAACACCATAAGGCCAATACTCGACGAATTGACTTCATTCGGCGAGAAAGGGTCCTAAGTTCACCCTGATTCGTCTAATATACTCAACGAATACACGAGATACTCCACAAATAGTACTCAGTGACATTAAGCTAAACCTAGCGATACTCATCGAATCGACGCACAATCCTCTAAGTCCATGGGAAATTCGTCGACTATACTCGACGAATATAAGGTTCACTCAACGAATATGACTCGGTTTGTCGGTCAGACTCGATGAATTGCACTTAGCAAAATTTACTACATTCACTAATACTCGATGTATTTAAGTCTGACTCGACGAAATTGACTTGGCATAACTTAATACCAAACTATATTTGATGAAAAAGACTTGGTCACTGGATCACTTGACACTTTTGATGCCTAGACGACACTCGACGAATTCGTCGAGAATACTCGACGAATAGACTTCACTCGACGCCAAAATTGTTAATACTCGACGGACTTGACGCTAAAACAATCGACGAATCATACTCAACACAAAAATCACTCGACGAAATGGTTGGCCTAATACTAATATTCGACGAACTTCTCAAAGGCTGACTTACCCATACTCGATGAATTTCACACAGTCGGTCTCCTTCACTATCCGGCAGACTTCGACCTAGCCGAACCCTACACTACTCCTACCTTCTAAGGAGGAAAAGAAAGGGAAATAAAGGTAATACAAACAAGAAACTTATCAAGGGAAAAGAAATCACCACCTGCCTTAAATCTTACAAAATCCAGCCTCACGAATGCTCCGCTCAAAGGATCGACCTCAAGGACTCCTAGGCAATGATTCCTGAAACTTTTCGGGGCAAACGAGGGTCAAGGTAGAAAACCCTAATGCCAAAAATCCACAAAATGGGGAAAACTTAACGTGCACGCATAGATCTCGGCGAGAGCTTTCCGAATCTATCATCTGACGATGATTTTGCGCACCAGAACTTCTACAGGCAGCGACTGAAGACCTCGCGATGTCCGCATCCTTGCTCTTCTTTCACACTTCGCGAAGTCAGTCGGCTTGGGAGAGATGATGAATAGGGTTCCGACTGCTACGAATCCAACAACAAATTCTAAATCAGGATCCAAAAAACTAAACTCGCGTAAAAAAATCCCCTGAAGACATACATCAACAACCAACTAAAATCCACCGAGTCAAAATCTCGGATTCCGATGAGCAAAATCACGCTCCAACAATGGAGCCCGTTAACAATGCGTCAACATAACGCCCTAACATCATTATTACGTCACTAAGGAAATTTAAAACAAACCTTAAAATATCAGGGGCATTACACCCCCCCCCCCCCATGAGGGGTGAGTTCAGAGTTAGCCCCATTTGTGCTAAGCTCAACAATGGATTTTGGAGGGGAAGTTCCTATAGACTTCCAGTTGTGTGGCATGACTTATTCGTTGCAGCATGCGGTTCTTATTTGTAGGTAGTTCGAAGCTATTCTTTTGATTTACCACATTCTTCTCACCAAGACTCCCACGGTGCGACCACTAAATCAGTAAGCTATGGTAACCCCCAGGTCCAAGCAACAGGGACCGATTTTCTTGGTTCCAACATTTTTGGTGTGGTGAGCATTGACCGTGATCAGAGAAAGAATTTTTTTTGATGAGAAGGATGCGAGGCGAGTTCCATCCTAGGCAAGTTCAAATGACGTGAGTTCCCATTTTGATGGGGATCAGCGAGCCAAAATTTAGGGCGAGTTCGACTGAGGTGAATTCCAGTTCTGACAAGCTTTGATGAGGCAAGTTCAAGCCTTGGCGAGTATAAGCTCAGGTGAATTCCAGCTTAGAGTATTTTGTTCGTATGCATTCTACTCACAGGTATTCTACTCGTACGTATTCTACTCGCAGGTATTCTGCTCGTATACATTCTACTCGAGGAGATCTTAACTCGGAAATTTGATGGTCTGACGAGATGAAATTGAGTTCATATTTGGCTGATTTTAGGGCCTGACAAGCTGAAATTTAGGCGATTTGGCGTGCAGAAAAGAAAAGAAAATTTTTCCCGGGCATTGCCACATAGAAAAATTTTCATATTTCATTTTAACGCTCATGGGTGCATTGGTAAAGCCCAAGAGTGTGGCAATTTGATTTGTAAACCTTGGTGGCTCAGATATTTTGACCACAATGGATATCATCACATAGGGATCCACATGATAGGGTTATGGTCAAGCATGCGTTCTGCAAGCCCGTGGTCGCTAGGGATTCACATATGTTTCACAAGCTCATCTCACATGTTTTTAAGGTGTTCTTTCTTATTCTGCGAGCTCATCTCACAAGATTTCAAGGTGATCTCTTTTATTCTGCAAGCTCATCTCGCGTGATCTGAAAGTATTCTATCTTATTCTATGAGCTCATCTCGCAAGATTTAAAGGTGTTTTATCTTATTCCGTGAGCTCATCTCACGAGATTTCAAGGTGTTATTTCTTATTCCGCGAGTTCATATCGTGGGGTTTCAACACGTTCTCTTTTATTACGCGAGCTCATCTTGTGTGATTTGGAAGTATTCTATCTCATTCTATGAGCTCATCTTGCGTGATTTGGAAGTATTCTATCTCATTCTGTGAGCTCATCTTGCGAGGTTTCAAGGTGTTCTATCTTATTCTGCGAGCTCATCTCGCATGATCTGGAAGTATTTTATCTTATTCCGCGAGCTTATCTCGCGAGGTTTCAAGGTGTTCTTTCTTATTCCACGAGCTCATCTCGTGAGGTTTTAAGTTGTTCCCTTTTATTTCGCGAGCTCATCTCGCGTGATCTGGAAGTATTTTATCTTATTTCGCAGACTCATCTCGCGTGGTTCCTTAAGAGTTATCTTTTATTCCGCATGCTCATCTCACATGATCTGGAAGTATTAATCTAATTCTGCAAGGTCATCTTGTGAGTTCGCAAGATGTTATATTTTATTCCGTGAGCCCCTCTCACGAGGTCTTGAGGCAATCTATCTTATTTTGCGATTTCATCTCGCGACATCATGGGTTGTTCGCTTTAGTTCGGCTAAAATCAGTCGCTATACTTCAGGACAAATACTCAAATGGTTATTGCTTATTATTCACTTCAGCAAGAGAAGTTATAGTCAAAACAGGTCATGAAAAATGTATTTTTTTATTATTACTCGCTAACATAAACCAAAGTTGCTTGTTCATTTATGGTTGTTCCGTCTCTTCGGTATTACTGAATAGAGTGAGTAGAAGACATTGAGATGTGATGTTGTTGTAGTCCGGTGTCACAACCCGTATTTTCTCCGCATTTAAACGATATATCAGAGAAAGAGAAAACATGTGTTGTGATATCACGCCGTACAAGGGATAACTACAGATGCTCAGGCAAGAACCTACTCCTAACACTTATCATGAAATTCTCAAGTTTATCTGGAGGAAAACATATTTTTAGTTAAGTTTGACGGTCGTATCCCTTAGCTCAGTGGATCAACTAGTGCACGGATAAAAATATAAATATACGTTGTGAAAAATACTTTATTTAGCTCGGTTATTATCCTACATGAGCAGAGACCTCCAAAAGGACAACTCATGATATGCATATCTCTATATTTAATATAAGTAGGAAAAGAGCTTTTATGTTCGTTAAAATATAATGACATTTGATTTAAAAGATGTCATGTGTATGAGATAAGCATAATGATACTTTATAGTTTGAAAATAACTAACATGCAATCCTACCATAAATCTTTCCCACGGTACAAGTAAAATCAACAAATCATCTAGAAAGTGACTTAGTAGCTAGCAAGTAACTTAACATATTACAAAATCTCCAGTTGGCATCAACAACATGACACGAACCCACCAAAAAAGCATGTATGTCTAAACTAAAAACAAAACAACAAAACATCCTCACAACTGTGAGGAAAAGACAACTACAACAGCTACAGAACACCAGCAACTACCTACCCTAGCCGCTCGATCGACTACTGCTTCGAGCCTGAGGTATTCAAAAGAAAAGAATACATCAGCAGGAATGTACAAGTGGCGATCAAATATCGTTAGCAGAAAGAATCAAAAGAGACAAAAGGGTTACCAACCAAAATAAGAATAGTTGTCCAAAACACAACAAATAAGTCATAACATAATAAGTAATTAAGAGTTCTCAAAAGTATAAATGAGAGAAGTTGCACCAAGTGCGATAAATATCTAAGCTTTATAAAACATATATATGAGTAAGTGTACATATAAGAGATTAGCCAGCTCATCATTTAACGATTATAAACACTGGAAAAATCTGGTACTGCGGTGGTGGCCTTCTTCACCTACACACCAATAGTGAAAAATTCACAAGGGCCCGAGGAAAGGTGGCCTTTTTTGACACACCCAAAACCAGGGAAAACTGACACCTGCAGTGGTGGTAACCTTCGCTACCACACCCACAGTCACTAACCCACACCCGGGAAACCCACCAGACGCAATGATTCACAAAATAGGTCACTGTGGCGATGGTACATTGCACTAACAACCACATCCCCAAATAGTCCAAAATATATACTGTAAATAACATAAGAAGTAAGAATGACAACGTTAGCTGAAATGATAGTTTTGATAGAAAAGGAATTCACACAACAAACTTACCCCTTGATGGGTAAGACTAGCTTCTTTAAACAAGATAGCCTCACTAGATAAGAATGTACTTGTCTCTATGAATTGTACATAGAGGAATTTGGCTATCTTAGCGATACTCGATGAATCAGCGCAAATCATCCAAGTCCACGGGAAATTCGTGGATTATATTCGATGAATTTGGAGTTCACTCAACTCTTTGGTTCAGTTCGTCGGTTAAACTCGACGAATAAAACTTGGCAAAATTTAATACTTAATGATATACGATGAATTTGACTCAATGAAAAGGATACTCGACAAATTGAAGTCAGACTCAGAAAATTGAGATACTCGAAGAAAAAGAATTCACTCAACGCCAGGACTTAACTCAATGAATTTTACTTCATTTAACGCCTAGTTGAGTTCACTCAGCGCACTCGACGCCAAAGGCACTTTCACTCAAAGCACTCGACGCCACGATAGTTACACTCGATGCCACGACAGTTACACTCAATGCACTCGACGCCAAGACAATTACACTAAAAGCACTCGATGTCAAGACAGTTACACTCAAAGCACTAGATGCCAAAGTCAATCCTCGACGAAAAAGATTTAGCTTCTCATGAACACTCGACGAACTCGACGCACTCAATGCTAAAGGCTAATCACTCGACGAATTTAACTTAATCCAAAGTTACTCGACGAAAAGGACTTAACCTCTCAGGAATACTCGACGAATTTGACTTAACTGGACTTAATACCTATCCCACGAATTTTACTCATGCTAACTCCTGCATATTTGACGTATTCTGGTCAGTCGGTCCTCTACACTACCGGGCGAATTCTGACCAAGCCAAACCCTACTCTACTCCTACCTTCTATGGAGGAAATAAATAAAGAGGAAAGAAAGGAAATATGAACAAGAGACTTAGCAAGGGGAAATAAATCACCACTTGCCTCAAGATCTTTAGAAATCCGGCCTCACGAGCGCTCCTCTCCAAGGATCGACCGCAAGAACACCTAGGCAACGATTCCTGAAACCTTCCGGGGCATACGAGGGTCAAGGTCAAAACCCTAATGCCAAAAATCCACGAAACAGGGAAACCTACCGTGCACGCGTAGATCTCGGCGTGAGCTTTCCGAATCTACCCTCTGACGACGATTTCGAGCACCGGAACTCCTACAGCCGACGGTCGACGGCTTCGCGATGTCTGTTGCTTACTTTCTCCCACAATTCGGCCTGATGGCTTGGGAGAGACGATGAATAGGGTTTCGTCTATTACATACAAGCTTATATATATATAATATTATTATTATTAGCTATACGCCCAAATAATCGGAAAACCCAAATTCTCTCGGATTTCCACAAAATTCGCACCAAGGCTAAATACTGATGCTACAAAACCAACGGTGAAGTTGAAATTAGGATTCGACAAACCAAACTCGGGTTAGAATCTTCCGAAGTAAAAACCAACACAACCTACTAAAATTCACCGAGTCAAAATTTCATATTCTGATGAGCAAAATCACGCTACAACAACGACGCCTGTTAAATACGCGTCAACGTAACTCCCTAGCATCATTATTACGTCACTAAAGAAATTTAAAATAAACATCAAAAAATCAGGGGTGTTACAACCACTCCCCCTAAAAGAAAGTTTCATCTTGAAACTTGATACGCAAACTGAAGCTTCTAAAGGAAATAACCAATGGTTATAAAAAAAAGACACTTACCAAAAGAAACAAGGAGAATAGATGAGGATGATCCTCTCGCATAGCTGACTCCAACTCCCATGTCATGCTTTCAACGTCTTGGTTTAGTCAAAGAACCTTGACCATGAGTATCGCCTTCTTTCGCAACACCCGATCTTGAGTATCTAGGATATGAACAAACACTTCAACATAAGAAAGATTAGGTTGCAACTGGGGCACCGAATCGAGAACATGTCGGTCACTAAGCACACATTTTCGCAACTAGCTCATATGAAACACATCATGCACACCAGGAAAATTAACGAGAAAATCCATCCTATAAGCTGACACTCTAATGCATTCAACAACCTGGAAAGGTCCCACATACTTGGGATCCAACTTTTGGTTCCTTCCAAATCTCTTAACGCCTGACATCAGAGATACCTTGAGAAAAACCATGTCCCCAACTGTGAACTCCATATCAACCCTTTGTCAATTAGCGTTATTCTCATAATGCTCCTGAGCTATGTGAAGCTTCTCTCGAATATGCGCCACAAAAGTATTCATTTCTTGCAAATCTTCCTGACTCAACAACGATCTTTCAACAACTTCAGTCCAAAACAAGGGGGTTCGACAACGCCTCTCATACAAAGCTTCAAAGGGGGTCATCTGTAAACTCTCCTGATAACTATTATTATAGGCAAATTCCATAAATCTAAGCCGCTCGTCCCATGCTCCTCCATGGTCTAAGATGTAACATCAGATCATATCTTTCAAAATCTGATTAACTCTCTCCGTCTGACCATTGGTCTGCGGATGATAGGCGATAAAGTACCTGAGATCGATACACAACTTTTCCTAGAAACTTTTCCAAAAACGAGACATAAACCTGGAATCTAGATCTGACACGATACTTACAGGTACTCCATACAATCTAATGACCTCTTCCAAATATAACTCTGCTATCTTTTTCATGGAGTAATCAATCTTGAATAGCACGAAGTGAGCACACTTCATCAATCTATCAACTATGACCCACACAGAATCATGTCCTCGGGGAGATCTCGGCAAACTAGTAATAAAGTCCATAGATATACTCTATCACTTCCAACTTGGAATATCCAAAGGTATTAGCTTTCCACTAGGTCGTCCACGATCTGTCTTAACTCGCTTGAAAGTAAAATACTCAGACACAAACTTTGTTATATCATTCTCCATCCCATACCACCAAACGATCTGCTTCAGATCTCTATACATCTTTGTAGAACCAGGGTGGTAGGCAACACTAGCACCATGCGCCTCACTCCATAATATTTGCTCGAATGTCCTTAACAATAGGAATACAATACCTGTCGCGGTACTTCAAAGTACCTACATCATCGATTGAAAAGTCTGGTAATTCCCCCTATTCAGTTCTACTATGAATATGATGTAAATCAAGGCTGTCCTTTTGATGAAGCCTTGTAAGTGTAATACAAGAAGGCTCTGCCACTTCCAGGCTGCTTGGCGAATTGCTACTCCTAATAGAAATGCCCATTAATAAAAAATCTTCCACCAAGGATTCCATAGAAAGGTTAAAGATCTGTGTGTTCTTCCTACTCAAGGCGTCGGCTACCACATTAGCTTTGCCCGGATGATATAGAATCTCGACATCATAATCCGTGACATACTCCAACCATCTATGCTGGCGTAAATTCAACTTCTTCTGAGTGAAGACATACTTCAAGCTGTTATGGTCCGTGTAAATCTTGAACAACGCACCATACAAAAAATGTCTCCATAATTTTAGGGCATAAATCACTGCCGCAAACTCCAAGTCATGAGTAGGATAGTTCCTTTCATGAATCTTTAACTGCCTAGATCAATATGCAATCACTTTTCCTTCTTGCATCAGAGCACATCAAAGCTTGACATGTGATGCATCCACATAAACAGCATACTCCACTCCTTCGGTAGGCAATGACAACACTAGAGTAGTGCACAAACTCTTTTTCAACCCCTGAAAGGCTTCTTCGCACTTATCGCTCCACACAAGCTGCATTCTTCTATGTAAGTTTAGTCAGAGGTGTAGAAAATGCAGAGAATACTTCCACAAACCTTCTATAATAGTCTGCCAACCCTAGAAAACTTCTTATCTCTTTAGGTGTGGTAGGTCTTTTCCAATCCATAACAACGGCTATTTTCTCTAAGTCAACAGAAATTCCATCTTTATTCACAACATGACCCAAAAAGGATACCTGAGGTAGCCAAAACTTGCACTTACTCAACTTGACATACAACTTATGTTATCTTAAAACAAATAGAACTAAACGCAAGTTTTGGGCATGCTCCTCAGCACTCCAAGAATAAACTAGAACATCATCAATAAAAACAACTACAAATTGGTCTAAGAAATCTTTGAACACTCTATTCATCATGTCCATAAAGGCAGATGGTGCATTCATCAATCCAAAGGACATCACCAAGAACTCAAAATGCCCATGCTAAGAATGAAAAGCAGTCCGCGGAACATCTGACTCACGGATTCTCAAATGATGGTAGCCCAAACGAAGGTCAATCTTCAAAAACATCATACTACCATGCAACTAATCAAACAAATCATCTATCTGCGACAAGGGATACTTGTTCTTGAGAGTTACCTTATTCAATTCCCTTTCAATGCACAGCCTCATAGATCCATCTTTCTTCTTAACAAACAAGACGGGAGCACCCCAAGGCAAATAACTTGGCCTAATGAATCCACATTGCAACAACTCATTTAGCTGGGTACGCAACTCTTCCAGCTCGCGCGGGGCCATATGGTACAGTGCCTTAGCAATAGGGCGAGTACCCGGCTCCAACTCTATAACAAACTCCACATCTCTCTCAGGCAGAAGATCGGGAATACTGTAACATACAATTTCCAACTAGACCCCTAAGAGTGGTTTTTGCCATGACTAGGTCATGACAAAACCCTAGGAAGCCAGAAATGGGCCAAGAGATAGGGGACAAAATGTGGAAGATCATCATGGTCTGCAAATAGTAGAACTCTGAACAATGGTTTAGGATGACCATGGGCTACACCTTAACCCCAAGACCCTACCACAACACCCCTAATACCTTGGGAGGCCCATTAGAGCCATAAGGACCCATTGGGGTCAACCAAAGAGACTCAGTTGACCAAGGTCAACCCTAGCCCTAAATGGGTCAAACTAGCCTACTTAGGGCCAATTGACCTGCTCCTATCCTAGAGGACCCCACCTATGCCATCCTAACCCTAACGTGAGGTCAAAGGGTCACTAAGGACACATTGGGGCCAGCCCTAGAGGCCAGGTTGACCCAGGTCAACTCAAGCTCCTAATCTGGTCAAAGTACCCTTACTAAGGGTATGTGACCTCCAAAGTGCAGGGTAACCCTACATAACCCTACCTAGACCTTAGGGGAAGCTAATGGGTCACCAAGGACCCATAGGGGTCAACCCAATTGGTCATGTTGACCCAAGTCAACTCTAGCCCTAAAATGGTCAAAGTGCCCTTACCAAGGGACATGTGACCACCAAGATGCCCAACCAACCCTATTCAAGTGATCCTGGACCTTAAGGGAGTCCAATGGGCCACTAAAAACCCAATGGGGTCAACACATATGGTCAAATTGGCCCAGGTCAACCCTCATTTAAGTCAAGTCAAACCTAGCCCAAAAGGGCTAACCCAAGCCCAAGCCACTTCTTCCTTAGGCTAACTCCATTTCCATGTTCATCATGACCAAGTGGGGCTGCATTTTGCTTATGGTATTGACCAGTCAATCAGGGGTGACTAGGAGAGAGAAGGAAGCTTCCCTCCATGTTAATGGAGGAGAGAGAAGATGGGGGAGAGGAAGGGGAGAGTGGAAAACCGGCCAAAGGAGATCAACAGCCACCATTTATGGCTGCAATCAACTCCTCTAGGGAAGAGGAGTTGATTCCAGCCGTTTCCCGGCCACCAAGGGGTGGATTCAGCCCCCCTCCACTCTACCCGAGCCACACCATAAATGGTGTTGATGGCCATTGAAGAACCAGCCACCCCCCTTCCCCAATTGCCATTTAAACACCATCAGTGGGCAAAGGGGAACATTTTCGAGCGTTTACCTGGAGGAGATGGGCCATCCCACTGTATTGTTGCAGAAGCCGAGCGCCGCCGCTGTAACAGCCCAAAGTTCTAAAACAGGAATTTTTGGGGGACACGGCCTGGGACACGGGCGTGTCCCAGGGCGTGTCAGGTGACACGGCCTGCGACACGGGCGTGTCGCAGGGCGTGTCGAGGTTGTGTCGACGATTGGGCTTTGTCTCGACGATTTTTGCTCTCGGCGATGTGTCGAGAGGAGGCACACGGCCCAGGACACGGGCGTGTCCAAGGCCATGTCGCATGCTCGACGATTTTTATTCGACGATCGTCGAGTGTCGAGACGTGAGTGTCGAGTGTCGAGAGATTGAACACGGCCTGTGACACGGGCGTGTCACATGGCGTGTCAAATTAGGCGACGAACTCAGCCCGCCGAAGGATTTCGACAGGGCGTGTCTTTGTGCCGTGTCTGGGCACACGGCCTGAGACACGGGCGTGTCACAGGCCGTGTGAAGTCTCGGGATGATTTGGGATTTTTTTCACCCAGGTACACGGCCACAGACACGGGCGTGTCTGAAGGCGTGTTGGTGACACGGCCCATGACACGGGAGTGTCCCATGGGCGTGTCACTGGTTTGGATAAGTCGGTTGACCACCGCTTGAGGCACACGGCCTGGCACACGGCCGTGTCAGAGGCCGTGTCGGGTCAAAATCAGTGATTTTGGCAGAATCGTGGCCGTCCATTCCTTCAGTCTGGATCCAAGGGCTGAAGCCTCTTCCTCTTTTTCCTTAAAGGCCGAAATCAGAGAAGGATTAATCATTTTGATTTGGCCTTCATCTTTCTTCAAGAGAGAGAAAGAGAGAGAGAAAGGAGGAGGAAGAAGGAAAGGGGGCTGCTGCTGGTGGTGCTGCTGGTTACCGACGAGAAATCCGAAGCCGTCGTTGCGGAGGAAACGCTCTTGCGAGTCTTGCAAGCTAGCTTGGAGGTCATGGCACCGAAGCGGTCGGCAAGGGTAACGACTTTTCTTCCTAGCCATGTGAAGGCTTCCTTTTTGGCATATTTTGTGATTTCCCCCACCAAGAGGTGGCTGGTTTTGGAAATCTTTGGGTGGATGCGTGAAATCCCCTTTGGTAGCATATAGATCCGGAAATGGAGTACGGAATAGGCATGCTGTGTGAAGCCCATCTGGACAGGTTAGTCTGGATTGGTGATGTTGCATACGAACTGGAGAAGGCTCCGTGATAAACGTGTAGTGTAAGGAGTCTACGGGTTATGCCTGCGAAAAGGAGTAGCAGGAAGTACTGGGGTGGTAGCCCAGGAAAATAGCCATGTGATGGTTTTGGGTCCAACCTGTGATTGAGGCACAGGAAGTACTGGTGGAACCAGGAAAGGCCCTTTTGGTGATGCTTGATGTCGTAGGGTGTCCACCTGTGAAGCGAGTAACAGGAAGTACTGGCATGTGAGCTAGGAAAGACCCCTAACATTTGTGCTTGTGCGGTGTCCACCTGTGGAGAGAGTCATAGGAAGTACTGGTGTGCCCAGGAAAGACCCGCTGTTTCTGTGAGGAAATGGGTATAGAGAAATACCCAGGCTTGAATGCCAAGAACAGGATTGGTGAGACCGACCCGTGCCTTTGATATAGCCATGAGTACGCTGTACTCGGAGAAGGCAAGGCGATTTGAGCAACGGGGGGTGGAGGATCCGACCTGCGCTATGTCCGTCCGACGTGAGACCAAAAAGTGCAGTCTGTTGGAGCGCATAGCAAGAGTCTTCGGCCTGCGCGCCATGACACAACGGGGGGCTACGGGCCATCCCGGTGTCCGAAGACTAACTCCGGCTGCACGCCATGGAGTAAATGCTCAAGAGATTTACCGTTGGGTTGTGACCCTGAATACGGTGGTGGGCAAGAGGTTGCCGGAACACCAAGAATGTGCCCTGAGTGCACGGACCGTTGGGCCGGGTGGCGAACGGTTGTGATGGCTTGTGTGCGTGAAAGCACATTTTGATGATATAGCTTGCCATACTTGTGATCTAATATGCCTGCAGGGAAGAATACCGCTGCCCCTAGAGAAGGGGTAGGGTCGTTATAATTTGGTCAGCTGAACGTTGACCGTTGCTTTTGTTTGCCACCGGTGGGTGGATTGTCCCTTTCCAGGTGCTGGAGAGCCGAGCGGATCGCATAGAGGCTGATGTTCCTGCGGGTGTTGCTGCTGCTGCTGCTAGCCCTCGAAGGCTAGCTGTGTTCTTTTGTGTGTTTTCTTTTCTTGTGGCCGGCCTGCGCGCCAATTGTTTAGGCCACTGTGTGAAAGCCCTGTATAGGCCATAAGGCCAACTCTTTTGTACGTGTTGTAAGACATTCCTATATGATATAAAATGTGGAGTTGTATGTTTGGACATTCATGAGGAGTTCAAGTTGTAGTCTAGGCTTCCGCTAGAATGCTTTGTGTTAGGTGCGATGCGCGACTCTGGTATCATCCTGTACCTTCACCGACTGTTTTGTGATATATCCTGTGGGGCCCCGGCCGGACCTTCTAGAATATATCATATGAACGGATGGGGTTGTTACATTTTTGGTATCGGTCGTCTTGGTCGTTCCCTCTCGAAGTCGTGGTCGACTTCTTTTGTGGGGTGGCGAGCACGTGTTTGTGCCCACCAAAGTCTATGAATGAACTCCTGAATGTCCATGATAGGAATGCATATTTGTGTGTTTGAGGAACCTGTGTGTTCTTCTTTTGTGTTGATTGCTTGGGTACGACCGCGAATGTGTGTGTCTTGTCCACCTTTAGGTGACACGAAGTGGATCTGGGCCGTCTGAGTCCCAGCATTCTGATGAAAGTATGGCACCAGCCGCGGTGCCTACACCTCCACCGTCTGCGGAACATGTGCGTTTAGTTGCGGAGGCCTTATGTACCATGATCCAAGGCCAGCCACTTAGGCAGGAGCAAGCGAATGTGAGGCCAGAACAGGTGGCGGCAAGGCCTTGAACCTGTTATGGATGTGGTTCCTCGAGCGGCTGGGAAGCAGCTAACGCGGTTTATGAGCGTCCATCTGCCTACGTTCTCGGGAGCGGGAACCCCGACGCAGGCTGAGGATTGGTTATCGCGCGTCAAGCGAGTGATGACGGCGATAGGAACGGCGGAGCATCAGAAAGTTACCTTAGCCACCTTCTTGCTTGAAGGAGAAGCTCGTTTATGGTGGGATGAGATGGAGTTGCATCATTTGGCGGGTCGTCCGTTAACCCAAGTGTCGATGGAAGAATTCTCCCGGCTCTTCCTAGCGAAGCACCTTCCTATGGCTCAACGGATAGCCATGGAAAATGAATTCCAACGGTTGACTCAAGGTGATGGCAGTGTTGACGCGTACCTGCATGAATTTACTCGCTTGGGGCGGTATGCGGGTTCGATTTTTGCTGATGAGCAGAGGAAGACGAATCGGTTCTATGAAGGACTGAGGGACGAGCTGAGATTCCTTGTGTCCAGTTCTGTGAACCAAGGTTTCCAAGCGTTGGTTGACACCGCAACCGCGTTGGAAAAGGACATGAAAAGGGTGCAAGGGAAGAGAGCTTTGGCTGTGTCGCAACCGGAGTGGAAGGCGCCCCGATCGGGAAAATCATTTTATAAGAAGAGATGGGGTAAGAAGTCCAAGCCTAGTGGACAAGCTCCTTCATCAGTTGCAACGGGAGCAACATCAGGGGCAACCTCCAAGCCAGACACTCGTACCTGCTTCAATTGTGGCCGGATGGGACATATTGCGCGAGATTGTCGGATGCCGCCAAAGAGTGAAAAGAAGGCGGGAGCATCTTATGCGGAAAAAGGAAAGGCGGTGGTGGATTCTTCTGCCTCGCAGGCGCAACCCCGGGTCTACAATCTTGGCCTGCAAGAGGCCATCAAGCAGAGTGACGTTGTCACAGGTATGAGTTTAGTTTTGTTTATGCTATTGTTTGTATGCTTAGCCTAGTACCCCTATGTTTGTGGTTTGTGTGTGTGACATGTTTGTCCTAGGCTTTGTGATGATTCGGGACACGCTGGCGCGAGCACTGTTTGATACAGGTGCATCGCAATTCTTTTCTGTCTCGTGAGTTTCTTACGCGGCTTGGGATACCCAGTCGTGCAAAGACAGATAGCGTCAGAGTGGTGTTGCCGAATGGTTGTTGGATGCTTGCGGATCAAGCTTGCGATGTGGCGGTTCAGTTAGGAAGTCGGGATTTTCGTTTAACCGCATTTGTTTTGCCAATATCGGAATTCGATGTGATTTTTGGGATGGATTGGCTTGCGGAGCAGCATGCTATGATTGATTGCCAGTCCAAAGAAATCACGTTGGGCCAAAATACCGAACAGAAGACCAAGTTCGCGGGTATGCGAGGAGTGGGCGGGACGTTGATGTCTGCACTCCAGGTAGTCAAAGCTGTTCGGAAGGGTGCGGAGTGTTACTTTGCACTAATTCAGGCTGTTGAGCCTAAGGCCACTTTGTGCGAGGTTCCGATTGTGGCAGACTTTACAGATGTGTTTCCCGCGGATCTCCCTGGGCTACCACCCCAGCGGGAGATTGACTTCACGATCGAGTTGGTGTCAGGTGCGAAACCTGTGGCCCGCTCGCCATATCGCGTTGCGCCTAAAGAGATGGCTGAGTTGAAGGTTCAACTACAAGAAATGCTAGAGCAAGGTTATATCCGCCCAAGTATGTCACCTTGGAGCGCGCCTGTGCTTTTTGTAAAGAAGAAAGATGGTGGGTTACGGTTGTGTATCGATTACCGTGAATTGAATAAGCTGACCGAGAAGAATAAGTATCCTATACCCCGGATTGATGAATTATTTGATCAGCTGGTGGGATCTACCATCTATTCGAAGTTGGACCTGAAGTCTGGTTATTACCAGTTAAGAATTCGGGAAGGTGACATTCCCAAAACCGCATTTGGAACACGTTATGGGCACTATGAGTTCACAGTCATGCCCTTTGGATTGTGTAATGCGCCCTCGGTGTTTATGGATCTGATGCACCGTATTTTTTGTGAGTACCTGGATCTGTTTGTGATAGTGTTCATTGATGACATCCTAGTATACTCGAAGTCCAAAGCTGAGCATGAGAGTCACTTGCGGTTGGTGTTGAATACGTTGAGGCAAAATCAGCTATATGCCAAGTTCTCGAAGTGCGAGTTTTGGCTATCGTCAGTGGCATTTTTGGGCCATATGGTGAGTGGAGCGGGCATTGCAGTGGATCCAGCGAAGATAAAAGCCATACAAGAATGGCCAATGTTGTCTTCCGTGGCCGAGGTCAGGAGTTTCCTTGGACTTACGGGCTACTATAGAAGATTTGTGGAAAACTTCTCGCGGATCGCTTTGCCGCTAACCACACTGACGCGAAAAGATCAGAAGTTCGTTTGGACGCCAGATTGTGCACGAGCTTTTGAAGAGCTGAAGATTCGGTTGACCACGGCACCGGTGTTGTCTTCGCCATGTGGAACCGATGGATTTGTGATTTATAGTGATGCCTCAGGGAGTGGCTTAGGCTGCGTTCTTCTGCAGAGCAGAAAGGTGATTGCTTATGGCTCACGCCAGCTGAAGGTGCACGAGCGAAACTATCCCGTCCATGATTTGGAATTAGCGGCGGTGATTTTTGCACTCAAGTTGTGGCGACACTACCTTTATGGCGTGAAGGTAGAGATCTATACCGATCATAAGAGCCTAAAGTATCTTTTGGAGCAGAAAGACTTGAACATGCGACAACGAAGGTGGTTGGAGTTCCTTGGGGACTACACTTTTGAGATTCACTATACACCCGGGAAGGGGAATGTTGTCGCGGATGCCCTGAGCCGGCGGGTTCCGGCTAGAGCGAATTGGTTACAAAGACATGATGAACGTCTTATCCAGGAACTGGAGGCATTGGACATCTATTGTGTTGATAAGAATTCCACTGCCATTGCATGTTTGAACTGGACTGAGGTGCAATGTGACCTTGCAGACCGAGTTCGACGGGCAACGGAGTTGGATGAAGATCTCTTGCGCTATGTGAATGAAGGACCAGAAGGCAAATTCACCTGGAATGACGGTCTTTGGCGAAAAGAGGGTCGTTTGTGCGTCCCAAATGTGGGGAAACTGAGAGAAGAACTGATGTATGAAGCGCATTATACTAAGTATTCCATTCACCCCGGGAGCACAAAGATGTTCAACGATATGAAAAAGCTTTTCTGGTGGCCAGGGCTCAAGAAAGATGTTGCCCTTTATGTCTCTAAATGCCAAACATGTGCGATGGTGAAGGCGGAATGCCAAAAGCCGGGCGGTTATTTGAAGTCACTGCCGATCCCAGAGTGGAAATTTGATGATATTTCCATGGATTTTGTGCATGGGTTGCCAAGATCGCAGCGAGGAAATGATTCCATTTGGGTGATTGTTGACCGGCTAACGAAAGTAGCACATTTTCTCCCGAACAGGCGGGATGATTCAGTTGAAAGTTTGGCAAAGTTATATGTTGACCAGATTGTGCGGCTGCACGGTGTTCCTCGGAGCATCGTAAGTGATCGAGATGGGCGATTCACGTCAAATGCTTGGAGGCTAGTTCACCGACTGTTGGGTACGAAGTTGACTTTCAGTACGGCCTTTCATCCCCAAACGGATGGCCAAACTGAACGTACCAACAGAACAATGGAGGACATGCTCCGAATGTGCGCCCTTGATTTCGGAAAGAGATGGCAAGATCATCTCTATATGGTGGAGTTTGCATATAATAATAGCTACCAAGCAAGCATTGGGATGGCACCATATGAAGCTCTATATGGAAGGAAGTGTTGTACTCCCTTGGCTTGGGTAGAAGCGGGCGAAGCTCGGGTTGTTAAACCAAATGAGGTTGAGGAAGCAAACTCAACCATACAGACGATTCGAGAGAGATTGCTTATTGCTCAAGATCGACAAGCGAAGTACTACAACGCCAAGCACCGGAACGTAGAATTTGTGGTTGGCGATTGGGTCTACTTGAAGATCAAGCCATTCAAAGGTGTCTCCAGGATTCGACGATTGAAAAAGTTGAGTCCCAGATATTTGGGTCCGTTTGAAGTGGTTGAGCGAGTTGGCGAAGCGGCTTATCGGCTAGCTCTGTCGGCGGACTTGGGTGGGTTACATGATGTCTTTCACATCTCGGTAGTTCGGAAGGCCGTGAAAGATCCAGCTCAAGTGATCGCGGATGATCGTGTGCCGGTGGAGTATGGGCTAACAACGAGAGTTAAACCCATTCAGATCGAAGATCGAGCCGAAAAACAGTTGCGGAACAAGACGGTCGGTATGGTAAAAGTCCGGTGGGACAACTGCGGCCGTGAAGAGCTGACATGGGAGCGCGAGCAGACCATGCGAGCAGAGTTCCCGGAGCTATTTGTGTAACCTGTAGCGAGAATGTTGTAATATCAAATTTTATATGTTGTAACATTTTTCTTGCTGGTTTCTGTTGCTTTCCTGTCTCTAAATTTCGAGGACGAAATTTCTTGTAGGAGGGGAGGATTGTAACAGCCCAAAGTTCTAAAACAGGAATTTTTGGGTGACACGGCCTGGGACACGGGCGTGTCCCAGGGCATGTCAGGTGACACGGCCTGCGACACGGGCGTGTCGCAGGGCGTGTCGAGGTTGTGTCGACGATTGGGCTTTGTCTCGACGATTTTTGCTCTCGGCGATGTGTCGAGAGGAGGCACACGGCCCAGGACACGGGCATGTCCAAGGCCGTGTCGCATGCTCGACGATTTTTATTTGACGATCGTCGAGTGTCGAGACGTGAGTGTCGAGTGTCGAGAGATTGAACACGGCCTGTGACACGGGCGTGTCACAGGGCGTGTCAAATTAGGCGACGAACTCAGCCCGCCGAAGGATTTCGACAGGGCGTGTCTTTGTGCCGTGTCTGGGCACACGGCCTGAGACACGGGCGTGTCACAGGCCGTGTGAAGTCTCGGGATGATTTGGGATTTTTTTCACCCAGGTACACGGCCATAGACACGGGCGTGTCTGAAGGCGTGTTGGTGACACGGCCCATGACACGGGAGTGTCCCATGGGCGTGTCACTGGTTTGGATAAGTCGGTTGACCACCGCTTGAGGCACACGGCCTGGCACACGGCCGTGTCAGAGGCCGTGTCGGGTCAAAATCAGTGATTTTGGCAGAATCGTGGCCGTCCATTCCTTCAGTCTGGATCCAAGGGCTGAAGCCTCTTCCTCTTTTTCCTTAAAGGCCGAAATCAGAGAAGGATTAATCATTTTGATTTGGCCTTCATCTTTCTTCAAGAGAGAGAAAGAGAGAGAGAAAGGAGGAGAAAGAAGGAAAGGGGGCTGCTGCTGGTGGTGCTGCTGGTTACCGACGAGAAATCCGAAGCCGTCGTTGCGGAGGAAACGCTCTTGCGAGTCTTGCAAGCTAGCTTGGAGGTCATGGCACCGAAGCGGTCGGCAAGGGTAACGACTTTTCTTCCTAGCCATGTTAAGGCTTCCTTTTTGGCATATTTTGTGATTTCCCCCACCAAGAGGTGGCTGGTTTTGGAAATCTTTGGGTGGATGCGTGAAATCCCCTTTGGTAGCATATAGATCCGGAAATGGAGTACGGAATAGGCATGCTGTGTGAAGCCCATCTGGACAGGTTAGTCTGGATTGGTGATGTTGCATACGAACCGGAGAAGGATCCGTGATAAACATGTAGTGTAAGGAGTCTACGGGTTATGCCTGCGAAAAGGAGTAGCAGGAAGTACTGGGGTGGTAGCCCAGGAAAATAGCCATGTGATGGTTTTGGGTCCAACCTGTGATTAAGGCACAGGAAGTACTGGTGGAACCAGGAAAGGCCCTTTTAGTGATGCTTGATGTCGTAGGGTGTCCACCTGTGAAGCGAGAAACAGGAAGTACCGGCATGTGAGCTAGGAAAGACCCCTGACATTTGTGCTTGTGCGGTGTCCACCTGTGGAGAGAGTCACAGGAAGTACTGGTGTGCCCAGGAAAGACTCGTTGTTGCTGTGAGGAAATGGGTATAGAGAAATACCCAGGCTTGAATGCCAAGAACAGGATTGGTGAGACCGACCCGTGCCTTTGATATAGCCATGAGTACGCTGTACTCGGAGAAGGCAAGGCGATTTGAGCAACGGGGGGTGGAGGATCCGACCTGCGCTATGTCCGTCCGACGTGAGACCAAAAAGTGCGGTCTGTTGGAGCGCATAGCAAGAGTCTTCGGCCTGCGCGCCATGACACAACGGGGGGCTACGGGCCATCCCGATGTCCGAAGACTAACTCCGGCTGCACGCCATGGAGTAAATGCTCAAGAGATTTACCGTTGGGTTGTGACCCTGAATACGGTGGTGGGCAAGAGGTTGCCGGAACACCAAGAATGTGCCCTGAGTGCACGGACCGTTGGGCCGGGTGGCGAACGGTTGTGATGGCTTGTGTGCGTGAAAGCACATTTTGATGATATAGCTTGCCATACTTGTGATCTAATATGCCTGCAGGGAAGAATACCGCTGCCCCTAGAGAAGGGGTAGGGTCGTTATAATTTGGTCAGCTAAATGCTGATCGTTGCTTTTGTTTGCCACCGGTGGGTGGATTGTCCCTTTCCAGGTGCTGGAGAGCCGAGCGGATCGCATAGAGGCTGATGTTCCTGCGGGTGTTGTTGCTGCTGCTGCTAGCCCTCGAAGGCTAGCTGTGTTCTTTTGTGTGTTTTCTTTTCTTGTGGCCGGCCGGCGCGCCAATTGTTTAGGCCACTGTGTGAAAGCCCTGTATAGGCCATAAGGCCAACTCTTTTGTACGTGTTGTAAGACATTCCTATATGATATAAAATGTGGAGTTGTATGTTTGGACATTCATGAGGAGTTCAAGTTGTAGTCTAGGCTTCCGCTAGAATGCTTTGTGTTAGGTGCGATGCGCGACTCTGGTATCATCCTGTACCTTCACCGACTGTTTTGTGATATATCCTGTGGGGCCCCAGCCGGACCTTCTAGAATATATCATATGAACTGATGGGGTTGTTACAGCCGCCATCGTCAATGGCATCCCGCCGCTCTTCCCGCATCCAGGCCGCCAGGAAGGTCCTCCCCCTCTCCTTAACTCTCGGGTAGATCATAAGACTTCTTAGGCTTAAGATTCGGGCTCAATTGAGCCCGATCAAATCCAGCATTTTTCATGGCTTCGACAAGAAATTTTCTTGCTATAGCCGCCGGAAAACGCCTCTAACGATCTCGGAGGTGGTGGTGGCGGTAGATGGTCGGCGGCAGCCGCTTGAATAATGCATCCTGGCCATCTCAACGAAGGAGATGAAGATCCCGTTCTCTGCGCCAAGATTCGTGCTCCATCAGAAATTAAACTATAGGAAATCATTTCTTGATTATTTCATTTCTGTCACACTATATACACTTGGAGCCATCGATCAACAGAAACGTTGTCTCTGAGTCATTTTTTGAACCCATGTGCATGGTCGACCACAATTTTGGTGGGAAATAGGCAGTCATTAAACTGAGTGCCCACACTTCATCCCTAGCCCAAATCAGTTGAAATTTTGGCAGGGAGCCTAACCTAGCTATACCTAGGGCCTGCCCAAAACTCAAAATTTTAGGACACACTTTTCCTAAAGTTTTTGACTTTATTTAATAAAGCTAGGGTAATTTAATTAGGTGGTCTAATGACCTCCAAACCCTCCCAAATTTTGGTGAGTGGTCCCTGGGCTCATGTTATGTATCTGTATAAAGTTTCACCTAATTTGGATGTGTTTTGAATAGGTTTTGACCCAACCCTAACTTTACCTTAATAAGGGTATTTTGGTCAAAAAGTGCACTTCTGATTTTGAGTGACCAAATCACCTCAACAGAGGTTGAAATTTGGGACACTTACTTGCCTTGGCATTAATCACCTCCCCATGGAATGTGGGGTAGTGTGGACTTGATTTGCCCTAAGTTCCTAGGCCAAACCCTAAGGAGGGACCTTTTTGCCTTGTGAAGGGCATGAGTCCTAAACACCTTGGATGAACATAAAATTTTTCAAGGAGGTTCCTAGGATATATAAAACCCTCTGTTAAAAATATTAACTAATTTTGAAAAGGGTAGGGTTCACAAAACCCTAACCCTAGCTTAGGACCTAAAACTTGTATTGTTAGTTTAGGTTAGCTAAACATCTTGAAATTTAACCAAATTTGGGTAGTGAGGGAATCATGATATTTTGAGCCTCTGGTAATTTATTTGGGAAGTTTTGATCAATATTTGTAGCACTTCATTTGTAACCAATAGGATTGCCCTAATTAATAATTAGGCTATTGTGATCCCACTGCCCATTGAAAGGGTATGAAACATTGGCAGAGGTAGTTTTAGACCTTACTGATCATGTATGATGTTTGATAGAATTTTTGGATACCTAGTTAGGGCATCTACTTCACAAGTGCATTACTTCGGTTACTTACTAAATAATTCTTACAAGAGCTCAATACTTGATGACAAATTATGAAACTTGATACATAGTGTTCCTAGTTCAATATTATCATGTGGGAATTTGTGTGGAAATGTTTGATTGTTAATTAGTATACTTTGTTCATTAACCCATAAACTTGAAATTTCATGAGAAAATCAAGTATAGCCTTATTATTAAATGATAAATTATGAAACTTTTTCTAGGGTATTTGTAGGCCATCATATTCATCCCTGAATTTTCTCTGAATTTTTGGAGGTATTATTGCTGTAAAATCTTTTAAAATGACTTTTTATGAGATATATTTGAAATTACATTTAAGGGCCTAAACCTTGCTAAAAAATTTGAAGACTTAGGCTTTAGAGTTGATTATGCATTTTGTAATTAACATAAATTTATTGGAATATTATCTTGTACGAAATTGCTACTTCATGTTCAAACTTGGTTTTTTTGGATACTAGAATAAATAAATTAATTATCAGACAAATTAGGAAAATTATGAATTTCTGGATCCATGCTACAAATGTCATTTTAGCCCTCTAATAATTATCATAGGGGTACTGGATGAGTATTTCATGTACTTCCATTTTTACGGGTCATGTGGCTTAAGTGGCCTGCATATAGCAAAACTGCAGTAAATCATTTTGGATATGAATTAGAGCACGTGTGATGGACCTTGTTGGTTTGCTGAAAGGATAAGGAGAGTTAGGTGCATATATGGAAGATAGGTGAGTAGGGAGTTGTTTTGTCTAGGGTTTAGAGGCGTTCGGGTCCGACGAAAGATCGTCCTACCCAAGGAGAGTTGGAGTCAAATCACCCTAGGATTAGCATATCGGAGCATGAGAAAGTAATGGGTAAGGGAATCAACCAATAACAAAATAAGTACCTTGCGAAAGGGAACGTTGGGTGTAATCCCAACACAGTTCCTAGTGCCCCTTGAGAGCCCTTCACAGGGAAAACCGGGGGCAGTCCTGGGTTAACGTAAATTGTTTTAACAAGCTGAAAAGAGTAACTTAGTAATTAGGGTTGCACATTTCACAAACACTGTTGGCACCGGAAATTAGCTGGGAGCTTCGGCTCGGATGGTTAAAAGACGGACTTTGGGTCCGGGGAGCTTCGGCTCGATTGTTTGAGGCGGACGTGTTGGTCCGGGGAGCTTCGGCTCGGGTTTGATTACGCTAAATTTGCATTTACATTCTTGTGCTACTTTTTCTGTGATCGAATTGGCCGGCAGAATCGGCGCTTTGTGGTGATGACCCTTCAGGTCGTGAAGGAGTCACCGCAAAACGGCGGTTCTGGGCCTAAGACCCCGGTGTCGAAAAGTAAAAAAAAGGGGGTCTTACAAGTGGTATCAAAGCAGACCTCGATCGAAAAGTAGCAGTCCACAACCCTGGGTCACCCCCGCGCGAGTTTAGTTTGAGGACAAACTAAGCAGCGGAAGCAGTGGTGTGCCCATCTGGGGAATCACATGTAAATTGTCCACTTTTTTTAGGCATTGAGTCGATTACCTACTAATGTAGTTCGTTTTGCAGCCCCCAGCTCAGCCCACCCCACAAGGTGGAGCTCAGCAGACTCCAGACATTGCACCACCTCCCATGGTCCCCACACCTTTCCTTTAGTCAGACATGGGGCAAACCCTTACAGATATCCTTGAGGCCTTCCGGGCTCAGCAGGCTCCGGCCCAGCAGCCAAACCAAGGGGCCAACTGGATGAGCACCTTCCGAGGACTCTCTCCCCCATCATACTTGGGGACAGAGTCGGCAGTGCGGATAGAGGAATGGCTGGATGTTATGTACGATATGCTGACTGGGATACGATGCCCTTGGGAGGAGAGGGTGGCCCTGGTGGTATCTTGCTTGGAGTCACATGCTAAGAGGTGGTGGAAGACGCTGTTGGACACGACATTTGCTGATAGGGAGATTACAGAAATCACTTGGGAGGAATTCAGGGCCACGCTGCTGGAGCACTTTGTTCCGCAGTCGGCCAGGGACGTGTTAGAGGAGCGGTTCTTGCAGCTGAGGCAGGGCACCAGGACGCTGGTGGAGTACCACCGAGAGTTCGACCATTTGGCCCGATATGCGGGTTCGTACCAGCTGGACGAAGCAGGATACGTCAAGAGATTTTATAAGGGCCTAAAAGAGGAGTTGAGGGAGGCCTTGCTGTTTGTTTCTGACGGGCCTATCTCCCGGATTTTGGAGATGGTGAAGAGGATTGAGGCCGATTGGCACACCACTCGGGGCCGGAAGCGGCAAGCGGAGGATCAGGGCCGGAGGGCCCGAAATGATCAGCGGCAAGGCACCATATCGGATGGGAGAAGGTGTAACGCCCCCACCTGTCACATGACATATAACAGTGGGTCCGGCCGGGGCCCCACGCCATATCTCACAGACAAAGCGACGGAATCACGTGTGGAAATCAAAATCGACACGTATCCTTAACTCATTCCATTCTAGCGCAGCATATTTTATGTTAGCATGAACTCAAACCAGAATGTCCACCAAATATAAATACCAGATTTATATATAACAACACCAGGAATGTATACAACTCACACACCCTGGCCTTATGGCCTTACAAGTTCCTCTTTCACATCAATGGTTTCGTACATCGGCACGCAGGCCGGCCACACATGAAATCCAACCACGAATCTTCACATAGCCTTCAAGGACTACGAACACCAGGCTAGCCAAGCCACTTATTCTTTCCAAACCGCAGCACCTGCAATTCATCATCCAAACCAACACAGAAAACAAAGTAACGGTCAGCATTGCTGACCCATTATAACGACCCTACCCCCTACCCGGGGTAGTGGTTCCTTCCCTGTATACAGTGCTTCCTTTCTCATCAAGCATCAGCAAACATCACCAAATCACATCATAGCTAGATTATTCTCTTTATTCCACTATCTAACAAACACATCACATCACAAACGCTGGAGTCCACCAACGCTCCGTGCACTCAGGGCACCTTCTTGGCGTACCGGAATCCACCGTCGTACACCGCTGTCTCTCGAGGTTTTAACTTGTTAGTTGACCGGCCCTAGTCCACCAGCTCGCAGGCTGGCGACATCCCGCCCAAGCCACTCAGAGGTCCATCCTCACAGCATCACAACTAGAGCAGATCGACCCACACTCTGTGGTGTAGCAAGCCGGGTTTATCTAAGCTCCCCAGGCATTGTCTACCCATCGATCCCCCTCCTAATCCGATCGACCCACACCATGTGGTGCAGCAACCCGGGTTTAACTCGGCTCCCCTAACATTGCCACCCATCGATCCTACCTTAACTAGATCAACCCACCCTAGTGGTGTAACAGGCCGGATGTATCTCGCACTAACCAGGCGTGTTACCAATTGATCATCTCATCCAGGAGCTTCACCAAAGCCTCCTCACAATCATCACATCCATACATTCATCACAACAGAAATCCGTTTTGCACAGCATCAAAGCCACGGAGTCTTCTCCGGTTTACCCATGAACATCACCAATCCAGACTACCGGTCCAGATGGGCTTCACACAGCATGCCTACGCCGTCCTCTATATTTCCGGCTCTAAATGCAGACTCACGAAGGAATCTCTTCCGCGAATCCACCTCTTGGTGGAGGATTCCAAGCACATGTATAAAGGAAGGACTTCGATGTCCAAGAAGGAGATCGTTACCCTTGAAGATCGCTTCGGTGCCATGAAGTAGCAAGATGGAAATCACCGCCTCGGCTCTACCTTCACGAATCCGCTCTCGGATCTTCGATCCGCACTCCGCAGCTCCGACAGCAGCTGGAAGACTCCTCCCTTCTCTCTCCCTTAGGCCTTTCCCCTTTCTCCCTTGAAATGGAAATGAAGAAGAAGAAGAAGAAGATAATAAGAGACTTTATCTTCTAATTCTCGGCCTCCTAGACACCTGGACAAAGCCCAGCCCTTGGATCCAGGAAGAGGGAAACGAACGGCTCAGATCTGGCCAGAAAACCCTGAACACGGCCTGACACGCCCTGTGACACGCCCGTGTCACAGGCCGTGTCCCCCTAAGCGGCAGACAACCGACTCAATCCAGCCAGTACACGCCCGTGTGACACACCCGTGTCACGTGCCGTGTACCCGACACGCCCTCAGACACGCCCGTGTCTGAGGCCGTGTTCCTCAAGGAAAATAATACCAATCCAACCCGAGACTTCACACGGCCTGGCACACGGCTTGGCACACGCCCGTGTTCATGGCCGTGTGCACCAGGACACACCCGTGTCCCGCAAACACGCCCTAACCCGAGACGTCAAGCTGAATTTGATGCCCACTGACACGCCCTGTGACACGCCCGTGTCACAGGCCGTGTCCTCACTGGAACTCGATACTCGACGATCGTCGCGTAACACTCGTCGAGCATGTCGACACGGCATCCGACACGGCCGTGTCCTGGGCCGTGTGCCCCTCTCGACGATGTCGAGCGAAAATCGTCGACACCAAGCCCGATCGTCGACACAACCTCGACACGCCCTGCGACACGCCCGTGTCGCAGGCCGTGTTAACTGACACGCCCTGGGACACGCCCGTGTCCCAGGCCGTGTCACCCATGCCTGAACCCGATTTTGCTCAAAATGATCCTCTTGACTTCGGGGTGTTACAATCCTCCCCCCCTTCAAATAATTTCGTCCTCGAAATTTGACTCCAAGCAGCCAATCAGTCACAACATCACAAAATCATAGCCTCCGCACACACTAACAAACAGACAACACAACAAACATCCATAACTTCCACTTGTGCACATTCAGCCACATAAAACCTCAAAACAAAACAACATAATTGATTTATCTCGTCACAAGCACAAGTGCACCAAACTATTATAGAGATCTACAACTATTTAGAAACATCATTTACATCAGCCATCAGCTATTATTCATCACACCTGATAGAGAAATATAGTTGACACATTCACATCACAGTTCACTTCCGCTCAGCCTCCCGATTTTGAAATTCATGATTTAATGATAAATGAAACGCTCGAGGCTGAATTTCACCAACTGAGCTTTGCGACTCTTGCACTTCCATCGCATGCAATCTAGGTTGCGTTCGGGGTGCAGATGATTCGGCCACTGCTTTCCCTTTTTCTTCATATGACGCACCTGTCTTTTTCTCACTCCCTGGAGGGACATTCCAACAAAATTTTGCGATGTGTCCTTGCTGCCCACATTTATAACATATACGTGTATCCACACGTCCTGGCCCATACGTCGGGGGCGACGAAACAGTCAACGGAGCTAATTCCACCGGTCTAAATCTTTTCTTCTCTTGTCGTCGAAACTCCGAGTGATCCGGTGGTGACATTTTAAACTCTGACTTTTCCCTTGTCAGTCTCTTATTCTCCTGCACTCGCTTCATATCCTTCTCCAAGGCACGAGCTGTATCGACCAACGCCTGAAAACCTTGGCTCACTGAACACGGAAGTGCCAATCTCAATTCATCCCGCAATCCTTCATAAAACCGATTTGTCTTTCGCGCTTCCTCCGCAAAGGTAGATCCTGCATATCTCCCCAATCTTGTAAACTCATGCAGGTAGGTATCAATATCTCGCTCACCCTGCACCAAGCGGAGAAACTCATTTTCCATCGCAATCCTCTGCGACACTGGCACATACTTGGCTAAAAATATTTGGGAGAATTCCTCCATCGAAATCTCCATTAAACCTCGACCTGCCAAGTGGTGCACTTCAATCTCATCCCACCACAATCGCGTATCACCCTCCAACAGAAAAGTGGCCAACATCACTTTCTGTTCCTCGACCGTCCTGATTGCGGTTAAGATCCGTTTTACTCTTTCCAACCAATCTTCTGTCTGCGTTGGTGAGAGCGCTCCACCAAACGTCGGTGGATGAAAGTGCATAAAACGTGACAAGGCATCGTCACTTGCTTGCACTTCCACCACCTCGGCAGCATGCTCTTTCCTTCCACCAGGTCTTGCTTGTCCAGTTGGTTGTGCTTGTAACACTGCAAGCACTGTCTCCGCTACCACCCGTATGGCCTCTGCGAGGGAGGCATAGGCGCTTCCACGGGTGCTGCACTCTCATCCGACCGCTGGGGCTCAGACGGCCCAGCTCCATCCCTCGCCACCTATCAATGTACAGAACACCATTAAATTCTTCCAAATCATAACGGTACTGGTACATTGACTACACACGCACGCACATCATGTGCATGACATACATTCCTAGTGGACATCATGAGTTCATTTATGTTCTCTCCTCCCAAACAATCTAAACCTGGCTCTGATACCACTTTGTAACGCCCCCACCTGTCACATGACATATAACGGTGGGTCCGGCCGGGGCCCCACGCCATATCTCACAGACAAAGCGACGGAATCACATGTGGAAATCAAAATCGACGCGTATCCTTAACTCATTCCATTCTAGCGCAGCATATTTTATGTTAGCATGAACTCAAACCAGAATGTCCACCAAATATAAATACCAGATTTATATATAACAACACCAGGAATGTATACAACTCACACACCCTGGCCTTATGGCCTTACAAGTTCCTCTTTCACATCAATGGTTTCGTACATCGGCACGCAGGCCGGCCACACATGAAATCCAACCACGAATCTTCACATAGCCTTCAAGGACTACGAACACCAGGCTAGCCAAGCCACTTATTCTTTCCAAACCGCAGCACCTGCAATTCATCATCCAAACCAACACAGAAAACAAAGTAACGGTCAGCATTGCTGACCCATTATAACGACCCTACCCCCTACCCGGGGTAGTGGTTCCTTCCCTGTATACAATGCTTCCTTTCTCATCAAGCATCAGCAAACATCACCAAATCACATCATAGCTAGATTATTCTCTTTATTCCACTATCTAACAAACACATCACATCACAAACGCTGGAGTCCACCAACGCTCCGTGCACTCAGGGCACCTTCTTGGCGTACCGGAATCCACCGTCGTACACCGCTGTCTCTCGAGGTTTTAACTTGTTGGTTGACCGGCCCTAGTCCACCAGCTCGCAGGCTGGCGACATCCCGCCCAAGCCACTCAGAGGTCCATCCTCACAGCATCACAACCAGAGCAGATCTACCCACACTCCGTGGTGTAGCAAGCCGGGTTTATCTAAGCTCCCCAGGCATTGTCTACCCATCGATCCCCCTCCTAATCCGATCGACCCACATCATGTGGTGCAGCAACCTGGGTTTAACTCGGCTCCCCTAGCATTGCCACCCATCAATCCTACCTTAACTAGATCAACCCACCCTAGTGGTGTAACAGGCCGGATGTATCTCGCACTAACCAGGCGTGTTACCAATTGATCATCTCATCCAGGAGCTTCACCAAAGCCTCCTCACAATCATCACATCCATACATTCATCACAACAGAAATCCGTTTTGCACAACATCAAAGCCACGGAGTCTTCTCTGGTTTACCCATGAACATCACCAATCCAGACTACCGGTCCAGATGGGCTTCACACAGCATGCCTACGCCGTCCTCTATATTTCCGGCTCTAAATGCAGACTCACGAAGGAATCTCTTCCGCGAATCCACCTCTTGGTGGAGGATTCCAAGCACATGTATAAAGGAAGGACTTCGATGTCCAAGAAAGAGATCGTTACCCTTGAAGATTGCTTCGGTGCCATGAAGTAGCCGGATGGAAATCACCGCCTCGGCTCTACCTTCACGAATCCGCTCTCGGATCTTCGATCCGCACTCCGCAGCTCCGACAGCAGCTGGAAGACTCCTCCCTTCCCTCTCCCTTAGGCCTTTCCCCTTTCTCCCTTGAAATGGAAATGAAGAAGAAGAAGAAGAAGATAATAAGAGACTTTATCTTCTAATTCTCGGCCTCCTAGACACCTGGACAAAGCCCAGCCCTTGGATCCAGGAAGAGAGAAACGAACGGCTCAGATCTGGCCAGAAAACCCTGAACACGGCCTGACACGCCCTGTGACACGCCCGTGTCACAGGCCGTGTCCCCCTAAGTGGCAGACAACCGACTCAATCCAGCCAGTATACGCCCGTGTGACACACCCGTGTCACGTGCCGTGTACCCGACACGCCCTCAGACACGCCCGTGTCTGAGGCCGTGTTCCTCAAGGAAAATAATACCAATCCAACCCGAGACTTCACACGGCCTGGCACACGGCTTGGCACACGCCCTTGTTCATGGCCGTGTGCACCAGGACACACCCGTGTCCCGCAAACACGCCCTAACCCGAGACGTCAAGCTGAATTTGACGCCCACTGACACGCCCTGTGACACGCCCGTATCACAGGCCGTGTCCTCACTGGAACTCGATACTCGACGATCGTCGCGTAACACTCGTCGAGCATGTCGACACGGCATCCGACACGGCCGTGTCCTGGGCCGTGTGCCCCTCTCGACGATGTCGAGCGAAAATCGTCGACACCAAGCCCGATCGTCGACACAACCTCGACACGCCCTACGACACGCCCGTGTCACAGGCCGTGTCAACTGACACGCCCTGGGACACGCCCGTGTCCCAGGCCATGTCACCCATGCCTGAACCTGATTTTGCTCAAAATGATCCTCTTGACTTCGGGGTGTTACAGAAGGACAGAGGAGCAGCCTCGTCGGGAGGTGAGGCAGGAGCTGAGAGAGCAGGTGGTTTTGGCCCCTCAACCTCTTCAGATACAGGAGATGCCGAGACCCGGGGGTATGGTGTATCCCCCGCCGGAGTGCTTCCATTGTCATCAGGTGGGACATCTCCGGAGAAACTGCCCTATGAGGGGGGCACCACCTCCAGCACCACAGGGTGACCCACCTGCCCAACTTTTCGGAGGCTGAGGACGCGGCCAAGGACGTGGTTACCAGGGAGGAGATCGAAGACAGGAAAGGGAGCAGGTATATGCCTTGGACCTGGCACAACCTCGAAACCCAGAGCGGGTCATCACATGTAAGCTAAGATGTTTAAGTTGTTTAAATTAAATTTTCGTTCTCAATTGCCCAACAAATAGTACTGCCCTAGGTAGAATAAATAGGAAAGAAAATGTGTTATAAAATACTAAGACCTTTAATCATCACAGGTATAGTCTTCATCAGCGGCAAGCCCGCCTATACTCTGTTTGACACGGTTGCCTCGCACTCGTTTGTGTCAGAGGCCTTTCTGGAAGGGCTGGAAGGAGTGGAACGGTTCACAGGCCGGATGAGTAGGGTGCGTCTACCCGACGGATCGGAGATACTCACCTCAGCCCACTGCAGTATGGAGGCGGAGATTGGTGGAAAGTCGTTCGAAGTTTCGGCAACGGTCCTGAGGATGTCAGTCTTCGAGCTGATCCTGGGCATGATTTGGCTACAGTGGAACCATGCCCAGATTGATTGTCAAGCGAAGAGGATCACCGTGAGGCACGGGAACTCTACCATCATCATCGAAGGTATAAGACATGCCTCACGTATACCCTTATCTTCAGTACAGGCCGTCAAGGCCTATTTACAGGTGGAGGAGGTCTACGAGGTGCTGTTTGAGATGGCGGAGGACACGAGTTCTATATCGAACATTCCGGTGGTGCGGGAGTTTGAGGACGTCTTTCCGGAGAAGTTACCCGGAATACCCCCGCGCAGGGAGCAGGAATTCCAGATATATCTTGTGCTGGGGGCCAAGCCAGCGTCCAAGGCACCTTACCGGATGGCCCCAAAGGAGTTGACAGAGTTTCGGAGCCAGCTTCAGGAGTTAGTGGAAGCCGGATTTGTCCGGCCAAGCTCTTCACCTTGGGGAGCCCCGGTATTGTTCGTCAAGAAGAAAGACAGGACCCTCATATTGTGCATCGACTATCGAGCACTAAATCGGCTGACGGTCCGGAACACCTATCCACTGCCAAGGATAGACGAGCTGTTCGACCAGCTGCAGGGAGCGCAGTTCTTTTCGAAATTAGATTTGAGGTCGGGATACTACCAGCTTCGGATTCGGGAGGAGGACATTCAGAAGACTGCTTTTAGTAGCAGATATGGTTTATACGAGTTTATGGTGATGCCCTTCGGACTCACCAACGCAGCATCAGCGTTCATGACCCTCATGAACCAAGTCTTCAAGGAATATCTGGATGTGTTTGTCATTGTGTTCATCGATGACATCCTCATTTACTCGAGGACGGAGGAGGAGCACACCCGCCATCTGACACTGACCCTGCAGAGACTGCGGGAGAATCATCTATATGCGAAGTTTAGTAAATGTCAGTTCTGGCTGAAGGAGGTGGGCTTCTTAGGCCACATCATCAGTGGAGCCGGATTGGCAGTGGATCCGGCAAAGATTCAGGCAATTCGGGACTGGCCGCAGCTGAAGACAGCCACCGACGTACGGAGTTTTCTAGGACTTGCCGGTTATTACCGGAAGTTCGTGGAGGGATTCTCTCGAATCGCCCTCCCGCTCACATCCTTGACGATGAAGGAGGTACCGTTCGTGTGGACCCCGCAGTACCAGACAGCTTTCCAGGAGCTGAAGGATCGGCTAACCTCGGCTCCCATTCTTACTCTCCCCTCGGGGAGGGAAGGATTTCAGGTCTACACTGATGCTTCCTACCAGGGTATGGGAGCTGTACTGATGCAGAAGGGCCATGTGATTGCATATGCATCTCGCAGTTGAAGAAGAACGAGCAGAACTATCCGGTGCATGACCTTGAGATGGGGGCGGTCGTTTTTGCTTTGAAGGTCTGGCGCCATTATTTTTATGGAGTCCACTGCGATATCTATTCCGACCACAAGAACCTGAAATACGTGGACACGCAGAAGGAACTAAACATCAGGCAGAGGCACTGGGTGGAGTTCCTTGCAGATTATCAGTATGAGATGCACTACCATCCAGGGAAGGCAAACGTGGTGGCGGACGCATTGAGTCGGAGAGCTGCCACTTCCGCAGTCGGGCCTCAGGTTATGTCTATGGAGTTGGTGAGGAGATTGGAGGATATGCACATCACACTGGTGTCATCCGAGGACCCCGAGCTCTACACGGAGTATTTAGCAGCGGTGTGTAAAACCCCCCTCCCCCTTACCAAGGAGGGCTACCGGGTCTTATGCCCAGAATCGTCGTCTTACGGTGGCACTAACTCACGGGTTAGTCGACACCGCAACATGCCGATTCTGCCGGCTAGTACGATCATTTAACCTGTAGGCCAATGTGAGAAGAAAGAAGTAAAACTGTATATAAAACCATCAGTCCACAAGCCACATAGTACAATCATGTAAATGAAATGAAAAGTACATCACTATAGTCCACAATAAAGTACAAATGAAAGAGTAAAAAGGGCTTATGCCCAGTACATCAAAACCACTCTCTCTCAAAATAGTAAATGCGGAAGCTAAACTAGAACATCAGATCTTGTCCCACCTGAGGACGCACAGTAGTGGTAGTAGCCTGCTGAAGCGGTATCTGCTCCTCATGTCCTGCCTCCTCGACGTGCTGGTGCTCCATCTCCACGGGCTCCTAAAAATAGTTGGTCACCGACCATTAGTCAAAAAGACTAAGTCGTTTCCTCCGCGCCTCGCCCCGCAGCTCCTAGGCACCGAGCGGGAGGACGAAGCGGAGGACAACAAAAGGGTAGCAAGGTGGAAGCAGGTGACAATATCTAACTAGAGTTGTAATAAGTAATGTAATCCTACTCTAGCAGTTCTAAGTACGGTATAAGTAATAAGTAAGAGCAGTGCAGTAAAGGAAAGTAAAGAAAGAGTAGCATGAACAAGTAATTAAGCTAATCTACCACTATGCTATCATCACAAACGTACCCTAACTTATATAAATGCCCATACAAATATATAAGTTAGGATTTCCAGGAAATTTAACTTATCATATAAAAGAGCCCATACTAATTTATATGATAAGGATTTATGAAGCGTATGACCTAATATGAATGAATGATATGATGCAATTTTATGCGCAGGCAAGTGCAACTCACACACAATGACTCTGTGATCACAGACCTTTAGTTCCCACTTTTTGAGAGCTAGCATCACTCTCGGGTACCACCGCTGTGGCTACGGCAGCAGCGGAGTGGGCGTCTCCGCTTCTAGACCGGTATGCACACTACCAAGCCTTAGACCCCTCTCATACGCCTCTGTACACGTCCAAGGTGCACTCTAGAGTCTCGCGTACGTACTTTGCTGACAAACCCGTCAGTCTTGTTGGGTCGATTGTGCGTTATCGGGGATCGTCCTCCAGACTGTAGTGTAAAACAACCCACTGGACCTTCTAACTCTGACAACCGCCTGGTGCACCGTACTGCCATCGGTGTGACGAACGGCCAGTACCGCATGCCCCGCCATGATATTTATGCACATGCAAGTAATTCATACCGAGCCTCCCTCTCGCAGGACCAAAGCTCGTCCTGAATCCCTCAAACCCAAACCCGGGTGAGAACGCACATTAGTGCCTTTATGTCAACACCCTCAAACCCCAAACGGGCGAGATCGCACATCAGTGCCTTTATACCAACTCCCTCCAACCCTAAACGGGTGAGCATATATCATGAATCTCTCTAACCCCATACGGGCGAGAAGGTACAACAATGTCCTAACCTATTAAACTACTCTTGTCTATGGTTTATTATACTTAGCGATTTAAGGTTAATCCCAGGACTGCCCCCGGTATTCCCTGTGAAGGGCTCTCAAGGGGCACTAGGAACTGTGTTGGGATTACGCCCAGCGTTCCCTTTCGCAAGGATATTTATTTTAGTTGATGGCTACCCATGTATCTCCCCAGCTCTCCTTATTGCTTTAGTACAACCCTAGTGACTTAAGGTATTACCGGGAAGCCGACGGTCTTCCGCCGACCCCCATTCCAGTTGCTAACTAAGACTTGCACTTTTGGTCCCTCACTAAGACGACTCTACCCACCAGGGTTACTCATGTTGAACTCTCTTATTTCTGCCGATAATCAATCCCCTGGTAACCCCTAAGGCAAGACCTATTTGTGTTATATGCAGATCATGTCCTATGGTTACCCTAAAATGTGATCTTCCAATACTTAAGGCATCTTGCCACTAAATATTTATCCTAGAGTGGTATGGACTAAGGGAGCTACCTATGAATTCTCATGAATTTTCTTGGCCAAATAGTCCTTTAATTAAATCTTTTTAATTTAAACACTAGGTCACTTTACACGTGAAGTACTATGATTTAGCATCCACTGACCTAGGAAATTTTTCCTGAGATGTATATTGATAAAATATTTCTGCCTACAGAGTTTCATAATTTTCCTTAAATTATTTATTCTCATTTCCTATTTAATATCAAATTCACACAAATTCCATTTTTCCAAATGAAGTATAGGCATTATGTACTCAAAAATTCCAGAAATATTATAGAACTTTTAGGGAACTAATTTATGACTATTGGCAGAGTATCATCAACATTTATTGAGTAATGGCCCATAAAATTCCATTATAACGTATTTACCATAAATGCCATTGTATTAATCTAACAACTAACAATGCATCCTTTAATTCTGAGAAATTCATGCAAAAGTAATAATACCATTTTATAACAGTAGAATAAATTCCAAATTTTTCAGAGGTATATATCCATTATTTCAAGAATTAATAAAATAAGGGTAAAATGGGCAATTTAAGATATCTACTCCAAAAGTTCTTCAAAACAGAGGAATCATATTTTTCCTAAGTCAAATGTGACATCATCTATGCCTTTGAAAACTTTTAGGATTTGTACTTGAGGAAAACCTATTTTCCAATTTTATTTCCAAAATAGATATAATTAAAATAAATTCCAATAAATGGAATTTTGAGTCCACAAAGTTCATGATTAATTTGAGGGATGAAATGTACCCTAATGAACCACTGAAAATAATTCCACGACCTTTGCATGTCACCATTGGGCTAAATACACCATATTTGCATTTTTGCTAATAGCACACCAAGGCATCACATAAGCTAACACATGCAAGTGGATTCTCCAACATGCAGTGAACCCAAGGTGCTGAAAATTTTATCATGCACCAAGGATGTCCCCATTGACCTACCACCAAGATTTGGGACCATGGGGAGGTGTAGAATTCCTTATATTTCATTTATTTGTATTTTGATATTTTGACAAAAACTATAGGAAAATGTTCTCTAAAAATTCCTAAATTTTGGCATGGCTAAGTATGCCCTAATCATGCATGTGCCCAAAATTTGGGACCATGGTGACTAATAGTTTGACCTGGGCATCCAATTTAATTTCTGCCCTACTCTAGGACCAGTCCTAGGAGAAATGTCGTACAGGATTGTACACTACACCAAATCACATGTTTAGGGTGGCAAATTAAAGGAAAGCCCCTCAGCTACCATTTTCATTAAGAGACTAAGCTCTGGAAATGCATCTAAGAGGCCTAACTTTAACATGCAAGGTGGCTGTAAAAATGTGACAGATATTTCACTATTCATCAAATAATTAAATTAAATCATTTAAACTGTTGCACGAATCTTAAAGTCAAATCCGACGGAATCGGTTCATCGTCCCCGATGGTTTGACGGCCACGATTGTTTCTTCCTGGACGATGTTGGCTGGCATTTTCCGGCCAGCTGAGCCACCACCACCGCCGGCGGATATCGCCACCACCTTCGTTAAGGTGGGGGCTAGCGTTTCCCGGCGGTGGGGCCGCCGGAGTTGGCTCCTCCGGCGAACCCGAGCAAGAAGAAAAAGACTCGGTTTTCTCCATTTCCTCTCATGGCATCGGGCTCGATTGAGCCCGATATCTCCCTAGATTGATCTAGAAACCTAGTACGGGAAGAGGCGAGGTGAAACGCACCTGAATTGGGGCTTGGCTGTGGGTCAGGCGGCGGTTTGCCGTGGTGGTGGTGCGCCGGCGAGCTCCACCCCGAAAACTCAATTCTCCACCATTCTCCATGATTAAGCAGTCGAATTCCACTCCCTTCTCTCTCCTGAAGCTATTGGTGAGGTCTATTTAGACTGAGGTGGAGTATATGGGGAGGTGTTTCCTATGTGAGCTCGGTTTGAGCTTGGTTTGCTCCGCCCAGCTGCCAAGTGGCTCACAGCCCTGGTTTTCTGCTGGAAATGGAGAGGGGAGGTCGGCCACCTGTTTTTGGGCAGCTAAAACCATCTGATGGGGTGGCCATGTGGCCACCATTTCCTTCATCTCCCTTTCTCTCTCCTCTTCTTCTCCAAATTCCTTTTCTACCCCTTTATATGTATTCTCTTTCCTGATTTTTGGGGTTATGAGTTGTCTTTGACGACTTAGGTTGGGCTTGGGCTGATTTGGATGGGCTTAGCCCAATGGGATTGAGCTTGGCCTTCATTTTCTCTCTTTAGGTCAATTTGTTGACTTGTTGACTTGGGGAGTTGACTTGGTCAACCATGGTGGGTGGACTGACCCTACTTGGTGGAAATGGGTCTAGTGGCACCACCCAACTTGGGTTGGGTCAAGGGGGTGCCCCACTTAGGTTAAATAGGCCTATGAGTGTGGGTTTGACCAAATTAAGCCCAAGGTTGACTTTGGTCAATTGTCAAAGTGTTGACCCAGTGACATACCCTAGGGTCCACTTAGGCTAGTTTGACCCAGTTTGACTATGGTCCTATAGTGGGCCCCACATGGCTACCACCCACTACCTAGGGCCAAACATAGTTGGTCTTCCTTAAATCTCACCCATGCCTAACTCAATCTAAGTTGAGGGGGGTCCAGAAGTAACATGGGATGTTACAAATTCCAATAAACAAGAAAATAATTTCGTCCCCGAAATTTAAGTTCGGGTCTACGGGGTTCTATTTGCAAGAATCATCAAGAAATTTAAAGACATAACTTAAAGGTACCTGATGCGAATAGCTCCGGGTGCTGCTCCAGCATCAGATCCCTCGGCTCCCAAGTGTGCTCCTCCCGTCCATGGTTGGACCACAGCACCTTCACAAGAGGGACCTTCTTCTTTCGCAACACTCGGATGGCTGTATCGTCAATCCGGATCGGTTCCAATCTCACTGATCTGTCAGGCACTACCGGTCCGACTGTAGTAGTAATGTGCTGCTCCGGCCGAAGGAGAGCTCTTCGCAAGGAAGAGACATGGAAGACGTCATGTAATGCACCCAACTCCGGTGGCAGCTGCAGTCGGTAAGCTAAGGGGCCGATCCACTCCAGGATCAGGTATGGCCCCATGTATCGTGGGCTGAGCTTCTTGTGCCTCCGCACCCGAGAGACACCGTGTACTGGACGTATCTTCAAGAATAACCTGTCTCCAACCTGGAACTCCACCTTCCGGTGCCGAGCATCATAATACTTTGCCTGCCTGCTCTGGGCCTCTAGTAGCCGATCTCTGATCAATCGAATTTGAGCCTCAGTATCCTCTATATAATCAGATCCCAGAGCCATGGTATCCACATCCTGAACCCATGATAGCAGTGTCCGACATCTCCTCCCATAAAGCGCCTCGTATGGAGCCATCCTGATGCTAGCCTGGTGGCTGTTATTATACGAGAACTCGATCAATGGCAGCAGCCTCTCCCAAGGCTTCCCCGTATCCAATATGCATAGTCTGAGCAGGTCCTCCATGGTCCGGATGGTCCGCTCGGTCTGTCCGTCGGTCTGCGGATGGAAGGCGGTACTAAAAGTAAGCCGAGATCCCAAGTAAGCATGTACGGCCCTCCACTCGCTCGAAGTGAACCGACCATCACGGTCTGAAACAATCGTCCTGGGGATGCCATGATATCTGATGTACTGCTCCACAAATAATCTCACCAGAACTTCAACTGGGGCATCCTTCCGAACTGGAATAAACCGTGCTACCTTGGTCAATCTATCCACTATAACCCATATAGAATCATGCCCAGAGTGGGAACGAGGCAATCCGTGTACAAAGTCCATAGCAATGTCCTCGAACTTCCACTATGGAACTGGCAGTGGCTGTAGTAAACCTCCCGAGTTCTTGCATTTTGCCTTCACACGCTGGCAGGTCTCGCAATGGGTCACAAAATCCGTGATCTCCCTCTTCATCCCGGGCCAATACATAGACCTCCGCAAATCTGCCCACATCTTGGTGATGCCGGGGTGCACTGAATATCTCGAGCAATGTGCCTCTCGGAGTATGTCATCCCGGATACTGCCCCCTGCTGGTATGTAGATGCGCCCCCGGAACCGAAGAAGATCATCCTGTAGCATGTAGTCCTCGACCTTGCCCCTCTCTAGGGCACTGAAAATCGGCTGTAACGCAGCATCCAGCCTCTGATGTGCTCAGATGCGGTCTGGTATATCATCGCCGCTGATCACTGAGCTCAAATACTCTCTATATACAACTGGCTCGGTCTCGGACACCATGGTAATGTGCATGTCCTCCATCATCTGTAGCAGCTCTATAGACATCAATCGGGGCTCCGGTCCAGAAGTGTCGGCCCTCCTGCTCAAGGCATCCGCAACCGTGTTCGCTTTTCCCGGGTGATAGTGGATCTTGTAATCATAATCACAGAGGAACTCCAGCCACCTCCTCTGTCTCAGGTTTAGGTCCTTCTGCGTATCGATATACTTGAGATTCTTGTGATCTGAAAAGATGTCACAATGAATCCCATATAAGTAATGCCTCCATATCTTTAGGGCAAAAACCACAGCCACGAGCTCTAGGTCATGTACTGGATAGTTATGCTCATGCTTCTTCAACTGTCTCGAAGCATAAGCAATAACGTATCCATGTTGCATCAGGACTGTACCCATCCCCTGATAAGAGGCGTCCGTGTAGATCTGGAATCCTTCGCTCCCGGATGGAAGCGCAAGAATGGGGGATGAGATGAGTCGGTCCTTCAGCTCCTGAAAAGCCGTCTCACACCGCTCTGACCAAACAAAATCTGCGTCCTTCTTTATCAAGGACGTGAGGGGGAGTGCTATCCTCGAGAACCCCTCCACTAACTTGCGGTAATACCCTGCTACTCCCAAGAAACTGCGGATGTCAGATGCGGTCTTCGGCCGTGGCCAATCCCTCACTGTCTCTATCTTGGCTGGGTCCACTGCTAACCCAGCCCCACTGATCGTGTGCCCCAGGAAAGCCACCTCCTGCAACCAGAACTGGCACTTTGAAAATTTTGCGTACATCTGGGTCTCCCTCAGCCTCTGCAAGACCTGTGCCAAGTGCTCCGTGTGCTCCTCCTGAGTCCGAGAATATATAAGGATGTCGTCGATGAACACAATCACAAAGCGGTCTAAGAAAGCCTCGAATACACGGTTCATTAGACTCATGAATGCAGCAGGAGCATTCGTGAGCCTAAAAGGCATCAGCGTGAACTCGTATAATCCATAGCGCAAACTGAATGCCGTCTTCGGTATGTCCTCTTCCCTGATACGGAGCTGATAGTAGCCGGATCGCAAATCTAACTTGGAAAACCAGAAGGCTCCATGTAGCTGGTAAAATAACTCATCTATCCGAGGCAGAGGATAGGTGTTGCGGACCGTCAATCGGTTCAGCTCCCGGTAATCTATACATAATCGCAGTGATCCGTCCTTCTTCTTCACAAAGAGAACTGGCGCTCCCCATGGCGATGAGCTGGGCTGCACAAATCCTGACTCGACTAGCTCCTGTAGTTGAGTCCTGAACTCTGCTAACTCCCTGGGAGCCATCCTGTAGGGTGCCCGGGACACCGGCCTCGCTCTCGGTACTAGCTGAATCCTGAAATCCAAGTCTCTAGCAGGTGGTAGCCCGGGCAATTTCTCCGGGAATACGTCGGAGAAATCCCGGACCACCGGAATTTCTGAGATAGTCGTCTCTGCTCCCACCATCTCGAAGCAGACAAGATAAACTTCTTCACCCTGCTCATGGGCCTTCACAGCCTGAACAAAAGATAACAGTTGGTGGCAGATAGGCTGGGTACCTTCAATGATAACATGAGAGTTGCCATGTCTTAGCGTGATCCTCCTGGACGGACAATCTATCTGGGCATGGTTCCGATGCAACCAGGCCATGCCCAAGATCAAGTCAAAGTCCTGCAGCTTCAGAATAGTTGCCGGCGCCATGCCCATAACCCACAGGTCCCAGGATCGAAACCTGGCTCTGATACCAGTTTGTAAAACCCCCCTCCCCCTTACCAAGGAGGGCTACCGGGTCTTATGCCCAGAATCGCCGTCTTACGGTGGCACTAACTCACGAGTTAGTCGACACCACAACACGCTGATTCTGCCGGCTAGTACGATCATTTAACCTGTAGGCCAATATGAGAAGAAAGAAGTAAAACTGTATATAAAACCATCAGTCCACAAGCCACATAGTACAATCATGTAAATGAAATGAAAAGTACATCACTATAGTCCACAATAGAGTACAAATGAAAGAGTAAAAAGGGCTTATGCCCAGTACATCAAAACCACTCTCTCGCAAAATAGTAAATGCGGAAGCTAAACTAGAACATCAGATCTCGTCCCACCTGAGGACGCATAGTAGTGGTAGTAGCCTGCTGAAGCGGTATCTGCTCCTCATGTCCTGCCTCCTCGACGTGCTGGTTGTAACGCCCCGAAAGTTGTGTGTGAGTCGGTCGCGAAAAAAGAGTTTTTGGTGCCTGTAGGGGTACACGGCCTAGGACACGGGCGTGTCCAAGACCGTGTCTGGCTGGTGATTTTTTTTGGCCGTTTTCAACCCGAGAAGGACACGGCCAGAAACACGGCCGGATGACACGGGCGTGTCATCCGACACGGGCGTGTGCCAACCCGTGTCCCTACCCGTGTCCTGATGGGTCGTGTCCGTTGCCGTGGCGGTTATGCGTGACACGCCCACGAACACGGGCGTGTCGAGGAACCCGACACGGGCGTGTCAGGTCAGACACGGGCGTGTCTTGACCCGTGTGCGTTTCTCAGTTCGACGATCGTGCCTGGATCGAGGCACACGGCCATGGACACGGCCGTGTGCCAAGCCGTGTGCGGCCCAGTTCTGGGGAATTTTGTGCAGATCCGAGCCGTTCATTTTCTTTAATTAGGATCCGATGACCCAGATTAGTTCCTGCTCTGTTAAGGCCGGGAATAGGGAGTTATTCCCTCATTTTCTCTCCAAAGTTCTCCCCTTCCAAAGTGAGAGAGAAGAGGAAGAGGAAGGAGGTTTCCGGCCACCGGCGGAGCATCGGAGCACCGTTTCGAAATCGGAGAGCGGATCCGTGGAGGGAAGGTCATTGCGAAGAGTTATAACCGCGTAGTTTTTCCATGGCGCCAAAACGGACTACAAGGGTAACGATTCTCAACGCGAGCGCTTGAAGCTCTCTCTTTCTTTCTGCATAGGGAATCCCGCTCCCGCGAGTATGCGGTGAGTGCGTGGTGTTCCTTGGGGTTGACGGGAATAGTACCCCTTGTGTTGCATGTAGAGCCCGGAATCGTAAGTACGGGCATAGGCATTGTGTGTGAAGCCTACCCGGACGTGTTTTGTCTGGATCGGTGATGTTGCATTTGATATGGTTTTGCCGGAGAAGACTCCGTGCTTTGGATTTTTCGGGTTTCCACGCGGTAGATTGCAGCAGGGATCCTTGAAGGTTAGCTTCAAGGCGCACCCGGAAAATTGAGCGGAAACGTGTTCTGCTAACTTGGCGGTCTGGGAACTGGCCTTGATCATAACTGGGTTATGAGACTGTTTTGGAAAACTTGGGATCCGAGAGAAGCTTGGCCCGCGCAAAGTTCCTTAAATTGGACATGCGGCGTGAGCAACGGGCAAGTGGAATTGGACCTAGGCTATGTGGTTCGGTGCGAGAGACCCGAAGACGGGGACTGGCCGTTGGCATAGTCGGAGCCTTAGACGGTGGTCAGAAAGGCTAAATGCTCACATGTTATTGCCATCCTGGGGATGGTGGTGAATGCACTGATTTGTCAGGGTTCACCATGAATGTGCCCTGAGTGCACGGGGTGTTTGGCCGTGCGAGCCTACGCCTGTGGCGAATTATAATTGCAATATATATATTGTTGGGCTAATGTTTTGCAGGGAAAGAGCACCGCCGTCCCGAGTAAGGGGCGGGGTCGTTATAATTTGGTCGGCTTTTAGCTGACCGTTGCTTTATTTGCCACTGTGCGGTGGTATGTGCTTGCAGGTGCTGCGGAGCCGAGCGCCAAATAGCGGGCTGGAGCCCATGTTGCTGTGCTGGCCCTAGAAGGCCGTAGAATAGCTGTTTTTTTTATATTTCATGTGTGGCCGGCCTGCGAGCCGATGTACGTAAAACACTATTTATGAAGTGAACATTTGTAAGGCCATAAGGCCATGTACCCGTTTCTGTGTATTTGGGGTTTCTTTCCTATTGTTGTAGCTGTGGACATTCATATTGATGGATTTATTTTTTGGGTTCTTTCAACTTTAAAATCTTCCGCTAGAATGCTCTGTGATTAGGACAAGTAGTCTTAATTGGTTGGTTTGATTATTCATTTAGTATCACTTCCGACTGTCTGTGGTATATGGCGTCGGGTTCCAGCTGGACCTTCTGTTATATGCCATGCGACAGATGGGGGTGTTACAATTTGGTATCAGACTTCTGGTTACGGTCAAGCTTAAATGAATTCGTGGGCGAATTCTTTTAAGGGGTGGTGAGCACATGTGTGCGTCATCATTATAACATCAAAAAGAACCCATGAATGTCCACTTAGGAATGAAAATACACTTGTTTGGTGGAACCTGAGTGTTCCAATGATTGCTTTTAGCAATTTGTTTGTCGTCTAATCGTGTGTCTTTGCTTTTATAGGCTGCTAGGAGCGGTGCTGGTCAGTCAGAGCGTCCGCAATCAGCGGAAAGTAGTGCACCAAGGGACGTGCCTGCTACACCTCCTTCAGCGGAAACCATCAGGATGGTGGCTGAAGCCGTGTTTGCAATGATAAATGCCCAACCTGCAGGGCAAATGCATCGCGCACCTCCTGCGGATGAGCAAGAACCGGTTAGGGCGGCAGAGCCGAGAGTGGTGGAACGCGCAGCAGTCGAGTTAGTAGAGCTGAGGAGAACTACGGAGCGGCAGTTAAAGCACGTGATGGTCTTTAATCCTCCGAGGTTTAATGGGGTTGGAACGCCAACTCAAGCTGAGGACTGGCTCTCTTCCATAAAGAGGGTGTTGACGGCCACAATGACTGAGGAGTGGCAGAAGACCACCATAGCGACTTTTCTTTTGGAGGGTGAAGCGAGGCTTTGGTGGGACGAGTTGGAGTTTCATCTTCTAGTGGGAAGGCAACTTGCGGATGTGCCGATGGAAGAATTTTCAAGATTGTTCCTAGCCAGATTTGTACCTTCTGCTCAGAAGTTGGAGATGGAGAATCAATTTCTTGGGTTGACTCAGGGATCCAGAAGCGTGGACGAATATCTGCATGAGTTCACACGGTTGGGTCGTTATGCTGGTGCTATGTTTTCAGAAGAAGAGAGGAAGACCAACCGATTCTATGAGGGTCTTCGCGGTGATTTACAGTTACTCCTTGTTGGGCCTAAGGCGCAGGGCTTCCTAGCCTTGGTCAATTCGGCCCGATCGTTGGAAAAGGTTGCGAAGAAAGTTCAAGAGAAGAAGGACCCAGGAGAAAGGAAGACCGAGTTCAAAGTGCCAAGCAACAAGACAGGTTTCCGCAGATGGAACAAGAAGCGGAGGACTTCGAACTCAGCCCCTTCGGCTGATGCATCGGGGGCAACTACTAGTCGAGTCCCCGGGGCTTGCTACAACTGCGGGAAGACGGGGCATTTTGCTCGGGAGTGTTGGAGCGGATGTCCAAAGTCCGAGAGGAGACCTGGAGCGACTTATGAGGAGAAAGGGAAGGCGGTGGAGTCAACCGCATCCCATCATGCTCCAGCCCAGCCTAGAGTCTACAACCTTGGTCTACAGGAGGCCATTAAGCAAGCAGACGTGGTGACAGGTATGAGTTAAATTACAGTGGTTTAATTTTTATAGTTGTTACCTTCGTATTTGTTAGCTTACGTTTGTTAATGCTAGGCTTTGTGTTAATCTTTGGGTTTCCGGCGAGAGCCCTTTTTGATACGGGGGCATCACATTCCTTCTTGTCTGAAAAGTTTATATCGCGCATCGGAGTTCCGTTCTCGATGGCAGAAAACAAGTTGGATGTGTTGTTGCCTAATGGGTGCTCAATGCGTGCGGATAGGATTTGTGTTGTGAAGATTCGGATTGGAGACCGGGAGTTTGATTTGCGGGCGTTGGTTCTACCATTAGTGGAGTTCGATGTAATCTTCGGTATGGATTGGCTATCGGAGCAGAGTGCATGCATTGATTGCAACCGTAAAGAAGTCAAGTTGGGTCTGGACACTGATCGGGAGACTACTTTTGCGGGCATGAAGGGGTCAGGGAAAGTTCTGATGTCGGCCCTTCAGATGTTCAAGGCAGTTCGGTCTGGGGCAGAACTATATGTCACTCTAGTGCAGACTTCGACGCCTAAACCTAGTTTGGGCAACATCCCAGTTGTGTCTGAGTATCCTGATGTGTTTCCAGATGATCTCCCAGGAGCCCCTCCTCAGCGGGAGATAGACTTTACTATAGAGCTGGTACCGGGTGCCAAACCGGTGTCACGCTCCCCCTATCGGATAGCCCCAAGGGAAATGGCGGAGTTGAAGGTGCAACTGCAGGAGTTGCTAGAGCAAGGTTATGTGCGTCCAAGTTCGTCGCCTTGGAGCGCACCAGTTCTCTTTGTTAAGAAGAAAGATGGGAGCTTGCGGCTTTGTATCGATTATCGGGAATTGAACAAACTTACGGAGAAGAACAAATATCCAATCCCGAGGATTGACGATCTATTTGATCAGTTGGTTGGGTCAACTGTATATTCGAAGTTAGATTTGAAGTCCGGTTACTATCAGTTGAGAATAAGGGAGAGCGACATCCCAAAGACAGCATTTAGTACGCGGTTTGGGCATTACGAGTTCACGGTTATGCCGTTTGGGTTGACGAATGCGCCATCCGTATTTATGGATCTGATGAATAGGACGTTCAGAGAATACTTGGATCAGTTCGTGATAGTATTTATTGATGATATCCTGGTATATTCGCGGTGCGAGGAGGATCACTACAAGCATTTACACATGATGTTGGAAACATTGAGGAAAAGTCAGTTATATACAAAGTTCTCCAAGTGTGAATTCTGGTTATCCTCGATAGCGTTCCTTGGTCATGTTGTCAGTGGAGAAGGAATAGCTGTGGATCCGGCGAAGATAGTGGCGATACGGGAGTGGCCTACTTTGACTACGGTGGCAGAGGTCCGGAGTTTTCTGGGACTTGCTGGCTACTACAGGCGCTTCGTAGAGAACTTCTCGCGGATAGCACTACCACTCACGACGTTGACAAGAAAGGATCAGAAGTTTGTGTGGTCTTCGGAGTGCGAACAGGCGTTTGTAGAGTTGAAGAGGCGGTTAACCACGGCGCCTATTTTATGTTCGCCAAGTGGTACCGAAGGGTTCGAGATTTATAGTGATACTTCAGGCAGTGGTTTGGGCTGTGTTCTGCTACAGCATGGGAGAGTGATAGCTTATGGTTCACGACAATTGAAGGTTCACGAGAGGAATTATCCGGTCCACGACTTAGAGTTAGCGGCCGTGATTTTTGCTCTAAAGCTTTGGAGGCACTATCTGTACGGTGTGAAGGTAGATATTTACACCGATCATAAGAGTTTGAAGTACCTATTGGACCAAAAGGATCTGAACATGAGGCAGAGGAGGTGGATGGAGTTCTTAGGGGACTACACCTTCAAGATACACTATGTGCCTGGGAAGGGAAATGTAGTGGCGGATGCGTTGAGTCGTAAGATTCTCGCACAAGCCAACTGGTTATCAGTGCATGATAAGAGATTGGTCCAAGAGTTGGAGGCATTGGAGATATCTTGCGTTGACAAGCAGTCTAGTGCCGAGGCGAAACTGTTTTGGACAGAGGTGCAGTGTGACCTAGCGGATAGAGTTCGGCGGGCTTTGGTTCAGGATGGCAGCATGAAGCAAATCTTGGATGAAGCTTTGGATGGGTCAAATTCCCAGTTTGTGGTTGAAGATGGGTTGCTAAGGAAGGACAGTCGTCTATGCGTTCCTAGTGCGGATAATATTCGGGAGGAATTGATGTATGAGGCTCATCATACCAAGTACTCAATCCACTCGGGAAGCACAAAGATGTATAGAGACATGAAGAAATTATTCTGGTTGCCGGGTTTGAAGAAGGATGTGGCACTTTATGTGGCCAAGTGTCGTACATGTGCATTAGTGAAGGCGGAATGCCAGAAGCCCGGAGGTTTCTTGAAATCACTTCCTATCCCAGAATGGAAGTTCGACGACATATCTATGGATTTTGTGCACGGTTTGCCGAAGTCGCAGAAAGGAAATGATGCCATTTGGGTGGTCGTTGATAGATTGACAAAGGTGTCGCACTTTATCCCAGTGAGAAAGGAGGATCCAGTGGAAAAGTTAGCCAAACTCTACGTGGATAATATTGTACGATTGCATGGTGTGCCTAGAAGTATTGTTAGCGATCGTGATGGACGCTTCACGTCAAATGACTGGAGGTTAGTGCATGGTCTGTTGGGTACTAGGCTAAAGTTCAGCACAGCCTTTCACCCGCAGACGGATGGCCAAACCGAGAGAGTCAACAGGACTATGGAGGACATGCTTCGCATGTGCGTCCTAGATTTCGGGAAGCATTGGGAGGATCACCTGTACATGGTGGAGTTTGCTTACAACAACAGCTTTCAGGCAAGCATTGGAATGGCGCCTTTCGAAGGCTTGTACGGGAGGAAGTGTCGTACGCCGTTGTCTTGGTTGGAGGCAGGCGAATCAAAGTTGTATAAACGTCAAGCGGTGGAAGATGCCACTTCAATGATACGGACAATTCAGGAAAGGCTGAAGATTGCTCAGGATAGACAGTCAAAGTATTACAATGCCAAACATAGAAATGTGGAGTTCAACGTTGGCGACATGGTATATTTGAAGATCAAGCCGTTCAAGGGTGTATCGCGGGTTCGACGCTTGAAGAAGCTGAGTCCGAGATACCTTGGACCATTTGAAATCCTGGAGCGTGTTGGCGAGGCGGCGTATAGATTAAAGCTGTCGGCGGAATTGAGTGGGCTGCATGATGTATTCCACGTATCGGTGTTGCGTAAGGCAGTGCAAGAGCCTTCACAGATCGTTGCGGACAATCAGGTACCGGTTGACTATGAGTTAACAACAAGGGTCAAGCCAGTGCGAATTGAAGATGTTGCAGTCAAACGACTCCGCAACAAGGAGGTCCGAATGGTTAAAGTCCGTTGGGATAATTGCGGACGTGAGGAGCTTTCTTGGGAGCGAGAGCAAGCTATGTTGGAGGAATACCCCGAGTTATTCCACTCAGGTATCATTTAGCTTTTGTGTACCTTTGTTTAATTTCGGGACGAAATTCCTTAAGTGGGGGAGATTTGTAACGCCCCGAAAGTTGTGTGTGAGTCGGTCGCGAAAAACGAGTTTTTGGTGCCTGTAGGGGTACACGGCCTAGGACACGGGCGTGTCCAAGGCCGTGTCTGGCTGGTGATTTTTTTGGCCGTTTTCAACCCGAGAAGGACACGGCCAGAAACACGGCCGGATGATACGGGCGTGTCATCCGACACGGGCGTGTGCCAACCCGTGTCCCTACCCGTGTCCTGATGGGTCGTGTCCGTTGCCGTGGCGGTTATGCGTGACACGCCCACGAACACGGGCGTGTCGAGGAACCCGACACGGGCGTGTCAGGTCAGACACGGGCGTGTCTTGACCCGTGTGCGTTTCTCAGTTCGACGATCGTGCCTGGATCGAGGCACACGGCCATGGACACGGCCGTGTGCCAAGCCGTGTGCGGCCCAGTTCTGGGGAATTTTGTGCAGATCCGAGCCGTTCATTTTCTTTAATTAGGATCCGATGACCCAGATTAGTTCCTGCTCTGTTAAGGCCGGGAATAGGGAGTTATTCCCTCATTTTCTCTCCAAAGTTCTCCCCTTCCAAAGTGAGAGAGAAGAGGAAGAGGAAGGAGGTTTCCGGCCACCGGCGGAGCATCGGAGCACCGTTTCGAAATCGGAGAGCGGATCCGTGGAGGGAAGGTCATTGCGAAGAGTTCTAACCGCGTAGTTTTTCCATGGCGCCAAAACGGACTACAAGGGTAACGATTCTCAACGCGAGCGCTTGAAGCTCTCTCTTTCTTTCTGCATAGGGAATCCCGCTCCCGCGAGTATGCGGTGAGTGCGTGGTGTTCCTTGGGGTTGACGGGAATAGTCCCCCTTGTGTTGCATGTAGAGCCCGGAATCGTAAGTACGGGCATAGGCATTGTGTGTGAAGCCTACCCGGACGTGTTTTGTCTGGATCGGTGATGTTGCATTTGATATGGTTTTGCCGGAGAAGACTCCGTGCTTTGGATTTTTCGGGTTTTCACGTGGTAGATTGCAGCAGGGATCCTTGAAGGTTAGCTTCAAGGCGCACCCGGAAAATTGAGCGGAAACGTGTTCTGCTAACTTGGCGGTCTGGGAACCGGCCTTGATCATAACTGGGTTATGAGACTGTTTTGGAAAACTTGGGATCCGAGAGAAGCTTGGCCCGCGCAAAGTTCCTTAAATTGGACATGCGGCGTGAGCAACGGGCAAGTGGAATTGGACCTAGGCTATGTGGTTCGGTGCGAGAGACCCGAAGACGGGGACTGGCCGTTGGCATAGTCGGAGCCTTAGACGGTGGTCAGAAAGGCTAAATGCTCACATGTTGTTGCTATCCTGGGGATGGTGGTGAATGCACTGATTTGTCAGGGTTCACCATGAATGTGCCCTGAGTGCACGGGGTGTTTGGCCGTGCGAGCCTACGCCTGTGGCGAATTATAATTGCAATATATATATTGTTGGGCTAATGTTTTGCAGGGAAAGAGCACCGCCGTCCCGAGTAAGGGGCGGGGTCGTTATAATTTGGTCGGCTTTTAGCTGACCGTTGCTTTATTTGCCACCGTGCGGTGGTATGTGCTTGCAGGTGCTGCGGAGCTGAGCGCCAAATAGCGGGCTGGAGCCCATGTTGCTGTGCTGGCCCTAGAAGGCCGTAGAATAGCTGTTTTTTTTTATATTTCATGTGTGGCCGGCCTGCGAGCCGATGTACGTAAAACACTATTTATGAAGTGAACATTTGTAAGGCCATAAGGCCATGTACCCGTTTCTGTGTATTTGGGGTTTCTTTCCTATTGTTGTAGCTGTGGACATTCATATTGATGGATTTATTTTTTGGGTTCTTTCAACTTTAAAATCTTCCGCTAGAATGCTCTGTGATTAGGACGAGTAGTCTTAATTGGTTGGTTTGATTATTCATTTAGTATCACTTCCGACTGTCTGTGGTATATGGCGTCGGGTTCCAGCTGGACCTTCTGTTATATGCCATGCGACAGATGGGGGTGTTACACTGGTGCTCCATCTCCACGGGCTCCTAAAAATAGTTGGTCACCAACCATTAGTCAAAAAGACTAAGTCGTTTCCTCCGCGCCTCGCCCCGCAGCTCCTAGGCACCGAGCGGGAGGACGAAGCGGAGGACAACAAAAGGGTAGCAAGGTGGAAGCAGGTGACAATATCTAACTAGAGTTGTAATAAGTAATGTAATCCTACTCTAGCAGTTCTAAGTACGGTATAAGTAATAAGTAAGAGCAGTGCAGTAAAGGAAAGTAAAGAAACAGTAGCATGAATAAGTAATTAAGCTAATCTACCACTATGCTATCATCACAAACGTACCCTAACTTATACAAATGCCCATACAAATATATAAGTTAGGATTTCCAGGAAATTTAACTTATCATATAAAAGAGCCCATACTAATTTATATGATAAGGATCTATGAAGCGTATGACCTAATATGAATGAATGGTATGATGCAATTTTATGCGCAGGCAAGTGCAACTCACACACAACGACTCTGTGATCACAGACCTTTAGTTCCCACTTTTTGAGAGCTAGCATCACTCTCGGGTACCACTGCTGTGGCTACGGCAGCAGCGAAGCGGGCGTCTCCGCTTCTAGACCGGTATGCACACTACCAAGCCTTAGACCCCTCTCATACGCCTCTGTACACGTCCAAGGTGCACTCTAGAGTCTCGCGTACGTACTTTGCTGACAAACCCGTCAGTCTTGTTGGGTCGGTTGTGCGTTATCGGGGATCGTCCTCCAGACCGCAATGTAAAACAACCCACTGGCCCTTCTAACTCTCACAACCGCCTGGTGCACCATATTGCCATCGGTGTGACGAACGACCAGTACCGCATGCCCCGCCACGATATTTATGCACATGCAAGTAATTCATACCGAGCCTCCCGCTCGCAGGACCAAAGCCCGTCCTGAATCCCTCAAACCCAAACCCGGGTGAGAACGCACATTAGTGCCTTTATGCCAACACCCTCAAACCCCAAACGGGCGAGATCGCACATCAGTGCCTTTATACCAACTCCCTCCAACCCTAAACGGGTGAGCATATATCATGAATCTCTCCAACCCCACACGGGCGAGAAGGTACAACAATGTCCTAACCTATTAAACTACTCTTGTCTATGGTTTATTATACTTAGCGATTTAAGGTTAATCCCAGGACTGCCCCCGGTATTCCCTGTGAAGGGCTCTCAAGGGGCACTAGGAACTGTGTTGGGATTACGCCCAGCGTTCCCTTTCGCAAGGATATTTATTTTAGTTGATGGCTACCCATGTATCTCCCCAGCTCTCCTTATTGCTTTAGTACAACCCGAGTGACTTAAGGTGTTACCGGGAAGCCGACGGTCTTCCGCCGACCCCCATTCTAGTTGCTAACTAAGACTTGCACTTTTGGTCCCTCACTAAGAAGACTCTACCCACCAGGGTTACTCATGTTGAACTCTCATTTTTCTGCCGATAATCAATCCCCTGGTAACCCCTAAGGCAAGACCTATTTGTGTTATATGCAAACCATGTCTTATGGTTACCCTAAAATGTGATCTTCCAATACTTAAGGCATCTTGCCACTAAATATTTATCCTAGGGTGGTATGGACTAAGGGAGCTACCCTATGAATTCTCATGAATTTTCTTGGCCAAATAGTCCTTTAATTAAATCTTTTTAATTTAAACACTAGGTCACTTTACACGTGAAGTACTATGATTTAGCATCCACTGACCTAGGAAATTTTTCCTGAGATGTATATTGATAAAATATTGCTGCCTACAGAGTTTCATAATTTTCCTTAAATTATTTATTCCCATTTCCTATTTAATATCAAATTCACACAAATTCCATTTTTCCAAATGAAGTATAGGCATTATGTACTCAAAAATTCCAGAAATATTATAGAACTTTTAGGGCACTAATTTATGACTATTGGCAGAGTATCATCAACATTTATTGAGTAATGGCCTATAAAATTCCATTATAACGTATTTACCATAAATGCCATTGTATTAATCTAACAACTAACAATGCATCCATTAATTCTGAGAAATTCATGCAAAAGTAATAATACCATTTTATAGCAGTAGAATAAATTCCAAATTTTTCAGAGGTATATATCCATTATTTCAAGAATTAATAAAATAAGGGTAAAATGGGCAATTTAAGATATCTACTCCAAAAGTTCTTCAAAACAGAGGAATCATATTTTTCCTAAGTCAAATGTGACATCATCTATGCCTTGGAAATATTTTAGGATTTGTACTTGAGGAAAACCTATTTTCCAATTTTATTTCCAAAATAGCTATAATTAAAATAAATTCCAATAAATGAAATTTTGAGTCCAAAAATTTCATGATTAATTTGAGGGATGAAATGTGTAACGCCCCGAATTTTGTGTGCGAGTCGGTCGCGGAAAAAGAGTTTTTGGTGCCTGTAGGGGTACACGGCCTAGGACACGGGCGTGTCCAAGGCCGTGTCTGGCTGGTGATTTTTGGCCGTTTCCAACCCGAGAAGGACACGGCCGGGAACACGGCCGGATGACACGGGCGTGTCATCCGACACGGGCGTGTGCCAACCCGTGTCCAGACCCGTGTCCTGAGGGGTCGTGTCCGTTGCCGTGGCGGTTATGCGTGACACGCCCTCGAACACGGGCGTGTCGAGGAACCCGACACGGGCGTGTCAGGTCAGACACGGGCGTGTCTTGGCCCGTGTGCGTTTCCCCGTTCGACGATCGTGCCTGGATCGAGGCACACGGCCTTGGACACGGCCGTGTGCCAAGCCGTGTGCGGCCCAGTTCTGGGGAATTTTGTGCAGATCCGAGCCGTTCATTTTCTTTAATTTAGATCTGACGGCCCAGATTAGTTTAGGCTCTGTTAAGGCCGGGAATAGGGAGTTATTCCCTCATTTTCTCTCCAAAATTCTCCCCTTCCAAAGTGAGAGAGGAGAGGAAGAAGAAGGAGGTTTCCGGCCGCCGGCGGAGCATCGGAGCGCCATTTCGAAATCGGAGAGCGGATCCGTGGAGGGAAAGTCATTGCGAAGAGTTCTAACCGCGTAGTTTTTCCATGGCGCCAAAACGGACTACAAGGGTAACGATTCTCAACTCGAGCGCTTGAATCTCTTTCTTTCTGCATAAGGAATCCCGCTCCCGCGAGTATGCGGTGAGTGCGTGGTGTTCCTTGGGGTTGACGGGAATGGTCCCCCGTGTGTTGCATGTAGAGCCCGGAATCGTAAGTACGGGCATAGGCATTGTGTGTGAAGCCTACCCGGACGTGTTTTGTCTGGATCGGTGATGTTGCATTTGATATGGTTTTGCCGGAGAAGACTCCGTGCTTTGGATTTTTCGGGTTTCTACGCGGTAGATTGCAGCAGGGATCCTTGAAGGTTAGCTTCAAGGCGCACCCGGAAAACTGAGCGGAAACGTGTTCTGCTAACCTGGCGGTCTGGGAACCGGCCTTGATCATAACTGGGTTATGAGATTGTTTTGGGAAATTTGGGATCCGAGAGAAGCTTGGCCCGCGCAAAGTTCCTTAAATTGGACATGCGGCGTGAGCAACGGGCAAGTGGAATTGGACCTAGGCTATGTGGTTCGGTGCGAGAGACCCGAAGACGGGGACTGGCCGTTGGCATAGTTGGAGCCTTAGACGGTGGTCAGAAAGGCTAAATGCTCACATGTTGTTGCCATCCTAGGGGTGGTGGTGGATGCACTGATGGGTCAGGGTCCACCATGAATGTGCCCTGAGTGCACGGGGTGTTTGGCCGTGCGAGCCTACACCTGTGGCGAATTATAATTGCGCTATATATATATTGTTGGCTAAAGTTTTGCAGGGAAAGAGCACCGCCGTCCCGAGTAAGGGGCGGGGTCGTTATAATTTGGTCGGCTTTTAGCTGACCGTTGCTTTATTTGCCACCGTGCGGTGGTATGTGCTTGCAGGTGCTGCGGAGCCGAGCGCCAAATAGCGGGCTGGAGCCCATGTTGCTGTGATGGCCCTAGAAGGCCGTAGAATAGTCGTTTTTACATTTCTCATGTGTGGCCGGCCTGCGAGCCGATGTATGTAAGACATGTTATATTTATGAACATTTGTAAGGCCATAAGGCCATGTACCTGTTTCAGTGTATTTGGGGTTTCATTCCTGTTGTTGTAGCTGTGGACATTCATATTGATGGAATTAATTTTGGGTTCTTTCAACTTTAAAATCTTCCGCTAGAATGCTCTGTGATTAGGACGAGTAGTCTTAATTAGATGGTTTGATTTATTCATTTAGTAACCCTTCCGACTGTCTGTGGTATATGGCGTCGGGTTCCAGCTGGACCTTCTGTTATATGCCATGCGACGGATGGGGGTGTTACAATTTGGTATCAGACTTCTGGTTACGGTCATGCTTAAATGAATTCGTGGGCGAATTCTTTTAAGGGGTGGTGAGCACATGTGTGCGTCATCGTTATAACATTAAAAAGAACCCATGAATGTCCACTTAGGAATGAAAAATACTCGTGGTTGAGGAACCTGCGCGTTCCTATAATTGCTTTTTGCAATTTTGTTTGGTCACTTATTGGTGTTTTGTATGACTATAGGTGACCGGGAGTGGCGTAGAGCCGACAGAACATCTGGTTTCTGAGGATTATATTGCACCCAGTGGCGCGCTTGATACCCCTCTTTCGTTAGAAACCATAAGAAGGATCGTTGAAGTGGTGCTCGCTGTGACTAGTGCACAGCAAGGAAGCAATGTGCAACCTCTTGTCCCCGAGATGACTTCAATGTCGGGTGGTGTGTTGAATCAAATGACATTTAGGAGGCCATCAGGTCAGCCGTTGAATATGTGCTTGGTGCAGGGTACGCACTCAGTTGATGAGTATTTGCAGGCATTCCTTTTGATAAGCCGCTACCCATGCTTTGAGTTGGAGAACGAGAGGTCTATAGTCGATAGATTCTATAGTGGTCTACGTGACGAACTACGAATTCCACTTCTAGGACCAAAACTAATGGGATTCCGAGCCTTGGTAGAGTCGGCCAGATCTTTGGAAGTGGAAATGGAAAAAATTCACCAGATACCAGTGAGTAGGGTATCGAACTCTGCAATTCCTATGAGGGGTGCATCTTGCAAAATGCTGAAGAAGAAGGTTAGATCATCGACTAGCAAGGTTGCTTACAACTGTCATACTTGTGGAAAGAAAGGACACTTTGCCCGAGAATGTTGGGATGGTGCTCAGAAGATTAAGGAAGCTATGTCAGGAGCAGGTGAGGACTCTGGTACTAAGAAACCACAGTTCAAAGGGCCAAGTTCAAAGTCCGATGTCCGCAGTTGGAATAAGAAGCTGAAGACTTCGAACTCAGCCCCTTCTTCTGGTGCGTCGGGAGCAACTACAAGTCGAGTCCCAAGAGCTTGCTATATCTGCGAAAAAGTGGGACATTTTGCACGTGAGTGTTGGAGTGGACGTGCAAAGTCCGAAAGGAAGTCTGAAGAGTACAAGCTTGGTCAGCAAGAGGACAGAAAGCAAGCAGACGTGGTGACAGGTAAGGTTTAAAATTCTAGCATTTAGCTTTAGACACTTGTAGTCTTTGTGCATGTTAACCTAGAACCGCTTGTGCTAAGCGTTGTTCTGAATTTCGTTTATCCGGCGCGAGCACCGTTCGTTAAAGGGGGCTTTGTGTCTCCGTTTGCCCAAAGGAATTGTATTACGTGTCGGAATATATCTTCCGATGGCAAAAGTCTTAATGGATGTGTTGTTGACTAGTAGTGCTCGATGCGCGCAGATGGAATCTGTTGCGTTTAGGTATGGATTGTGAGTCAAAAGTTTGATTTGCAGGCGTTGTTTCTACCGCTAGGAGAGTTCAACGTGATCTTTAGCATGGTCAGGCTCTCGGAGCAGCAGACATACGTTGATCGAAGCTGCTAGTGGGTCAGTTGAGAGCTAGTCATGAGGTGACTTTCGCGGGCATGAAGGGGTCGGGTAAGATTTTGATGTCAGCCCTTCAGGTGTTCCCGGCAGTTCGGTCTGGGGCAGAACTGTATGTCACTCTAGTGTAGACTTCGACGCCTAAACCTAGTTTGGGCAACATCCCAGTTGTGTCCAAATATCCTGATGTGTTTCCAGATGATCTCCCAGGAGCCCCTCCTCAGTGGGAGATAGACTTTACTATAGAGCTGGTACCGGGTGCCAAACCGGTGTCATGCTCCCCCTATCGGATAGCCCCAAGAGAAATGGCAGAGTTGAAGGTGCAACCGCAGGAGTTGCTAGAGCAAGGTTATGTGCGTCCAAGTTTGTCGCCTTGGAGCGCACCAGTTCTCTTTGTTAAGAAGAAAGATGGGAGCTTGTAGATTTATATCGATTATCGGGAATTGAACAAACTTACGGAGAAGAACAAATATCCAATCCCGAGGATTGACGATCTATTTGATCAGTTGGTTGGGTCAACTGTATATTCGAAGTTAGATTTGAAGTCTGGTTACTATCAGTTGAGGATAAGGGAGAGCGACATTCCAAAGACAGCATTCAGTACGCGGTTTGGGCATTACGAGTTCACGGTTATGCCGTTTGGGTTGACGAATGCTCCATCCGTGTTTATGGATCTGATGAATAGGACGTTCAGAGAATACTTGGATCAGTTTGTGATAGTATTCATCGATGATATCCTGGTGTATTCGCGGTGCGAGGAGGATCATTACAAGCATTTACACATGGTGTTGGAGACATTGAGGAAAAGTCAGTTGTATGCAAAGTTCTCCAAGTGTGAGTTCTGGTTATCCTCGATAGCGTTCCTTGGTCATGTTGTCAGTGGAGAAGGAATAGCTGTGGATCCGGCGAAGATAGTGGCGATACGGGAGTGGCCTACTTTGACTACAGTGGCAGAGGTCCGGAGTTTTCTGGGCTTGCTGGCTACTACAGGCGCTTCGTAGAGAACTTCTCGCGGATAGCACTACCACTCACGACGTTGACAAGGAAGGATCAGAAGTTTGTGTGGTCTTCGGAGTGCGAACAGGCTTTTGTAGAGTTGAAGAGGCGGTTGACCACGGCGCCTATTTTATGTTCGCCAAGTGGTACCGAAGGGTTCGAGATTGATAGTGATGCTTCAGGCAGTGGTTTGGGCTGTGTTCTGCTACAGCATGGGAGAGTGATAGCTTAAGGTTCACGAGAGGAATTATCCAGTCCACGACTTAGAGTTAGAGGCTGTGATTTTTGCTCTAAAGCTTTGGAGGCACTATCTGTACGGTGTGAAGGTAGATATTTACACCGATCATAAGAGTTTGAAGTACCTATTGGATCAAAAGGATCTGAACATGAGGCAGAGGAGATGGATGGAGTTCTTAGGGGACTACACCTTCAAGATACACTATGTGCCTGGGAAGGGAAATGTAGTGGCGGATGCGTCGAGTCGTAAGATTCCCGCACGAGCCAACTGGTTATCAGTGCATGATGAGAGATTGGTCCAAGAGTTGGAGGCATTGGAGATAACTTGTGTTGACAAGCAGTCTAGTGCCGAGGCGAAACTGTTTTGGACAGAGGTGCAGTGTGACCTAGCGGATAGAGTTCGGCGGGCTTTGGTTCAGGATAGCAGCATGAAGCAAATCCTAGATGGATCTTCGGATGGGTCAAATTCCCAGTTTGTGGGTGAAGATGGGTTGCTAAGGAAGGACGGTCGTCTATGCGTTCCTAGTGCGGATAATAGTCGGGAGAAGTTGATGTATGAGGCTCATCATACCAAATACTCAATCCACCCGAAAGCACGAAGATGTATAGAGACATGAAGAAATTATTCTGGTGGCCGGGTTTGAAGAAGGATGTGGCGCTTTATGTGGCCAAGTGTCGTACTTGTGCATTGGTGAAGGCGGAATGTCAGAAGCCCGGAGGTTTCTTGAAATCACTTCCTATCCCAGAATGGAAGTTTGACGATATATTTATGGATTCTGTGCACTGTTTGCCGAAGTCGCAGAAAGGAAATGATGCCTTTGGGTAGTCGTAGATAGACTGACAAAGGTGTCGCACTTTATCCCAGTGAGAAAGGAGGATCCAGTGGAAAAGTTAGCCAAACTCTACGTGGATAATATTGTACGACTGCATGGTGTGCCTCGCAGTATTGTTAGTGATCGTGATGGACGCTTCACGTCAAATGACTGGAGGTTGGTGCATGGTCTGTTGGGTACTAAGCTAAAGTTCAGCACAGCCTTTCACCCACAGACAGGTGGCCAAACCGAGAGAGTCAACAGAACTATGGAGGACATGCTTCGCATGTGCGTCCTAGATTTCGGGAAGCATTGGGAGGATCACCTGTACATGGTGGAGTTTGCGTACAACAATAGCTTTCAGGCAAGCATTGGAATGGCGCCTTTCGAAGCTTTGTACGGGAGGAAGTGTCGTACGTCGTTGTCTTGGTTGGAGGCAGGCGAATCAAAGTTGTATAAACGTCAAGCGGTGGAAGATGCCACTTCAATGATATGGACAATCCAGGAAAGGCTGAAGATAGCTCAGGATAGACAGTCAAAGTACTACAATGCCAAACATAGAAATGTGGAGTTCAACGTTGGCGACATGGTATATTTAAAAATCAAGCCGTTCAAGGGTGTATCGCGGGTTCGACGCTTGAAGAAGCTGAGTCCGAGATACCTTGGACCATTTGAAATCCTGGAGCGTGTTAGCGAGGCGGCGTATAGGTTGAAGCTGTCGACGGAGTTGAGTGGGCTGCATGACGTAGTCCACGTATCAGTGTTGCGTAAGGCAGTTCAGGAGGCTTCGCAGATCATTGCAGACGATCAGGTACCGGTTGATTATGAGTTAACAACAAGGGTCAGACCGGTACGAATTGAAGATGTTGCAGTCAAACGACTCCGCAACAAGGAGGTCAGAATGGTTAAAGTCCGTTGGGATAATTGCGGACGTGAGGAGCTTTCTTGGGAGCGAGAGCAAGCTATGTTGGAGGAATACCCCGAGTTATTCCACTCAGGTATCATTTAGCTTTCGTGTACCTTTGCTTAATTTCGGGACGAAATTCCTTAAGTGGGGGAGATTTGTAACGCCCCGAATTTTGTGTGCGAGTCGGTCGCGGAAAAAGAGTTTTTGGTGCCTGTAGGGGTACACGGCCTAGGACACGGGCGTGTCCAAGGCCGTGTCTGGCTGGTGATTTTTGGCCGTTTCCAACCCGAGAAGGACACGGCCGGAACACGGCCGGATGACACGGGCGTGTCATCCGACACGGGCGTGTGCCAACCCGTGTCCAGACCCGTGTCCTGAGGGGTCGTGTCCGTTGCCGTGGCGGTTATGCGTGACACGCCCTCGAACACGGGCGTGTCGAGGAACCCGACACGGGCGTGTCAGGTCAGACACGGGCGTGTCTTGGCCCGTGTGCGTTTCCCCGTTCGACGATCGTGCCTGGATCGAGGCACACGGCCTTGGACACGGCCGTGTGCCAAGCCGTGTGCGGCCCAGTTCTGGGGAATTTTGTGCAGATCCGAGCCGTTCATTTTCTTTAATTTAGATCTGACGGCCCAGATTAGTTTAGGCTCTGTTAAGGCGGGAATAGGGAGTTATTCCCTCATTTTCTCTCCAAAATTCTCCCCTTCCAAAGTGAGAGAGGAGAGGAAGAAGAAGGAGGTTTCCGGCCGCCGGCGGAGCATCGGAGCGCCATTTCGAAATCGGAGAGCGGATCCGTGGAGGGAAAGTCATTGCGAAGAGTTCTAACCGCGTAGTTTTTCCATGGCGCCAAAACGGACTACAAGGGTAACGATTCTCAACTCGAGCGCTTGAATCTCTTTCTTTCTGCATAAGGAATCCCGCTCCCGCGAGTATGCGGTGAGTGCGTGGTGTTCCTTGGGGTTGACGGGAATGGTCCCCCGTGTGTTGCATGTAGAGCCCGGAATCGTAAGTACGGGCATAGGCATTGTGTGTGAAGCCTACCCGGACGTGTTTTGTCTGGATCGGTGATGTTGCATTTGATATGGTTTTGCCGGAGAAGACTCCGTGCTTTGGATTTTTCGGGTTTCTACGCGGTAGATTGCAGCAGGGATCCTTGAAGGTTAGCTTCAAGGCGCACCCGGAAAACTGAGCGGAAACGTGTTCTGCTAACCTGGCGGTCTGGGAACCGGCCTTGATCATAACTGGGTTATGAGATTGTTTTGGGAAATTTGGGATCCGAGAGAAGCTTGGCCCGCGCAAAGTTCCTTAAATTGGACATGCGGCGTGAGCAACGGGCAAGTGGAATTGGACCTAGGCTATGTGGTTCGGTGCGAGAGACCCGAAGACGGGGACTGGCCGTTGGCATAGTTGGAGCCTTAGACGGTGGTCAGAAAGGCTAAATGCTCACATGTTGTTGCCATCCTAGGGGTGGTGGTGGATGCACTGATGGGTCAGGGTCCACCATGAATGTGCCCTGAGTGCACGGGGTGTTTGGCCGTGCGAGCCTACACCTGTGGCGAATTATAATTGCGCTATATATATATTGTTGGCTAAAGTTTTGCAGGGAAAGAGCACCGCCGTCCCGAGTAAGGGGCGGGGTCGTTATAATTTGGTCGGCTTTTAGCTGACCGTTGCTTTATTTGCCACCGTGCGGTGGTATGTGCTTGCAGGTGCTGCGGAGCCGAGCGCCAAATAGCGGGCTGGAGCCCATGTTGCTGTGATGGCCCTAGAAGGCCGTAGAATAGTCGTTTTTTACATTTCTCATGTGTGGCCGGCCTGCGAGCCGATGTATGTAAGACATGTTATATTTATGAACATTTGTAAGGCCATAAGGCCATGTACCTGTTTCAGTGTATTTGGGGTTTCATTCCTGTTGTTGTAGCTGTGGACATTCATATTGATGGAATTAATTTTGGGTTCTTTCAACTTTAAAATCTTCCGCTAGAATGCTCTGTGATTAGGACGAGTAGTCTTAATTAGATGGTTTGATTTATTCATTTAGTAACCCTTCCGACTGTCTGTGGTATATGGCGTCGGGTTCCAGCTGGACCTTCTGTTATATGCCATGCGACGGATGGGGGTGTTACAAAATGTACCCTAATGAACCACTTAAAATAATTTCAAGACCTTTGCATGTCACCATTGGGCTAAATACACCATATTTGCATTTTTGCTAATAGCACAGCAAGGCATCACATAAGCTAACACATGCAAGTGGACTCTCCAACATGCATTGAACCCAAGGTGCTGAAAATTTTATCATGCACCAAGGATGTCCCCACTGACCTACCACCAAGATTTGGGACCATGGGGAGGTGTAGAATTCCTTATATTTCATTTATTTGTATTTTGATATTTTGACAAAAACTATAGGAAAATGTTCTCTAAAAATTCCTAAATTTTGGCAGGGGCTAAGTATGCCCTAATCATGCATGTGCCCAAAAGTTGGGACCATGGTGACTAATAGTTTGACCTGGGCATCAAATTTAATTTCTGCCCTACTCTAGGACCAGTCCTAGGAGAAATGTCCTACAGGACTGTACACTATACCAAATCACATGTTTAGGGTGGCAAATTAAAGGTAAGACCCTCAGATACCATTTTAATTAAGAGACTAAGCTCTGGAAATGCCTCTAAGAGGCCTAAATTTAACATGCAAGGTGGCTGTAAAAATGTGATAGATATTTCACTATTCATCAAATAATTAAATTAAATCATTTAAACTGTTGCAAGAATCTTAAAGTCAAATCCGACGGAATCGGTTCATCGTCCCCGATGGTTTGACGGCCACGATTGTTTCTTCCTGGACGATGTTGGCTGGCATTTTCCGGCCAGCTGAGCCACCACCACCGCCGGCGGATATCGCCACCACCTTCGTTAAGGTGGGGGCTAGCGTTTCCTGGCGGTGGGGCCGCCGGAGTTGGCTCCTCCGGCGAACCCGAGCAAGAAGAAAAAGACTCGGTTTTCTCCATTTCCTCTCATGGCATCGGGCTCGATTGAGCCCGATATCTCCCTAGATTGATCTAGAAACCTAGTACGGGAAGAGGCGAGGTGAAACGCACCTGAATTGGGGCTTGGATGCGGGTCAGGCGGCGGTTTGCCGTGGTGGTGGTGCGCCGGCGATCTCCACCCCGAAAACTCAATTCTCCACCATTCTCCATGATTAAGCAGTCGAATTCCACTCCCTTCTGTCTCCTGAAGCTGTTGGTGAGGTCTATTTGGACTGAGGTGGAGTATATGGGGAGGTGTATCCTATGTGAGCTCGGTTTGAGCTTGGTTTGCTCCGCCCAGCTGCCAAGTGGCTCACAGCCCTGGTTTTCTACTGGAAATGGAGAGGGGAGGTCGGCCACCTGGTTTTGGGCAGCTAAAACCATCTGATGGGGTGGCCATGTGGCCACCATTTCCTTCATCTCCCTTTCTCTCTCCTCTTCTTCTCCAAATTCCTTTTCTACCCCTTTGCATGTATTCTCTTTCCTGATTTTGGGGGTTATGAGTTGTCTTTGACCACTTTGGTTGGGCTTGGGCTAATTTGGATGGGCTTAGCCCAATGGGATTGAGCTTGGCCTTCATTTTCTCTCTTTAGGTCAATTTGTTGACTTGTTGACTTGGGGAGTTGACTTGGTCAACCATGGTGGGTGGACTGACCCTACTTGGTGGAAATGGGTCTAGTGGCACCACCCAACTTGGGTTGGGTCAAGGGGGTGCCCCACTTAGGTTAATTAGGCCAATGAGTGTGGGTTTGACCAAATTAAGCCCAAGGTTGACTTTGGTCAATTGGGGTCAAAGTGTTGACCCAGTGACATACCCTAGGGCCCACTTAGGCTAGTTTGACCCAGTTTGACTATAGTCCTATAGTGAGCCCCACATGGCTACCACCCACTACCTAGGGCCAAACATAGTTGGTCTTCCTTAAATCTCACCCATGCCTAACTCAATCTAAGTTGAGGGGGGTCCAGAAGTAACATGGGATGTTACACGGTGAGTGCTACAGATGATATCCGGGACAGAGTCAGAGAGGGACAGAGGCGAGATGTCAATCTGGAGCCGATATTCTGGTCCTTGGAGAACGGTACAGCAGGAGATTATACGATGAGGGACGGCATGGTATGCTTCAGAGGTCGGACTTATATACCGGGGGGAGGCCAGGTCCGGGAGGATATCATGGCGGAAGCCCACCACAGCAGATACTCGGTGCACCCGGGCATCATGAAGATGACTGCGGATTTGAAGAGGACTATGTACTGTCCTGCCATTAAGAAGGACATTACTCGGTTTGTGACCCACTGTGAAGCTTGTTAGCTAGTGAAGGCAGAGTGCAAAAACCCTGCGGGGTTGTTGCAACCACTCCCGGTACCAGAGTGGAAGTTCGAAGACATCGCGATGGATTTTATTCACGGACTTCCCGATCACGAACAGGGAATGACTCAATTTGGGTCATCGTTGATCGGTTGACTAAGGTAGCCAGGTTCATTCCGATCAGGAAGGACGATGCTGTGGGAGTATTAGTACGGAGATTTGTGGAGCAGTTCATTCGATATCACGGGGTGCCCAAGACGATAGTGTCGGATCGGGATTGCCGGTTCACTTCCAGGGAGTGGAGATCCGTGCAAGCTTACTTAGGCACGCGATTGACCTTCAGCACTGCATTTCATCCCCAGACGAACGGGCAGACAGAACGCACCAACCGGACGCTGGAAGACCTTTTGAGCCTATGCATTTTGGACCGCGGGGAACCGTGGGAGAAACTCTTACCCCTGGTCGAGTTCTCCTATAACAACAGCTACAAGTCCAGCATCAAGATGGCGCCTTACGAAGCCTTGTACGGAAGGAGATGTCGGACCCCGCTTTCTTGGGTTCAGGACGAAGATCCGAAGGTGTTGGGATCAGAGTTTGTTGAAGACACCGAGGCTCAGGTGAGGCTGATCAGAGACAGGATGCTAGAGGCGCAGAGCAGACAGGCTAAGTACTATGACGCCCGGCATCGGCAGGTGGAGTTCCAGGTGGGAGACCGTGTGTTTTTGAAGATCCGGCCCATGCATGGAGTCTCGCGGGTGCGTGGTCGGAGGAAGAAGCTCAGCCCTGGGTACATGGGCCCTTACAGGATCCTGGAGCGGATCGGACCCCTAGCCTACAGGCTGGAGTTACCACCAGAGCTGGAAGCGCTGCACGACGTCTTCCATATTTCTTCGCTGAGGAGGGCTCTGCTACGCCCGGAGCAGTAGATTTTGACCACCGAAGGGCCGGTAGCTTCAGACCGGTCGGTTCGTTTGGAGCCGGTGAGTATCGACGACCGAGGAGTACGGGTCTTGCGACGCAAGAAGGTCCCACTAGTCAAGGTCCTGTGGAGGAACCACGGCCAGGAGGAGCATACCTGGGAGCCGCAGGACCTGATGTGACAAAGATACCCAGAGCTGTTCAGTCAGGTATACCTCACAAACCCCTCAAAATGTTTAATTTATTTTCCTGCTTTATACTACTAAGGGCTGCTCTAGGCAGATAGAGGCTTATCTTTTGTTTATTGGGGGCTTATCCTTGTTTATTGGGATCTTGGTTTGCCAATTGGGCGAAATGATCATAGATCTAGGTTTCCCTTTAAACCTAATTTAGCAAACAAGGCGTCATGATGGGATGTTACAAGGTGCTTTTCTTCGGTAGTACGTCCCGTAGGCTCAACCTTGATTTCGGGGACGAAATCTTTGTTTTGTTTATTGGGACTTGTAAGATTCCATTTCCAACTAGACCCCTAAGAGTGGTTTTGGCCATGACTAGGTCATGACAAAACCCTAGGAAGCCAGAAATGGGCCAAGAGATAGGGGACAAAATGTGGAAGATCATCATGGTCTGCAAATAGTAGAACTCTGAACAATGGTTTAGGATGACCATGGGCTACACCTTAACCCCAAGACCCTACCACAACACCCCTAATACCTTGGGAGGCCCATTAGAGCCATAAGGACCCATTGGGGTCAACCAAAGAGACTCAGTTGACCAAGGTTAACCCTAGCCCTAAATGGATCAAACTAGCCTACTTAGGGCCAATTGACCTGCTCCTATCCTAGAGGACCCCACCTATGCCCTCCTAACCCTAAAGTGAGGTCAAAGAGTCACTAAGGACACATTGGGGCCAGCCCTAGAGGTCAGGTTGACACAGGTCAACTCAAGCTCCTAATCTGGTCCAAGTACCCTTACTAAGGGTATGTGACCTCCAAAGTGCAAGGTAACCCTACATAACCCTACCTAGACCTTAGGGGAAGCCAATGGGTCACCAAGGACCCAAAGGGGTCAAGCCAATTGGTCATGTTGACCCAAGTCAACTCTAGCCCTAAAATGGTCAAAGTGCCCTTACCAAGGGACATGTGACCACCAAGATGCCCAACCAACCCTATTCAAGTGATCCTGGACCTTAAGGGAGTCCAATGGGCCACTAAAAACCCAATGGGGTCAACCCATATGGTCAAATTGGCCCAGGTCAACCCTCATTTAAGCCAAGTCAAACCTAGCCCAAAAGGGCTAACCCAAGCCCAAGCCACTTCTTCCTTAGGCTAACTCCATTTCCATGTTCATCATGACCAAGTGGGGCTGCATTTAGCTTATGGTGTTGACCAGTCAATCAGGGGTGACTAGGAGAGAGAAGGAAACTTCCCTCCATGTTAATGGAGGAGAGAGAAGATGGGGGAGAGGAAGGGGAGAGTGGAAAACCGGCCAAAGGAGATCAACAGCCACCATTTATGGCTGCAATCAACTCCTCTAGGGAAGAGGAGTTGATTCCAGCCGTTTCCCGGCCACCAAGGGGTGGATTCAGCCCCCCTCCACTCTACCCGAGCCACACCATAAATGGCGATGATGGCCATTGAAGAACCAGCCACCCCCCTTCCCCAATTGCCATTTAAACACCATCAATGGGCAAAGGGGAACATTTTCGAGCATTTACCTGGAGGAGACGGGCCATCCCACTGTACTGTTGCAGAAGCCGAGCATCGCCTCCGTCGTCAATGGCATCCCGTCGCTCTTCCCGCATCCAGGCCGCCAGGAAGGTCCTCCCCCTCTCCTTAACTCTCGGGTAGATCATAGGACTTCTTAGGCTTAATATTCGGGCTCAATTGAGCCCGATCAAATCCAGCATTTTTCATAGCTTCGGCAAGAAATTTTCTTGCTATAGCCGCCGGAAAACGCCTCTCCGGCGGCAGAGCCACCGCCTGGCGATAGCCCCCACCTCAACGGAGGTGGTGGTGGAGGTGGCCTGCCGGGGAAGGGGCCGGATGGTCGGCGGCAGCCGCTTGAAGTCGGCCCAGGAAGAATGCATCCTGGCCGTCGGCTCAACGAAGGAGATGAACGGATCCCGTTCATCTACGCCAAGATTCGTGCTCCATCAGAAATTAAACTATAGGAAATCATTTCTTGATTATTTCATTTCTGTCACACTATATACACTAAATGGTTTTAACTTTTAAAAATACCTAGGGCCATCTGGTGGAAAAACTTTCAACAGAAAAGTTGTATCCCTCTGAGTCTATGTTATTTTAAAATTTGTTTGAACCCATTTGGGTGCATGGTCTGACCAGGGCACCCATTTTGGTGGGACATACCCTTAGGGCTAGGCAGTCATTAAACTGAGTGCCGACACTTCATCCCTAGCCCAAATCAGTTGAAATTTTTTCAGGGAGCCTAACCTAGCTATACCTAGGGCCTGCCCAAAACTCAGAATTTTAGTACACACTTTTCCTAAAGTTTTTGACTTTATTTAATAAAGCTAGGGTAATTTAATTAGGTGGTTTAATGACCTCCAAACCCTCCCAAATTTTGGTGAGTGGTCCCTGGGCTTATGTTATGTATCTGTATAAAGTTTCACCTAATTTGGATGTGTTTTGAATAGGTTTTGACCCAACCCTAACTTTACCTTAATAAGGGTATTTTGGTCAAAAAGTGCACTTCTGATTTTGAGTGACCAAATCACCTCAACAGAGGTTGAAATTTGGGACACTTACTTGCCTTGGCATTAATCACCTCCCCATGGAATGTGGGGTAGTGTGGAATTGATTTGCCCTAAGTTCCTAGGCCAAACCCTAAGGAGGGACCTTTTTGCCTTGTGAAGGGCATGAGTCCTAAACACCTTGGATGAACATCAAATTTTGCAAGGCGGTTCCTAGGATATATAAAACCCTCTGTTAAAAATATTAACTAATTTTGAAAAGGGTAGGGTCCACAAAACCCTAACCCTAGCTTAGGACCTAAAACTTGTAGTGTTAGTTTAGGTTAGCTAAACATCTTGAAATTTAACCAAATTTGGGTAGTGAGGGAATCAGGATATTTTGAGCCTTTGGTAATTTATTTGGGAATTTTTGATCAATATTTGTAGCACTTCATTTGTAACCAATAGGATTGCCCTAATTAATAATTAGGCTATTGTGATCCCACTGCCCATTGAAGGGCATGAAACATTGGCAGAGGTAGTTTTAGACCTTACTGATCATGTATGATTTTTGATAGAATTTTTGGATACCTAGTTAGGGCATCTACTTCACAAGTGCATTACTTCGGTTACTTACTAAATAATTCTTACAAGAGCTCAATACTTGATGACAAATTATGAAACTTGATACATAGTGTTCCAAGTTCAATATTATCATGTGGGAATTTTTGTGGAAATTTTTGATGGTTAATTAGTATACTTTGTTCATTAACCCATAAACTTGAAATTTCATGAGAAAATCAAGTATAGCCTTATTATTAAATGATAAATTATGAAACTTTTTCTAGGGAATTTGTAGGCCATCATATTCATCCCTGAAGTTTCTCTGATTTTTGGAGGTATTGTTGCTGTAAAATCTTTTAAAATGACTTGTTATGTGATATGTTTGAAATTACATTTAAGGGCCTAAACCTTGCTGAAAAATTTGAAGACTTAGGCTTTAGAGTTGATAATGCATTTTGTAATTAACATAAATTTATTGGAATATTATCTTTTCTGAAATTGCTACTTCATGTTCAAACTTGGTTTTTTTGGATACTAGAATAAATAAATTAATTATCAGACAAATTAGGAAAATTATGAATTTCTGGATCCATGCTACAAATGTCATTTTAGCCCTCTAATAATTATCATAGGGGTACTGGATGAGTATTTCATGTACTTCCCTTTTTACGGGTCATGTGGCTTAAGTGGCCTACATATAGCAAAACTGCAGGAAATCATTTTGGATATGAATTAGAGCACGTGTGATGGACCTTGTTGGTTTGCTGAAAGGATAAGGAGAATTAGGTGCATATATGGAAGATAGGTGGGTAGGGAGTTGTTTTGTCTAGGGTTTAGAGGCGTTCGGGTCCGACGAAAGATCGTCCTACCCAAGGAGAGTTGGAGTCAAATCACCCTAGGATTAGCATATCGGAACATGATAAAGTAATGGGTAAGGGAATCAACAAATAATAAAATAAGTAACTTGCGAAATGGAACGCTGGGCGTAATCCCAACACAGTTCCTAGTGCCCCTTGAGAGCCCTTCACAGGGAATACCGGGGGCAGTCCCGGGTTAACGTAAATTGTTTTAACAAGCTGAAAAGAGTAACTTAGTAATTACGGTTGCATATTTCACAAACACTATTGGCACCGGAAATTAGCTGGGAGCTTCGGCTCGGATGGTTAAAAGACGGACTTTGGGTCCGGGGAGCTTCGACTCGATTGTTTGAGGCGGACGTGTTGGTCCGGGGAGCTTCGGCTCGGGTTTGATTACGCTAAATTTCCATTTACATTCTTGTGCTACTTTTTCTGTGATCGAATTGGCCGGCAGAATCGGCGATTTGTGGTGATGACCCTTCAGGTCGTGAAGGAGTCACCGCAAAACGGCGGTTCTGGGCCTAAGACCCCGGTGTCGAAAAGTAAAAAAGAGGGGGGGGGGGTCTTACAAATACTATCTGGGAAAACATCATGAAACTCTCACACCACCGGAATATCCTCTACTGCTTTCACTGCTTTCACTACAAAATCTTCATCACTCTCACTGCTTTCAGAATTCTTGCTTTCTGACTCATCTGTCTCAGTCTCAGCAACTTTTGGAGGTTGAGATGGAGACTTACTGAAAGTCCACCTAGTGTCGGCAAAGTGCACCTATGGGGGGGGGGGGAAATAGGTGACGAGTAAAGCTTTTGCGGAATTTACGAAGGTACCTGCACAATAAAAATAAAAAGCACAGCACACAGAATACACAGGCAATTTATAGTGGTTCCCCAACTTGGGTACATCCACTTTCCCCCTTCGACCTATCTCCCAACAAGGGACGACTCGGTCTTTTCTCCAACTGGATTGAAATCCAATCCCTGCACTATCGGAAGGAACCCTTCCACACGTGAGAGTCAACACTCCCACAAAATGGGTTGCACCCAACCCTTACAACACGGAACAAAAGTTCCTTTACAACAAAAGTAAATATAGAATGTACACGAGATACAAACTTCGTTTGGAGACTACGGTGTTCCTCTTCGTTCGACGACGTGTTCGTGAAGTCAACGAAGAGTCTACAACCTTGGTCTCTCTTGGAGAGGATCTCCCCGGAACCGGCGGCGGCAACACGAGCGGTGGCTAGCTTCGAGATCGGCGGCGACGACGATGAGCGGCTGCTGAACTTGGAGATCCAAACTTCGTAGCGAAGCTAGCTTGGTCTTCCAACGGTCACACGAGGATCGGTCGTCTCGATCGATTCGGACGGGGAAGTTTTTCCCGATCAACAAATCGAGAGACAAGAGATCTCTGGATAGACACGTGAGACTCAAAGCTTTGCTAAGCTTCTGTCGCCGGAGATCGGGAAGAAAAGCGATCAGATGCGGCGACGGGCTAGCGCGAGCGGCGACGGATGCGGCGGAGCTATTTCGCGATTTTAGGGTTTGCTCTGCTCGGCTTCTTTCTGTCTGCGTATTCCGTTCAAAATACCCGTGTATAAATACTGTAGATGCTTTCCAAAATGACCGTTGTGGGACCCACAAGCTGAATCCCTAAGTCCCGGTCCAGAATCTTAACAGCGACAGAATCTGGTTCAGGAAGTTCCAGAAAAACGCCCAAGTCAAAATCGGTGAGAATCGAAAGTGATTCTCGCCGAGTCGCCGAGAATCAAAAGTGATTCTCGACGATTCGGCGAGAATCAAAGATGATTCTCGTCGAATTTGCCTTGGTTGCACGCACTGCTTTAGGCCAGGTCGAGACGGCGAGAATCAACCAGTGATTCTCGACGATTCGACGAGAATCACTAGTGATTCTCGCCGAATCGGCGAGAATCACTTGGTGATTCTCGTCGATTCTTACTTAGAAGCAGAGGTGCTTGCTTAGAAGTGGCTGGGTCGAGTTCGGCGAGAATCAACTTCTGATTCTCGACGAATCGGCGAGAATCACAAGTGATTCTCGCCGAATCGGCGAGAATCACTTGGTGATTCTCGTCGATTTAAACTTAGACGAATTTTCGTCTTTCCACCTATGAGGTGATCCTTGACCCATCCTTGCTCCTTGTCTGCTCCTGCATATTTACAGCCCTGTGCTTGAAAATAAGTGCACTCCAATAGAGAGAATACACGTAGGCCAACACACTGATCTGCTCAACGAGGGATTACGTCGTGCAGACCCGTGTATATTGACCTACTGTACCCTGACATTGGTGTGCACTTAGCGTGGAAAAACTGCAAGCACAACTAGAAAGATTTTATCAAATACATAGTCTATTGACCTTAGCTTGTCCAGGGGCTTCTTCAAATCAGGTACATTGTGGATACAATACCCAATAATCTCCCCCTATTTGAAGAAGCCTAAACCCTACAAGCTAAGGTGAATAGAGCAAATGGGAATGAAAACCATAAACTTAAAATTGAGTTGAGTGAGTTATCCCTTACCAATACCAATTTCTTGGGAGCAAGCTTAGAGCCACCTTAGCCTTAGCCGAGAGGGTAATCACCCCCTTTTCGGCTTCTGCAAATCGGGGTCTGTAGCGTTTGGCCCTTTGCTCGCCCTCAGTTCTTGCATCTGTACTAACGCTGGAGTTCCTTGCTCCCACTCAGATCATGCACGAGCTTGGAGCTTCTGTAGTCTTCATTCCTCATAATTGAGCATCCCCAATTCAGTCTTGAAAAGATTGAACTTGGCCTCGTCTAAGGGCTTTGTGAATATATCAGTAATCTTCTTGTCCGTGGGGACATAACAGAGAGAGATGTCCTTGTTTTCCACGTGCTCCCGAATGAAGTGGTAGCGCACTTCAATATGCTTCGTTCTGCTGTGCGATACAGGATTGTTGGCAATGGACAATTGCACTGGAGGAGTCGCAGTACATGGGTACTTCCTTGAACTGAAGGTCGTAGTCGGCTAACTGGTTTCTGATCCATAGAAGTTGTGCGCAACAGCTTCCTGCTGAGATGTACTCGGACTCTACTGTGGTAGGTTGCAACACAATTCTGTTTCTTGCTGTTCCATGAGATAAGCCTCCTGCTGAGGAATTGACACGTCCCGGAGGTGCTTTTCCTGTCATCCCTGCTCCCTGCAAAATCAGCATCTGAAAAGCCTATTAGCTCGACATCATTGTTTCTCGGGTACCACAAGCCAAGATTAGGAGTACCTTTAAGGTATCTTAGAATTCGCTTTGCAGCGACATAGTGAGATTCCTTAGTGTTCACCTGATATCGGGCACAGACACATGTGGAGAACATAATATCCGGTCTACTGGCAGTAAGGTAGAGCAGGGATCCAATGATGCTTCTGTATTTGGTTTCATCGAAAGGTTTACCTTTCTCATCCTTATCCAGAGACATGGTGGATCCCATTGGAGTCCTCATAGAGGTTGCACTCTCCATACCGAATTTCTTAAGGAGTTCATTTGTGAACTTCGTCTGAGAGATGAAGATTCCATCCTCAGACTGTTTCACTTGAAGTCCTAAGAAATACTTGAGCTCTCCCATACTGCTCATTTCAAACTTTCCTTGCATAAGTTTAGAAAACTTTTTGCAAAGATTGTTGTCCGTTGAGCCGAATATTATGTCATCGACATAGATTTGCACCAGCAAAATCTTGCCTTTGACTTCCCTGAGAAACAATGTTTTATCTATTTTACCTCTGGAGAACTTGTTCTCAAGAAGAAAACTAGATAAAGTCTCATACCAAGCTCGTGGAGCTTGTTTCAACCCATATAAGGCCTTATTAAGAAAATAAACGTGATTGGGATAAGTAGGATCGACAAAACCTGGGGGTTGAGCGAGGCTTCTCCAAACACTTCTTGATGTCAATTGTGAGTTGTCGAGATTCACAATGACATATCTTCGTTAACTTTTTATTGATGTATAAAGGTTTGCATGTATCGTGTTAACCTATCCTTAGATGTGCATACATACACTGGGATTTTGAGAGTCATCGTTTAAGTCCCACAGGTAGAACATTTTAGAAGCTCAATGTGAGTATGCTCAAGTAGATATTACATCTGTTATTTCAGACGCTTGTTCCAATTTAGTCTTGAGCCACCTACTGTCTAGTTCCCATCATATTCACGGGAACCTAGACTACCCTGCAAGAAAGAATTACTTTACCTTAGGAACCCAAATCATATTGGGTCCTAGGTTCCTGTTAGCATAAGCACGCAACTGCCTTCCTTCAGAAAACCTGTCTGGAAGACAACCTCTGTCCCGAGAATGTGGATGAGCCCTTGCCGTGGGCACAGAGGGGTTGTGCCAACAGTCGATGGCAAAGTGCCCCACTTTGCCGCAGCACCAACATGGGTGAATGTTGTATCGCCGTTTCCGACCTGATCTAGTGACTGATGTAGTCACGGTCCTAGGTCTAAACGGGATAGGGCATGATCTTGTCACAAATTTCCTCTTCCATCGTGACACGTGGAAGGGTGGAAAAAATGCATGTTGTGAGCGTTATGAGGCCGGGAAGGTGGTGCCATTCTTTCAGGCATCTCCCTTACAGAGGCCCCATGGAACCTGACATCATGGCTTCTATCCTCTCTATCCTGTATCCTCGAGTGGTGAGAAGTCTTCTGTGAGCTGGGACATGCAGATCCACACTGTGTTGAGGCAGTGGCAGTGAATACAAAGGGCTCAGAATGAGCCTTAGGTATTTCCTCATGGGTGGCCATGACGGCCCTTGCACTATGGACGTTTCCACATGGGGACAAATCACCCTTGCAGTGACCACGACTATTCCTGTGGTCATACCTGAAGGCATGATGAGTTGCCTTCCTGCCTGGAGTGGGGGGTCGGAATACCGTTTCCCCATTTCTCCATGCCTGGATAATCCGGGAGATCCACCCGGTATCTTGCTTTCTCTTTATAGCATCAACTTTGGAAAAGTTTGATACTATACGTTTCTTATTATCTAGACTATTCTCTAGAGCTGAGATCTTAGAGTCCTTGACCTTGTTGGACGCCAATTGGAGAACCAACAAGATCTTCAGTCGAGCAATCTCTCGAGCTTGCTCCTCAGCAAGTAGGTTGCTTTCCTGAAGGGCTCTCTTCAGGGAATCAGAATTTTCTGGAGGAGAGCAGTTTCTGTCTTCAGAAAGGTCAAAAGATATAGGGCAGGATGAAGAAGTTACATGCTCAGCTGTGTCATTGTCATTAGAATCAGTGACCATTGTTTCATCCTCGTCAGAGCTGCTTTCCTCACTGGTCTCGTCAGTCTCTGATACGGACACTGGAGCTCTGATGTTGTCCGAGTGATGCTTGCCTTCATCTTCAGAGGTGAGGACCCCCACATAGGCTTCCTCGTCTGGTTGACAACATATTCCAGCTTTCTCTGACTCCCCCATCAACTCTGATATCATCACCCACATGGATTTAGCCGTCCTACATTTTTCCAATCTAGAGCGAGAGGCTCCAGACCAGATATCCATAATAATTTGACGAATCCTCTCGTCCAAGTGAAATAGTGATAGTTCCGTCTCTGACATCTCAGCAATGCCCATGGGCACTTGGATCCCAGAGTCGGAGGTCTTCATGGGAATAAACGGACCCTCTTCCAGGATGAAGGATGCTCGAGGATCGATAGCATCAAGGTGAAATGACACTCTCATTCTCCAGATGGGATAATAATCCTTTGTGCATGCGGGGAGTTTGAGTGGCGGTATCTCATAATCCAGATCCATGCTTCTGACACTGGTGGCAGGATTCTACTCAAGGTGTTAACCTTTTTGAAGAGCAACCTCGCTCTGATACCACTTGAAAGTCCACCTAGTGTCGGCAAAGTGCACCTATGGGGGGGGGGGAATAGGTGACGAGTAAAGCTTTTGCGGAATTTACGAAGGTACCTGCACAATAAAAATAAAAAGCACAGCACACAGAATACACAGGCAATTTATAGTGGTTCCCCAACTTGGGTACATCCACTTTCCCCCTTCGACCTATCTCCCAACAAGGGACGACTCGGTCTTTTCTCCAACTGGATTGAAATCCAATCCCTGCACTATCGGAAGGAACCCTTCCACACGTGAGAGTCAACACTCCCACAAAACGGGTTGCACCCAACCCTTACAACACGGAACAAAAGTTCCTTTACAACAAAAGTAAATATAGAATGTACACGAGATACAAACTTCGTTTGGAGACTACGGTGTTCCTCTTCGTTCGACGACGTGTTCGTGAAGTCAACGAAGAGTCTACAACCTTGGTCTCTCTTGGAGAGGATCTCCCCGGAACCGGCGGCGGCAACACGAGTGGCGGTTAGCTTCGAGATCGGCGGCGACGACGATGAGCGGCTGCTGAACTTGGAGATCCAAACTTCGTAGCGAAGCTAGCTTGGTCTTCCAACGGTCACACGAGGATCGGTCGTCTCGATCGATTCGGACGGGGAAGTTTTTCCCGATCAACAAATCGAGAGACAAGAGATCTCTGGATAGACACGTGAGACTCAAAGCTTTGCTAAGCTTCTGTCGCCGGAGATCGGGAAGAAAAGCGATCAGATGCGGCGACGGGCTAGCGCGAGCGGCGACGGATGCGGCGGAGCTATTTCGCGATTTTAGGGTTTGCTCTGCTCGGCTTCTTTCTGTCTGCGTATTCCGTTCAAAATACCCGTGTATAAATACTGTAGATGCTTTCCAAAATGACCGTTGTGGGACCCACAAGCTGAATCCCTAAGTCCCGGTCCAGAATCTTAACAGCGGCAGAATCTGGTTCAGGAAGTTCCAGAAAAACGCCCAAGTCAAAATCGGTGAGAATCGAAAGTGATTCTCGCCGAGTCGCCGAGAATCAAAAGTGATTCTCGATGATTCGGCGAGAATCAAAGATGATTCTCGTCGAATTTGCCTTGGTTGCACGCACTGCTTTAGGCCAGGTCGAGACGGCGAGAATCAACTAGTGATTCTCGCCGAATCGGCGAGAATCACTTGGTGATTCTCGTCGATTCTTACTTAGAAGCAGAGGTGCTTGCTTAGAAGTGGCTGGGTCGAGTTCGGCGAGAATCAACTTCTGATTCTCGACGAATCGGCGAGAATCACAAGTGATTCTCGCCGAATCGGCGAGAATCACTTGGTGATTCTCGTCGATTTAAACTTAGACGAATTTTCGTCTTTCCACCTATGAGGTGCTCCTTGACCCATCCTTGCTCCTTGTCTGCTCCTGCATATTTACAGCCCTGTGCTTGAAAATAAGTGCACTCCAATAGAGAGAATACACGTAGGCCAACACACTGATCTGCTCAACGAGGGATTACGTCGTGCAGACCCGTGTATATTGACCTACTGCACCCTGACATTGGTGTGCACTTAGCGTGGAAAAACTGCAAGCACAACTAGAAAGATTTTATCAAATACATAGTCTATTGACCTTAGCTTGTCCAGGGGCTTCTTCAAATCAGGTACATTGTGGATACAATACCCAACACTTACTTTTATATTTCCTAGTGGCTTCTGTCTTGAAAGCCACAGCTCTTTCTTTGTGCTCAACTCTGGTAGTCTTCTCTTCCTCCTTTCTTACCATTAACTGCATCTCATATGATAACAGTTTTTCGGAATGTCTGCTAATTTGGCCATTTCCCTTATGCTACAAATCTTGGTATCCCAGTCCTTAGTCAGGGATCTCAAGAAATTATCATTCAATTCATAGTTGCTGAATTCTCTTCCATAAGACATCAACTCATTGACAATCCTATAGAATTTCTTGTAGCACTCAGTTATGCTATCAGACCTGCCTTGTCTGAAGCTTTCATACTATTGATTCAACAAAGACTTTTTGTCTTGTCTTACCTCTTCTGATCCCTCCATATAGACTATCAGTGTATCCCACATTTCTTTAGAAGTTTTACAATGAATCAAATTCTGAAATGTTGCATCATCTATTGCACTTACTATAATATTCTGGGCCCTCTTATCCATAGTGGCCAGAATAATCTCATCTTTAGTCATCTCTGAATAGTCCTTAGGAGTTCTCTGATTTGCATCCAGGACAGATACTTTCATTGGCACATATGACCCTTCTTTGACTGTGATATAGATTCTAGGGTCAGAGGCTTCCATAAAAAGTCTAACCCTTTCTTTCCAAATGCCAAAAATTTCCTTTCTACAGATTGGCAACTTCATGGATCCTAGCTCTTTGTGATTCTCAGTTGAACCCATTTTCTTGATTCTTGATTATACTGAATCTGTCAACAGGATCTTTACTCAGACGGTTATGTCTGTTTTAAGTAACCTCGCTTTGATACCACTTGAAAGAAATTGTACCTAATCACCTAGAGTGGGGGGTGAATAGGTGACCTTAATCTTTTTAAACTTTTAGGCAGAATAAATCACAGAATTCATAGAACTTTAAACAGCAAACATAGAATCAGTCACACACAGAGTACACACAGTTTTTATAGTAGTTCCTCAAGGTCTGGGTACATCCACTTTCCCCCTTCGCCTATCTAGTAGTGTACTAGATTTGGCCAAACTTCTCCACTACTCCTCAGATCCTCAGATCTTACAGCTCAGAACCCCAAACAGGTTCCTACAACTCAGAGTGATCCCACTCCTATAACTGAGGCATACAAGCCTACCACTCAGTCTTCACAAAGACCTACACTCAGCCTTCAACAAGGCCTACACTCAGCCCTCAATAAGGCCTACACTCAGAGAACTGAATCTCCTACACTCAGGTACACAGGCCCTACCACTCAGCCTTTATAATTTCAGGCTTACAACTCAGATCCCTTAGGATCCAACAAGAAATTAAAATTACAAAGTATATATCCACAACTCAGAATGAGAGAGAAGAGTTGACTGGTTTCTTGATGAGTTCTTGGAAGAATTTTGCTGAGATCAACCTCCCTTGGCTTTCTTCAAAGCTTCTTGAATTAGAACACAGTAGGGTTGAAACTCTATGCAGATGATCTTCAATCACTGCTGACTTAAGAATCAGATCTCAATCTGAAACTTTCTTCACAGCCTGGTTCAACAGCTGTCTTCTTAGAAGGAGCTCTCTCTCTCCAACTTCTTAGATCTTCGGATCACTTCAACTGATTGATGCAAATCATCTCATTCTGTTGACAGAATAAGCCTTTATATAAGCCTTCTTCATGGTGACCGGCTGATCCGGTTTCTAATGATCTTCTGACAGCTCTAACAGTTACAGTAGACCGGCTGGAATGGCAGCTGTCAAGTCATCGAGTAACTTCTTGAATTTTCTGTAACTGTCTGAAAGTGTCGAGACAGTCAGTCTTTAAGTGTCGACACAAATAGACCAAGTGTCGACACAAGTAGACTAAGTGTCGACACTAGCCTTCATGGTGTCGACACAACTCCTTGTGTTGTAGAAACCACTTATCGACACTGCTTCTTTAGAATGTGTCGACACTGATTATGGGTGTCGACACAAGTCCTTCTTCTTCAATACTTAGTTGATTTCTGCTAAGTGTCGACACAACTCCTTTGTGTCGACAGATCTTCTTGTGTTGAAACTTGCCAAGTGTCGACACATTTTCTTAATGTCGACACATGCCTTCTGTGTTGATACTTTTGCTGAGTGTCGACACATCTCCTTTGTGTCTAAATATTCTTCATGTGTTGAGACTTTTGCTGAGTGTCGACACATCTTATTTGTGTCGACACATGTACTTAAACTCTATTGAAGTTTGCTGAGTGTCGACACAGCCTCTCAGTGTCGACACTTTTTCTTGAACTTGGTTGATGTTTTGCTGAGTGTCGACACAGCCTCCTAGTGTCGACACTTGTACTTGAACTTTGTTGATGTCTTGCTGAGTGTCGACACAGCCTCCTAGTGTCGACACTTTTGATGTCGACAAAGTTCCTCTGGGTGTCGACACTGCTTCTAAGTGTCGACACAGATTCTTTAGACAATTCTTCACTGAGTGTCGACACTGCCTGTATGTGTCGACACTTTTCCTCTGGTGTCGACTCTGCATTCCTGGTGTCGACATAATTACTCCAAGTGTCGACACAGCTTCTCTGGGTGTCGACACAAGTCTTCTTAAGTGTCGACACTATTCTTCTAGGTGTCGACACATGGACTTAGAAACTTTTAAGCTTTCCCTGCAATTACTTAACCTGCACACATCAACTCAAAAACACATCAAATACACCATGATGTATATCATCGAGTAGGGTGAGGCTTATTCAAATCTGGTACATTTAATCCAATGTACCCAACAATCTCCCCCTATTTGGAGAAGTCATAACCCTTAGTCAATGAAATACACCATAAATAACAAATTCACAATATGATATAAAATAATATTAAATGACAGGGTAAGTACATAAACATGTATAAACAAAACATGTATACACAAATATCTCAGAACAGTAATGTAATAGATTTAACACATATCACATTGTTCTAACAACTTCAACATTTTCATTTTTGAAAAGTTTACAGAAAGTTGAATGCAACTGATTACACATAGTAAACTTAAGAAAGATTTCTATCCTAAGGCAGCTCAGGCTCCTTGATAACTATGCCCTTTCCAGATTGAATCTTTGCTTAAACTTGAGCATCTTTGTCATCAGCAGGCTTCTTCCCTTTAAGATCTTTCTTTTTCTGCTCTTCAGCCTTTATCTTCTGCCTTTCAAAATAATGATAAGGCTTTGGGAAGTACTTGCTAGGCTCCTGTGTAGTAGGAGGTAGCTTTCCCATCTTAGCCTTTCTTCTATATTGAACAATAGCCACTTGCCTATTCTCATGCTTCCTCCACTCCAAGTCAGAATACCATTTGCCTCTATCCAGAATATTGTCTTTAGCAGCCTTCCATGCAGTCAAAATGATATTCCTGGAAGTGGGGCTCCATTGTTCAAAATCAGGCCTTAGTTCAGCTTGCTCTCTGAATCTTTTCTTAGACAATTGAGTCTCTTGTTCCTTTAATAAGGCCTCTTATTCTTTCAGAATTGCCTCTGGCACAGGCTGAACTACTTTCTCTATGATGACATTCTGATTTCCCTCAGGTGGACTATACATTGACTGAATCTCTTGATGGATCATGTCAAAGTCTGGTGAAGGGTATATCACTTGAGCTACTTCAGCTTGCTCTCCTCCAAGATATGCAGGATTGATTCCAGACTCTTCCACATTGTCATCATCACATAAGGGTGGATATCCAAGGGTGGCTCTGATGGAATTTGAAATCCACTTGGCATGATCAGAGCCTGCCTTGACTAATACCCTCTCCCCCTTTATGACTTCTCTCTCAATGTGATCTCTCAGATCATCTTTCTGAAACCTTATCTATGCATTCAGATAGTTTACTCCAGCTTTATAGAAGGGTTTTAATCTTTGAAGCTTGTCAGTAATTGCCTTCTGAAAGTCTTCAATAGCAGTTTTAACAGCAGTTAGGCTCTCTTGCAATTGTTTGTCAAATTCAGCCTTGGCAGTAGCACTTGCTGTAGTCTGAGCAGTAGCTAGATTCTTTATTTCAATTACTATTGCATTATGTGAAGCAGTGAGATTATCATTCATCCTTATCTGATTCTCCAGGACATAGCCTTGCTTCACTTCTAGCTCATCAAGTTTTGTCTTTATTTTTTCTTGATGTGTGGACAGATAGACTACTGCATTTCCTCCCTTATGGAAGCAATCAGTCATTTCTTTCTTGTTCAGATTCACTTCAAATCTGATTGACTTGATGTCTTGGGCCAGATCAAATTGCAGTGACTTATGCCCTTCATCTACATACTTTTCTATAGCTTGTCTTTGCTCATCCAGCTTAATTTGTAAAGCCACCATTAGTTAACTGTAATCAGTAGATGGGGCTGGCTGTGGAGCAACTGTCTGTAGAGCTTTCTTATATTTCTGGCTTCTTCTCTTGAAGACTTGGAACTTTCTCTTCTTGGCTCTAGCAGCCTCTTCATCCTCTGAAGCAGATGTGCTAGCAATATCCACTCTATCCTTAGGACTAGGATGTGAATCCTTCTCAGTCCTTGGTAGTTCTTCAGCATCCTTTGGCTTCTCAGTCTCTTGTGTAGCAGTTACCTCTACATTATCCACATGCTCCCCCTCAATAATTACTTTCTCCCCCTCAGCAGTAGCTTTTTCCACTTCAAAGTCAGTGTGTATTAAGTCTGGGAACAGCTCTTCCAGTGTAAACTCTTGTTGAGGTTGACTTGGTGAATCTCTTTGCTCAGGAGCATCTAATACTTCTTTAGCAGCTACAGATGTGTCCTTCATGACAACATCCTGAGGTTGACTAAGAATCTGAGGTTGCTGATTAACATCAGATAATGTGTCAGTCATAACTTTATTCTCAATAGGGAAATCTAATTGGTTGATTTCAGTGATTACCTCAAGTATAGTTTGGGTAGCCCTTTCACTCTCTAAGGGAGTTGGCTCATCCACCAGTAGAGGCTCCCCCTGGAGTGAATCTAGGGGAACTGGGCTAGCTGAGGGTAGCTCCCCCTGCCTCTGAGCTTCTTCTTGTCTTGCTGGAGACTTTCCAGCATTCCTTCCCTCTTCATCAGAACTAAATTCTACATGTTCTTCTGAGCTACTTGATGATTCAGGAGCCACTATGGCTTTCTTCTTCTTCTTCCTCTGAGATGTGTCCTTTTATGGAGTTGGCAGCTCCTTGGTCAATACTCTATCCCACCTAGAGAAGATTCTCAAATTCATTCTCCTCATGTGGTTTATCTTTGAACCAGCAGCTTGGTTCATCACTTTTGGTATGCTCCCAGATAGGTAAAGACTTAGAATTCTACCCATATTAGGTTTCTTCAGGCTCTCTTTAATCTTATCAAACAATACTGCAGACCAATCAGTATTAAGTTGGAAGATTATCCTTGTCATTAGACTGAACATGTGAGCTGAAATTCTGTCATGCCCACCAGGCTTGCTCAGTATGACCTTGCCCACAATCTCAGATAGAAACTTGTCTTGCATATTCATTCCCTTTCTATTGAACACAGATCCTATCTTCAGGTTTGAGTCCAAACCACACCATGTCAATGCTTCTCTAGTCTTAGAAGCAGAAACATCTTCTTCTTCCTGTTCTTGGAAGTTGAAGTACCTTTCTTAGACTTTTAGGAGAGACCTTCACCTTTACCCCATGAACACTGGACTTAATCTTGAGTCCTGATTCATCTAGAGTTGCTCCATTCAGAAATTGGAGGACTTCCTTCTTCCATATCTTGATCGGTTCTGATACAAGAAATTCTAACCCAGTCTCTTCTATTAGGGTTATCACGCCTTTGATCTCAGGTTCCGCGTCATCAAATGCGTGTCGCATGAGTTCATATCCTTCATTCATATTCTCTTCTAGCTTGTGCGTCATTAGGGTTTGAAGAAATTTGAATTTAGAGAAGAGAGATGTCGACACATAAGTTTGGTCTCGAAACTTTGGTGAGCGTGTCGACAAACAATGGTGAAAACCTATTTATACCTTTCTAGAATCGAAGATGAAAGGGCGCGTCAAAATACTTAAATTGTGTCGACACTGTTGAAAAGTGTCGACACTTACTGCGAATGTCTCGACAACAATGTGTCGACACAAGTATAGTCGACAGAATATATGTGTCGACACTTATATATGTGTCGACACCACTCAGCTCGACACTTAGTCAAGACTATACTAGTCCAATTTAGTGTAAATCCTAAGTGTCGACACCACTCTGGATGTGTCAACACCTACACTGCATGTATCAACACTGATTCTCTGAAGTGTCGACACCGACTTCCTAGATGTGTCGACACCATTTCTCTGAAATGTCGACACCACATCTATGTGTCGACACAGACAACTCTGTGTGTCGACACCATTTTACTTAGCCAATTTTGAAAACTTATTCTAAGTTTATCATCACTAATTCAATTTTAAATTTATTGAATTTGGTTTCATCTAAGGGCTTAGTATACATGTCAGCTAGCTGATTATCTGTACTAATATACTCTAGTGAAATATCTCCTTTTTCTACATGTTCTCTTAGAAAATGGTATTTTATTTCTATGTGCTTAGTCCTACTATGGGAGACAGGATTGTTTGCAATAGAAATAGCACTAGTAGAATCACAAAATAGAGGTGTTCTACTTACTTGAATACCATAATCTTCTAGCTGATGTTGTATCCATAGTAGTTGTGCACAGCAGCTTCCTGCAACAACATACTCTGACTCAGCTGTGGAGATAGCCACACTGGTTTGCTTCTTGCTACTCCATGACACTAGCCTTCCTCCTAGAAATTGACAGGTTCCAGTTGTACTCTTCCTATCTTCCTTGCAGCCTGCAAAATCTGCATCTGAATAACCTGTCAGTTCAAAGTCTCCATTCCTAGGGTACCAAAGGCCTAGATAAGGAGTGCCCTTTAGATATCTCAAAATTCTTTTGACTGCTGTCAAATGAGATTCTTTAGGGCAAGCTTGGTACCTAGCATAGACACATGTAGCATACATGATATCTGGTCTACTAGCAGTCAAATACAATAGGGAGCCAACTATCCCTCTATACAAAGTCTCATCTACAGGTTTCCCTGCATCATCTTTGCTTAGAGACATGCTTGACCCCATAGGAGTTTTCATGGTACTGGATGATTCCATACCATACTTCCTTATCAACTCTAGGGTGAACTTAGACTGGCATATGGATAAACCATCCTCAGTCTGTCTAACTTGGAGACCCAAGAAGAACTTAAGTTCCCCCATACTGCTCATTTCAAATTGTCCTTGCATAAGTTTTACAAACTTTCTGCAAAGACCACTTTCTGTAGACCCAAATATAATGTCATCTACATATATTTGGACTAAGATAATCTTGTCTCTGGATTCCCTAAGGAATAGAGTCTTGTCTATTTTCCCCCTTGAGAATTTGTTCTCAATGAGGAAACTAGACAGTGTTTCATACCAAGCCCTAGGGGCTTGTTTTAACCGTGGCTAAAAAGCTTTAGCCACGGTCTAGCCACGGGAAAAATCCGTGGCTAAAGTCGGCGTGGCTAAACATTTTAAGCCACGGATTGGCCGTAGCTAATAGTATTAGCCACGGAAAAAAACTGTCGTGGATAATATCTTTACCTTTAGCCACGGTTTTAATCCCTGGCAAAAACGGTTTCATGAGTTAAAATAAACCATTTGCCACGGTTATTGCCCGTGGCAAATAAGCCAACTATTAGCCACGGTTTGAAGCCCTGGCTAAAGGCAAACTCATCATTTTTTAAAAAAACTATTTGCCACGGTTTTAAGCCGTGGCAAATACTAATTTATGTTTTTTTTAAAAAAAACCATATTCAAAATAATGTAATGCTAATTCATAAAGCAGTCATACTAACACTAAAAAACAATGTAGACCCCTCACAATGTAGACCCCTCCAAAAGAACAAGGTCATGTTTGGATCATTAAGCAAAAAAATGCTTATAAAATAAGACTAAAACATTCTAATAATCAAGCCGAACACGAACAAACATGAAAACGGAGCAAACAACCATAACTTGAATGACCAAACAAGAATATGAAATGAAGATTCTTACAGGATTTAACAGACCCCTCACAAAGGTTGTAAAGGTGTGTTGTAGCCTCCTGCTAGGAATTGAAATCAGAGATGAAAATAGAATATTTAACTCGTCCAACGGAGTTGCGATAACAGTGATTCCACAATTGTAGACAATTCCGTTTGCAGTGCCAAGCACATAATTATTCACTTCATCATAGGTAACAAATATAACCTCCTCATTAAGATGTAGACTGGCATTAGAGTAGCTGATCAAACCAGCTGCCAGCTGCCAATTACCACCATCAACTGACCACAAGCCATTGTTGATATGCCTATAGCATCTCTTCTATAAAAGGGATCTCCATCAGCTTTGGGACTTTCCAGAAAGATTCAATGATGGAGCACAGGTTTTCACTGCCCTCCAACATTTAAGATGGAGCTTTGAGAACTTGACATGCCCTTGAGGGCCGTGCATTGGTTCCATCATTGAGGTTTCTTCCCGACAACAGTTAAAATATGTTCGCTACAGACAATTTACCTGTACTGGCGTTGGTTTACAGAAGAAAGTCATTTATATAAACTTTTTCACCTGGCAAGAATCATCCAACTCAGCCTCAATCATCAGTTTAATAGTAAAAATGGTTCAGCATCAAATAAGATCTTCTAGTAAAGAATGCAGAACTGAAACATGAATATAACAGAGTTTCAAACTCAAATAAATAAAGGATACAAAATCCAATATTATTCTGGAAACATCTGGTTCATAAGACCACTACTACTACCACACAAAATCTTAAAATAAGCTTAGCGTACAGAACATCATCAATCCAAGCATCAAGATGTTTCATGAGACCACTACTACTACCACACAAAGGATTAAGCAACTCACTTTGACATTCACGTCAATTCTGCGTATTAATCTACATTCAGCCCAATCATACCGGCAGGCATGGGAGATGGAAATTTGCAAAAATAACTTGAGCCTTTGAGGCGAAACAATGACGAAAATACAAGGTAACGATGTACTAAAGAATAATCTTACAGAACATAACCAAGGCGGCCGTCAGGAAGAACCATCGGCACCATTCTCATACCGGCAGGCATGGGACCTCTCCCATATATCATTGGCTGCACAATGATATAAGCAATAAGAGGACAAAATGAGTGAATGAGCAAACTGTTGTTGGAAACTGAGATTGTTTGTGGGACGCAACTGGTTTACAATGATGAAGTTGTTTGGGGGGGGGGAGGAAGAAGCAAAAAAGATCGGAGAGAAATCTCAAGAGAATACCCTTAACGTAGCCTTAGGCAATTTCATAAATGATACAAATATAATCCCAAAAGCATATAAACTCACATATATGTGTTAAGGCAATTGCAAAGGTGTAAATAACGCAAGTCCACATATCCCAGTTATAAAAGAGAGCATTACATAAATAAGCAACAATGATCTGTAATCGCATTGCCAATAAACCAACTAGGTCACTTCCTAGCCAGTCAGGGCTGCCTTAGGCGTACATACCTGGCATGTCCGTGCAGACGGGTCGCTGCCATCATGTTTCATATCACATTATAAGTCAGATGACTAGATCGAAATGACATAACATTGATGAAATTTTGTACGAACTAGTTTAATTGATGAAAACATAAATGAAGCAGACACTTTACAGAAAATTCATCCATAAGAACTACTGAAATACTAAAAATGAAAAAATGAAACAATTATTACTCTTGTCGTGTAAGAAACAAATTTAAATACTCTAACTAGAATGGTTATCAAATATTTATTTATCTTTTTTTACTTCTATGAAACAAGAATGAGCAAGAAATCCTCACCTTTACTGCTAGTAAATTATCTGGAAGCCTAAGGGAACAGCATTGAGATGGCTCGTTGATTTCTGCAAGTTTCCATATCTTGGATTTCTCTGCTGACTCGTCAATAATTTTGGGTTTTACATCAGATATGCCGCGGTTATCACCACTCTACAGCAATGTTGAAAGATTCTAGTTAAACTCGAACAATATAAAATGACTTTATATTTATGATAAGAATATATTCAACAAAAAGATGAATCATTGGAAGGCTAAACTATTGAAAAGGTATTGAACATACAAAAAACCAAGCAACCAAGGAATGAACTATATTACCAATCCAACACAAGGAGCTACTAGGCTACTACGATCAGCCATGGAAACACCAGGCATAGCACTGACGGCCCCCAAAGGTGGCTGAAGTTATAAGAAAGGTTTTATGTAGTTAGCATGAGTGGGTAGAAAGAAAAATAAAGCAATAAGAAATGCAATGGTGCAGAGTATCAAATAAATGGCAGTAAATAACCTTTGCCTCAGAAGCTGATCTCGCAGCACTGTACAGTCGACTTTCAAAGGAACGCAACAGTTGATATCCCTCAGCATTTGCTAATATTTTAATACAATTGTCACTGGTAGAAACAGCTAAAAGTGAACCTAATTTGTTGAAGCGGATACATGGAGATGCCTGCAAGATTGTCAAGAAACCAATTGATTTCTTCAAAAAGGACATTGTGAAATTAGATGAAAAAGGGAAAAAAAACTCCATTAAACTAATCACCGATAAACCACCATCTTCCTCAGTTGTTGTCAGAAGGTTAGTATTGTCCATGTCCCAGAACTTAACCATAAAATCATCTCCAGCAGCCAAAAATCGATTTTTTGTTGTATCAAATTGCACGACACCATTTGACCTTTTCCGAAAACCAGAATATGTTCTCTTTACAGACCCTTCACTTTCATTCCACTCAACAATATATGAATCTCCTTCTTTACTAGTACCACAGGAGAACAGCCTAAACATGCACACACACAAACTCATATTTTTTTTTGATAAGAGTAATACTAGAATTAACAAAACATATTATGAAAATTATAAGTAACATATTTTAAAATTTGATGAGTTCCCATAAGAAAACCTGGTTCCGTCGGCACTATAAGCCATGGTAGTACACCATTGACCAGGCGCGGTGTAATCCACTCTTGAGCCCCCATTATCATACAACCAAGCCTTTATTTTCCCATCAAGTGATGTGGAGAAGATAAACTGAATGTTTGAGATAGAAGGTTAAGTATGATTTCAGAAATTCCAATAATGTCTGCATCTAGCAACCAAGCAATAACTGTTGAATGCTCTCGAGTCCTTATCATTTGGAGAGTAGAAAAATAAGCTGAACAGAATGCCTAGTTGAAGATGGCTACTAAACCATTTGGAAGTATTACCTTGTAGTCAAATACTACCTAGATCAGCTCTTTCTAAGCTTTATCAAAGAATGAAGAACTGTGATTATCAAGTTCAGTGGACTGCATTATAGCAGTGCAACAGGTTACTCTAATAGCAGGGCTGTGGACTTGCTGAAGGGCATTAGAGTAGTGCAGTGGACTACTCTAACAGCACTTCACTGAAATATTATAACAACACTTCAGTGAACTGTTCTAACAACAGTTTAGGAATTGCAGCAAGCAGTTCAAATGATTCAAAAGCTTAGTGCCTGCTTATTCTTAAAAGGATACAATATTACAAGGAAACAATATTAACTTTGAGAAAGATGGAGCACATATTATACATAGAGCCTCTGGTGTCCGATTGGCCTCAGCAGAACCTACAAATAATTGATGGTTTATTCTTCATTTATCAAGTATTGGGCAGCATGCTACTAAACCGCCAACAACAGAGTAGCCATTCCCTCCTTCCTCTTTGGCATCATCAGCTAGGACACCTTCACTGGCAAGCCTTACAATTAATGCAACAGGTTACTCTAACAGCAAGGCTCTGGACTTGTTGAACTGCATTAGAGTAGTGTAGTGGAGCATGCTTGTAGAGCCTTGATGGTGTGTTTATATATGGGCATTTCTCATGCTGCGTGTGGAATGATTCATTTTTCCCAATTATAATTTTGCATCTTCCTTCCTTATTGGTTCTAAAAAGTCAATATAAATCTAAGATACACATAAGATGGATGAAGAAAGAAGTGACAGCAACATCAGCTTCATCAAACTCTTATATGCAGAAGATGGACACCAATGATCTGAACAAAGTTTCAAAAATTATTTACTGTTATCAAATATAATCAACAAGCAGCAACTGGTAATGGCTATTCTCAGACATAGACCGATGCACATACGCATGTATAAGATTTGATTCAACAAAATCATTAATCAACATTGATGGACATCTCTTATAGATTCCAAAAACTAGCATTAAGAATTAAAAAATAGACATTAATTTTACTTGGGTGGCGGTGGAACTCACAGAATTCTAATTAGAGCTTCACTTACTCCCCTCACCCCTAATACTGTGTGTTTTATATTCAGTGAGCTTGTGTGTATCTTCTACGTGTAGTGTCTATGTGTGTTTAATGTTTAAAAAGTGTGTGCATTCAGTTTGTGTCTGTAGAGGGTTTGTATTTAATTTGGGTTATGTGCTCTATGCGCGTGTTTAGTGATAATGAGGATATGTGTGTGTACTATGTTCTCTCTCACTCTCTGCCCCTCTATGTGTGTGTGTTTTATGTGCTCAGTTAATGCATATATGTAGTTATTTTTCTTTAATTCTCTCAACACACATGACATATATTATCTCCTCTGACTTTGTGTTTAGTTGATGAATACTGTGTCAATTGCATGTAACTAGTGTGTGCCTTATTTTGATAATATTGCATATTCTCATCGGTAACTAGTTAGATTGTGTATTATCTCCTCTAATTTAGTAAGAAACTACTAAATTCTATGTGATTATGCTCTAGCTGCAGTTCACACTGAAATCAGTGAACTGCTCCAGCTGTAGTTCACTGATTTTAGTGAACTGCAGTTGTATGTTCACTAAAATTAGTGAATATGCATGTAAGACACAATCAATGAAAGTTGCAACATTATCTTTATAATAATGTGAACTGGTAGGGCCTCTTAGAATACAATCAACTCAGTCAACTATGAATTTCTTACCTCAACTCTATCTCCAGGTTTTCCTGTATCAATAAGTTTTTCATGCATTAGAATGCTGACTGTGTGTGGAGTTCCGCCATCAGGAATCTCATTTGGGGTCTCCTGTAACTTGACTATCTGGTAACATTTTAATATTTAGCAATCAGTGAACAAGATAGGTGGTAGATCACTGAGAATGGAGATGGAAACAGTTCACTGAAATCAGTGAACTGCTTCAGATGCACTTCAATGAAATCAGTGAACTGCTCTAGCTGTAGTTCATTGAAATAAGTGAACTGCTCCAGCTGCAGTTCACTGATTTTAGTGAACTGTAGCTGCATGTTCATTGAAATCAGTGAACATGCATGCAAGGCATGCATCAACTGCATGTAGTTCACTGAAAAAGCACATAGTAATAACATAATCACATAGAAATTAGCAATATGACTTAAAACATGTTGATTTCATTACCTTAGATGTTCTAATATTTCCCTTTGACATTCCATCTATTTGAAGTACAAAACCATTAGAAAGCTTGGGGTTATTGTTTTTATTATTTCTTTAGCAAACTACAAAAATAATTAGCAACTTACCACTATATCAAAACAACTAATCAAATCCTTAATAGAAAAATAATTAGCAACTATATTTTTGTTACATCACTTGTAATAGAAATAAGTAACACAAAGCAAAATATAATTCATTCAATCAAATCATCATGTTTAGCTAGGTAATAAAAGACCAATTAGGTCACAAAAATATAATCTTGTTAGTAAACAACTAATGTAAAGGAGGAATGTTCAGAAATGTCTAGAATAATTCAACTGCATTTTCCCCCCGAAATCTGGGCATTTGTGTCTGCCACTTTTGGTGTTATTTCCAATTAACTCTCGAAGGGGAAACTATACTCCTCATGTACTTGAGCACAAAGACACTGCAGTCATCAAGGGAAGGAAAAGCAAAAAAAAACAGATTTATAATACCTAGATCCAGTTGAAATTGAAGCCAAGGGAAGGAGAAAGGTCGGCGAAATTGCAGTTGGGGAATCTTCAGACGGCCGACTGCTGGAGACATGGATGAACTCGGCGAAGAGGGCCGACAGGGACGAACTCGGCGGGATTTTGAGCTCCTCTCTCGTCAGAAGTCGAAAAGGTTTCGGGGGACGGGAGGGAGGAAATCGAAATCACTGTCGGGGGACGGGAGGGATGAAATGTTTATCGGGACTTGAGGGAAAAAGAAATGGCTCCTCTCAGATCGAGTGTAAGGGCGGGATCGAGCGCGAAACGAAAATTCCGTGTAAAAATCCCGCGCTAATAAGTCATTTTTAGCCATGATTATTATTTTTCATGGCTAATACATCTGTAATAGCCACAAAATATACAACCCTGGTTATAAAAAAACATTTAACCACGGTTTTTTTAATCGTGGCTAATAGCAGTGTATTAGCCACGAATTATAGACCCTGGCCAAAAAAAGTGTAGCCAATACTGACTTTTCTAGTAGTGATTGGTGGCAAGACACCTGATCAAAAAATCTGCTTTGGTTTTTGAGCACCTTGTCAAAAGCTCATTGCTGCCCAGGACACCTGATCAACTCATCCTGTAGTGGATTCCTACCTAGGGTGGTAGAAGAGTGGATGTACCCAAGTTTAGGGGAACCACTATATTTCCTTGTGTCTTCTGGTTTTGCTTGTTTTCATTTTTGTTTCTGGCCTTGATTTTTCTGTGCTTAGCTTTTGTTTAACTTAGTGCTGTGATTAGATTTATTATTGCTTCCCTGCTCACTCTTATTACAACAGTTGTTGTAAAAAGTTTCAAAGCACCATATACTCTATTCACCCCCCTCTAGAGTATATCAGATCTAGCTGCACTTTCAATTGGTATCAGAGCGAGGTTGGTTAAACATACCATACCTGATTGGTTGTACAGGCTAACACCTGAACTCAAAAATCCCTAGTTAGATCTGTTTTTCTATTGTAGTTTATTATTAGATTTTGTTTTCACAAATCATGGCCCAAAACAAAGATTATGCTAGCACCAGACCTCCAGTGTGCAATCTATCCAAGTTTGCACTTTGGAAAGCAAGGATCAGACTTTACATGAATTCTATTGACGAAGATATCTTTAACTCTGTTTTGACAGTATGTCCAAGACCCCCAGAGAACACAAGTACAAATGCTGTTCCACCTCCATCAGGAACAGATGCTGATATCAAGAGATGGAAGGTAGCTGATGCCAAGGCTATGAACATCTTGGCCCAGACAATGTCTGATGACATATTTCAAAAGGTGGCTGAATGCAATTCAGCAAAGGAAATTTGGGACAAACTCTCAGAAATAGTCTCAGGCTCAGCTGATGAGAGAAAGGATAGAAGATCCCATCTCATCTCTCAATATGAGAATTTCAAGAAGGGAAAAACTGGTCAGTGGGAGACATGTACAACAGGCTAAGTCTAATTGTCAGTGAACTCAGGACATTGGACAAAGAGATCTCACTAACTGAACTTAATGACAAGATCCTAATGTGCTTCCCCAGCACTTGGGATTCAAGAATCTGGCCAATTAAGGATGCCAGAAGTCTAAATGAGATCACCACTGAAGGTCTATTGGTTAAGCTCAAATCTTATGAGCTACTCATCAAAAATAGAGAGGAAGAACAGAAGGCTGCCTCACCAGCCACAAGAAAAGAGAAGACCATAGCCTTCAAGAAAACTGAAGATCTGCCTGAAGATAAAGCCACAGACAATGATGAACTACTCAGTCTGCTGGCCAAAAGATTTTATAAGATGGCCAGAAAGGACTTCAGAAGAAGATCATACAAGGAGCAGGATAAGCCAAGGTATGACAAGTCCATTAGCAATAATAAAGACATTATTTGCTTTGGTTGCAGGAAACCAGGGCATATAGTTCCTGACTGTCCAGAGAACAAGAACAAGGACAGAAGAGACAGGAAAGAAAGAAGAAAGGAAAAAGACTCCAAGAGGAATGACAATGGCAAACCCTCTTCAAGCAAAAACAAACATACAAGAAAAGGGTTTGTTGCTGAATCCTGGAGTGAGACTGAAGAAGAGTCAGAAGCCTCATCCAGCTCCAGTGATGATGAGGATGATGCAGAAGAAAAGGAGTTCTGCATGATGGCAATCAATGTCTCACAACATAATTCAGAAGAAGAGGAGTCAGAGTCAGATTCAGAGACTCAACCTGAAGAAGATCAGGTAATTGGTTCTTTTGATTTTAGTTCAGAGGATTTTAAATCTGAATTTAAAGCACTGTGTTTAGACCTGCTAAAGTCTGAGAAAGAAATTATCTCTCTCAGAAATCAATTATCTGAACACAATACTTTAAAGTCAGAAAACCTCAAACTCCCTCAGGAGTTGGAGTGATGTAGGGAACAGATAGCTTCACTGAAAAGTGAGCTCTCTGAGGCCAAGAATCTTGAAGAATCCCTCAATGGGAGAAGCATCAAGCTGATGGACATCACAAGCACAGTGAACTCCAGATTCAACAGTACACTGGGCTTGGGTGCTTCATCCAGCCAACCCATAGTTCTAACAACTCCAATCAAATTCATTTCTGACAAAGGAAAGGGAGTTGTAGAGGTTGCTAGGAAAAATTCTGATCTGCCCTAGAAAACCAAGTCCCAGCAGAAATCGTCGAACGGAGATCGACGATCGCCGAATGAAGATCGACGATCGCCGAACGCAGCTCGACGATCTCAGGCAAAATCGTCGAACGCAGATCGACGATCTCAGCCAAAGTCTTCGAACGCAGGTCGATGATCTCAAATACCTGACCTCAGCCATAGTCGACCGTCGAACAGAGCTCGACGATCTGACCCAAGATCGTCGAATGCAGCTCCAAGATCGTCTAACAGAGGTCAGAGCTCTAGAAAATTTTTCAAAGGCAAATCAAAATTGAATCCTAAGGGTCCTTCATCCCAAATCTTTAACCCTTATACTGAATGGATTATACCTCCAAGGAGATATCATCCTGAAGGATATAAGAGTCAACCTGGGATGTCTTTCATTTCAGAATTTAAAGGTTATCAACCTAGGCCCAAGGTAAACTGGGTCAAAAACAAATGAATTGTCTTATGTGCAGGTGAAGACCTATCCAACATCTAACCAGCAATGGTATTTGGATAGTGGGTGCTCTAAGCACATGACAGGGAACAAGGACAACCTCACATCCTTCAAAGCCAAGCTTGGACCCAAAGTTATCTTTGGTGATTCAAACTTTTGACAGACTAAAGGATATGGTGCAGTCCAGATTGGTTCAGTAACTTTCAAGAAGGTAGCTTATGTGGAAGGACTGAAGCACAACCTAATTAGCATCAGTCAGCTGTGTGATGAAGGCTACCAGGTGACCTTCAGCAAAGCCTTATGCAAAATCAAGTCAGAGGACAACACAACTGTGTTGACAGGTAAAAGGAAAGGTAACATCTATCTAGTATATTTTCTTTCAACTGATGTAGATATCTGCTTATTCAATTCTGTCTGTAGACCCAATATTTTATGGCATAAGAGATTAGGACACCTAAACCTTAGAACTATTGCTAGGCTATCCAAGGATAACCTTGTTAGAGGACTACCTTCTGGCCCCTACAAGAAGGAAGGACTCTGCAGGGCTTGTCAATTAGGCAAGCAAACTAAAAACAGCTTTAAGTCACTTAATAAGAGTGATTCACCTAGGATATTGTATCTGTTACACATGGATCTCTTTGGACCCATCACAGTACAAAGTCTAGGAGGGAAATCATACACTTTAGTAGTTGTAGATGACTTCTCTAGATTCACTTGGGTGTTCTTTCTAAGGAAGAAGTCTGATAACTTTAAATGTCTGACAGAGTTTCTCAAATGTATACAGATTGAGTTCAATACTCACATTGCCCTGATCAGAAGTGATCATGGGACAGAGTTTGATTCTCTTCTAATGCAAGAGTTCTGTCAGAGTGAAGGGATCAGGCATACTTTCTCAGCTCCTAGAACTCCTCAACAAAATGGGGTAGCTGAAAGGAAAAATATAACCCTTATTGAATCTACCACTACATTGTTGTCAGATGCTCATCTACCTCTATCCTTTTGGGCAGAGGCAGTGAACACCTCCAACTATGTGCTGAATAGAAGTCTGATACATAAACTAAAGGGAAAGACTCCCTATGAATTACTCAAAGGGAAGAAACCTAAAGTTGACTATTTTAGAGTCTTTGGTTGTATTTGCTATATTCATAATAATGACAAGAAATATTTAGCAAAATTTCAAGCCAAAGCTGATGAAGGAGTGTTTCTGGGATACTCCATGATCAGCAAGGCTTATAGGGTCTATAACAAATCATCTTTAAAAATTGAGGAATCTGTTCATTTTTCATTTGATGAATCTAACATGTCTTTCAAGGAGAAGATTTCTTCTACCATAGAACTCTTGCAGGAACATTCTCTAGTTGAAGACTTGAACTAGTTACAGGTTACTCAAGAGGATGAAAGCAGTGAAGATGAAGGAAATGCTCAACATATTGAAGAACAACTTGAAGAGCCAGTTGTTGTACCACAAGAGGAAACAACAACACAGGTTGGTGAACAATGAACACCCCCTGTTGATTTAGTAACATCAAGAGACCATCCAATTTCCTAAATAATTGGAGAAATCTCAGCTGGTATGCAAACCAGAAATCAGGTCAACCAAAACCTATTGCACACCTGCTTCCTATCTCAAATTGAACCTCAGTCCATTCAAGATGCAGAGCAAGATTCACACTGGATCATTGCAATGCAAGAGGAGTTGCATCAATTTGAGAGAAACAAAGTATGGGAACTAGTGCCAAAGCCTAAGGATCACTCTATTGTTGGAACAAAATGGGTATTCAGAAACAAATTGGATGATCAAGGAGTAATTATAAGGAACAAGGCATGGCTAGTTGCTCAGGGATACTCTTAAGAAGAAGGAATAGACTACGACCAGACCTTTGCACCAGTTGCAAGACTAGAAGCCATCAGAATATTTCTAGCTTATGCAGCACATAAAGGCTTCAAGGTATATCAGATGGATGTCAAAAGTGCATTTCAAAATGGAGACATCAAAGAGGAAGTTTATGTCAGACAACCTCCAGGTTTTATCTCTCCAACTTTTCCTGATTATGTTTTTAGACTGAATAAAGCATTATATGGTCTCAAGCAAGCTCCTAGAGCATGGTATGAGACCCTAGCATGCTTTCTCTTGGAAAATGGTTTTATTAGGGGTAGAGTAGACCAAACTCTTTTCATTAGAACCCATAAGTCCCATGCCCTACTAGTACAAATTTATGTAGACGATATTATTTTTGGTTCTACTGACTCCAAATTGTGCAGAAGGTTTTCTAACCTGAAGCATTCTAAATTTGAGATGAGTAGCATGGGTGAGCTATCCTTCTTCCTAGGATTGCAAGTCAAGCAACATGCTGAAGGCATCTTTATTTCTCAAACCAAATATGCAAATGAACTGGTTAAGAAATTTGGTATGTCTGAGGCATCTTGTATGAAAACACCCATGCCTACTAATGCTGTATTGGATGCTGATGAACATGGGAAACTTGTTGATCAGACAACATATAGAGCAATGATTGGCTCTTTACTGTATCTTACAGCTAGTAGACCAGATATAATGTTTGCTACATGTATATGTGCTCGGTTCCAAGTAAGCCCTAGAGAGTCACACCTAACATTAGTAAAGAGGATTCTCAGGTGTGTTAAAAGTTGTCCAAATGTAGGTCTCTGGTATCCAAAAGATTCAGCATTTGATTTAACTGAATTCTCAGATGCTGATTATGCTGGATGCAGAATTGACAGGAAAAGCACCAGTGGAACTTGTCAGTTCCTTGGTGACAGACTTGTCTCTTGGTTTTGTAAGAAACAAACATCTGTGTCAACTTCAACTGCTGAAGCTGAATATATGGCTGCAGGCAGTTGTTGTTCACAAATCTTGTGGATTCAAAACCAACTCCTAGACTATGGCTACAACTTAGAGAAGTCTAAAATCTTTTGTGACAATACCAGTGCTATTTCTATAGCTCAAAATCCAGTCCTCCATAGTATGACAAAACACATAGAGATTAGGCATCATTTCTTAAGGGATAATGTTGAAAAGAATAAAATTGAATTACAATATATCCCAACTGATTTACAAAGGGGAGATATTTTCACCAAGCCTTTGGATGAAAAGAAACACAACTTCTTCCTAAATCAGTTAGGAATGTTAGATGGAGGAAGTCTTAAATAATATCCAAGATTTTGAAAGCTTAAAAATTGACCAAGACTAGGCAAACATTCTGATTTTTCTTAGTGTCTAGAATTTTTCTGATCTCTGAACTGCGCTCGACGATTTGCCCCAAGATCGTCGAACGGAGATCGACGATTTCCAAAAATCGTCGAACTGAGTTCAGCGCCTCTCAGATAGTATGAACTATCTCTTCCGGTCAACGATCGTCGAACGGCGCTCGACGATTGTGTTCTCTGAACGATCGTCGAACGGAGCTCGACGCTCTCCAATATCGTCGAACAGAGATCGACGATGTTGAAGACTCTTCAGATTCCTTTAGTAGCCTCGATCGTCGAACTGAGTTCAACGATCTTTCCAATTCTGCGTCGAACCCTAATATAAAACTCTTTTTTCGCCGTCGTTCTCTCTTGCGCTTTCGATTTATCTGCAAGAATTTTCTTTCCCTCCAAACAGTTCTACACTTGGTCATTTTGTTTGTTGAATTTTTGCAGGTACCCATGGTTGTGTCAGTTGCTGTTCTTGCTGCTATGAAGTTTGATGCTGGTTTTGACATCGACATGGAATCATTCAGCACAACTGACCAGGTTTTCAAGATATATTGGGATTATTCAAAGACCAGAACTTGACTGCCATAATTACCACAAGGATCAAGCTGGCATCTGATGAAATAAAGAAGTGGGTTTATACTGCCCATAATCAAGATAACTCTACCATTGTTGGGTCTATAGCTGGAACTCAGGTACCCTTGACCCCAACAATTATATCAGAAGTTTTTGAGTTGATAAATGGAGAAGATACTGCTGATTTATCTGGAGATGAGTATTCTGAACTGCTTGCCAGAATGGGTCATTCAGAGGGAAACCCTAGCAAGCTCTTCAAAAGGAACCTATCTGTGGAGTACAGATTTATGGCAGATGTTGTTGGGAAAGTGCTACTGGAAAAGCACTCTGCCCATGATACAATTTCAAGGTATCAGCTCTGCCTCATGGGAGCTCTAGTAGATAAGAAGAACCTAAATTGGGGAGAGTTTTTCTTTGACCTCATCAAAAAGAAAATCAACAAAAGTTTTGTTAACTTTGGGAGAATCATTGGAGTGTTTCTGCAGCACAGGTGCCCTGCCTTGCTGGTCTCCTCTGGAATTCATATAAATGCCTCCAAGAGACTATCTTGTGCCCTCTTTGGAAAGTGGGACAGACAAATCAGCAAGTACAGCAGGCCCTCCTCCAGTACTCCTTCAGGCACAAGGACTCTAAGAGTCACTCCTCCACAGGTCTCTGCCCCTACAGATGACCTGCCTGCTGTTGTTGCCTGTAACAGGCCAATTTTCTGAAAACAGGAAATTTTTGGGTGACACGGCCTGGGACACGGGCGTGTCCCAGGGCGTGTCAGCCGACACGGCCTGCAACACGGGCGTGTCGCAGGGCGTGTCGAGGTTGTGTCGACGATCGGCCTTGGTGTCGACGATTGTCGCTCGACATCATCGAGAGGGGGCACACAGCCCAGGACACGGCCGTGTCAAAGGCCGTGTCCTGTGCTCGACGACTGTTACTCGACAATAGCCGAGTATTGCGTTTCCAGTGAAGACACGGCCTGTGACACGGCCGTGTCACAGGGCGTGTCAGTGGTGAGCGAACTCAGCTCGTCGTCTTGAGCCGGGGCGTGTTTGCGGGACACGGGTGTGTCCTGGTGCACACGGCCAGGACCACGGGCGTGTGTCAGGCCGTGTGCCAGGCCGTGTGAAGTCTCGGGTTATTTTGGGATTATTTTTGTTGAGGCACACGGCCTCAGACACGGGCGTGTCTGAGGGCGTGTTGGGGACACGGCACGTGACACGGGCGTGTCACATGGCCGTGTACTGGCTGGATTGAGTCGGTTGTCTGCCGCTTAGAGGGACACGGCCTGTGACACGGGCGTGTCACAGGGCGTGTCAGGCCGTGTTCAAGCTTTTCTGGCCAGATCTGAGCCGTTTGTTTCCCTCTTCCTGGATCCAATGGTTGGGCTCTGTCCAGGTGTTGTGAAGGCCGAGATTAAGGGGATTTAAACCCTCTTTTCTCTTCTTCTTCTTCTTCATCTTTATTCCAAGAGAGAGAGGAGAAAGGCCTAAGGGAGAGAGAAGGGAGGAGTCTCCAGCTGCTGTAGGAGCTGTGGAGTGCGGAGCGAAGATCCGAGAGCGGATTCGTGAAGGCAGAGCCGAGGCGGTGATTTCCATCCGGCTACTTCATGGTGCCGAAGCGATCTTCAAGGGTAACGATCTCCTTCTTGGACATCAAAGTCCTTTCTTTATACATGTGTTTGGAATCCTCCACCAAGAGGTGGATTTGCGGAAGAGATTCCTTTGTTGAGTCTGCATTTAGAGCCGGAAATATGGAGTACGGCATAGACATGCTGTGTGAAGCCCATCTGGACCGGTAGACTGGATTGGTGATGTTCATGGTTAAACCGGAGAAGACTCCGTGGTTTTGATGATATGTAAATGGATTTCTATTGTGATGAATGTATGGATGTGATGATGAGGAGGCTTTGGCAAAGCTCCTGCTTATGAGATGATCAATTGGTAGCACGCATGGGGAGCTCGTGATAAACCCGGCCTGTTACACCACTAGGGTGGGTTGATCTAGTTAGGAAGGGATCGATGGGTGGCAATGCCTGGGGAGCCGAGTTAAACCCGGCTTGCTGCACCACATAGTGTGGGTCGATCGGATTAGGAGGGGGGGTCGATGGGTAGACATTGCCTGGGGAGCTTGGATAAACCCAGCGTGCTACACCACATGGTGTGGGTCGACCTGCTCTTGTTGCTATTGGATGCTGTGAGGTTGGACCTCTGAGTGGTTTGGGCGGGATGTCGCCAGCTTGCGAGACTGGTGGACTAGGTCCGGTCAACCAACAAGTTAACACCTCGGATCGGTGGTGTACGACTGGTGGATTCCGGTACACCAAGAAGGTGCCCTGAGTGCACGGAGCGTCTGGTGGATTCCAGTGTTTGTGATGGAATGTGTTTGCTAGCAGAATAAAGCATGATATACATATGGTGTTTGATGATACTTGATGATAGATGACAGCACTGTATACAGGGAAGGATCCACTACCCCGGGAAGGGGGTATGGTCGTTATAATGGGTCAGCTAAATGCTGACTGTTACTTTGTTTTCTGTGTTGGCTTGGATGTGGAATTGCAGGTGAAATGACTAAGTGGAATGGCTAGCTTGCTGCTATATGCCCTTGACGGCCATGTGAAGAGCTGTGTTTGGATTTCATGTGTGGCCGGCCTGCGTGCCGATGTACGAAATTGATGCTGTGTAAAGAGGAACCTGTAAGGCCATAAGGCCATGGTGTGTGAGTTGTATACATTCCTGATGTTGTTATATAAATGTGGTATTTATATATTGGTGGACATTCTTGTTTGAGTTCATGCTAACAAGTAAAAATGCTGCGCTAGAATGGAATGAGTTAAGGATACACATAGATTTTGATTTCCACACGTAATTCCTTCGCTTGTCTGTGCTATATGGCGTGGGGCCCCGGCCGGACCCACTGTTATATGTCATGTGACGGGTGGGGGTGTTACAAAGTGGTATCAAAGCCAGGTTGAGATTGTTTGGGAGGAGAGAACATAATTGAACTCATGAATGTCCACTAGGAATGTATGTCATGCACATGCTGTGCGTGAGTGTGTAGTCAATGTCGCAGTACCATTATGATTGGAAGTATTAATGGTGTTCTGTACATTGATAGGTGGTGAGGTATGGAGCTGGGCCGTCTGAACCACAGCGGTCGGATGAGAGTGCAGCACCCGTGGAAGCGCCTATGCCTCCCTCGGCAGAGGCCATACGGGTGGTGACGGAGACAGTGCTTGCAGTGTTACAAGCACAGCCAACTGGACAGGCAAGACCTGGTGGAAGGCAAGAGCATGCAGCAGTGGTGATGGAAGCGCAAGCAAGTGACGACTCATTGTCACGTTTTATGCACTTCCATCCACCTACGTTTGGTGGAGCGCTTTCACCAACGCAGGCAGAAGATTGGTTGGCACGAGTAAAAAGGATCTTAACTGCAATCAGGACAGTCGAGGAGCAGAAAGTGATGTTGGCCACTTTTCTGTTGGAAGGAGATGCGAGATTATGGTGGGATGAAATTGAAGTGCACCACTTGGCAGGTCGAGGTTTAACAGAGATTTCAATGGAGGAATTCTCCCAAATATTTTTAGCCAAGTATGTGCCAGTGTCGCAGAGGATTGCGATGGAAAATGAGTTTCTCCGTCTGGTGCAGGGTGAGCGAGATATTGATATTTACCTGCATGAGTTTACAAGATTGGGGAGATATGCGGGATCTACCTTTGCGGAGGAAGCGCGAAAGACAAATCGGTTTTATGGAGGATTGCGGGATGAATTGAGATTGGCACTTCCGAGTTCCGTGAGCCAAGGCTTCCAAGCGTTGGTCGATACAGCCCGTGCTTTGGAGAAGGATATGAAGCGAGTACAAGAGAATAAGAGACGGGCAATAGAAAAGTCAGAGTTTCAATCGGATCAATCGGAGTTTAGACGACGAGAGAAGAAAAGATTTAGGCCGGTGGAATCAGCGTCGTCGACTGTTTCGTCGCCCCCGACGTATGGGCCAGGACGTGTGGATACACGTATATGCTATAAATGTGGGCAGCAAGGCCACATCGCAAAATTTTGTTGGAATGCTCCTCCCGGGAGTGAGAAAAAGACAGGTGCGTCATATGAAGAAAAAGGGAAAGCAGTGGCCGAATCATCTGCACCGCGGACGCAACCTCGCTTTCATGCTATGGAAGTGCAAGAGCCGCAAAGCTCAGTTGGTGAAATTCAGCCTCGAGTGTTTACTTTGTCTCTAAATCGCGAATTTCAAAATCGGGAGGCTGAGCGGAAGTGAACTGTGATGTGCATCATGTCGATCTTATGAATGTTGTGTATGAAAACTATGTGTATCTCTCAGGTGTGATGAACACTAGCTGGTGTGCATATTAAGAAAAGTTTGGTGCACTTGTGATTGTGCTGAGAATCAATTATGTTGTTTTATTTTGAGGTCTTATTTGGCGGAATGTGCACACGTGGAAGTTAGGGATGTTTGTTGTGCTGTCTGTTTGTTAGTTTGTGCGGCAGCTTAGGGTGTATGATTTTGTGCTATTGTGACTGATTGGCTGCTTGGAGTCAAATTTCGAGGACGAAATTATTTGAAGGAGGGGAGGATTGTAACAGGCCAATTTTCTGAAAACAGGAAATTTTAGGGTGACACGGCCTGGGACACGAGCGCGTCCCAGGGCGTGTCAGCCGACACGGCCGGCGACACGGGCGTGTCGCAGGGCGTGTCGAGGTTGTATCGACGATCGGCCTTGGTGTCGACGATTGTCGCTCGACATCGTCGAGAGGGGGCACATGGCCTAGGACACGGCCATGTCAAAGGCCGTGTCGTGTGCTCGACGACTGTTACTCGACGATCGCCGAGTATTGCATTTCCAGTGAAGACACGGCCTGTGACACGGGCGTGTCACAGGGCGTGTCAGTGGTGAGCGAACTCAGCTCGGCGTCTTGAGCCGGGGCGTGTTTGCGGGACACGAGTGTGTCCTGGTGCACACGGCCAGGACCACGGGCGTGTGCCAGGCCGTGTGCCAAGCCGTGTGAAGTCTCGGGTTGTTTTGGGATTATTTTCGTTGAGGCACACGACCTCAGACACGGGCGTGTCTGAGGGCGTGTCGGGGACACGGCACGTGACACGGGCGTGTCACACGGCCGTGTACTGGCTGGATTGAGTCGGTTGTCTGCCGCTTAGAGGGACACGGCCTGTGACACGGGCGTGTCACATGGCGTGTCAGGCCGTGTTCAAGCTTTTCTGGCCAGATCTGAGCCGTTTATTTCCCTCTTCCTGGATCCAATGGTTGGGCTCTGTCCAGGTGTTGTGAAGGCCGAGATTAAGGGGATTTAAACCCTCTTTTCTCTTCTTCTTCTTCTTCATCTTTATTCCAAGAGAGAGAGGAGAAAGGCCTAAGGGAGAGAGAAGGGAGGAGTCTCCAGCTGCTGTAGGAGCTGCGGAGTGCGGAGCGAAGATCTGAGAGCGGATTCGTGAAGGCAGAGCCGAGGCGGTGATTTCCATCCGGCTACTTCATGGCGCCGAAGCGATCTTCAAGGGTAACGATCTCCTTCTTGGACATCGAAGTCCTTTCTTTATACATGTGTTTGGAATCCTCCACCAAGAGGTGGATTTGCGGAAGAGATTCCTTTGTTGAGTCTGCATTTAGAGCCAGAAATATGGAGTACGGCATAGACATGCTGTGTGAAGCCCATCTGGACTGGTAGTCTGGATTGGTGATGTTCATGGGTAAACCGGAGAAGACTCCGTGATTTTGATGATATGTAAATGGATTTATATTGTGATGAATGTATGGATGTGATGATGAGGAGGCTTTGGCAAAGCTCCTGCTTATGAGATGATCAATTGGTAGCACGCCTGGGGAGCTCGTGATAAACCCGGCCTGTTACACCACTAGGGTGGGTTGATCTAGTTAGGAAGGGATCGATGGGTGGCAATGCCTGGGGAGCCGAGTTAAACCCGGCTTGCTGCACCATATAGTGTGGGTCGATCGGATTAGGAGGGGGGTCGATGGGTAGACATTGCCTGGGAAGCTTGGATAAACCCGACGTGCTACACCACATGGTGTGGGTCGACCTGCTCTGGTTGCTATTGGATGCTGTGAGGTTGGACCTCTGAGTGGTTTGGGCGGGATGTCGCCAGCTTGCAAGACTGGTGGACTAGGTCCGGTCAACTAACAAGTTAACACCTCGGATCGGCGGTGTACGACTGGTGGATTCCGGTACACCAAGAAGGTGCCCTGAGTGCACGGAGCGTCTGGTGGATTCCAGCGTTTGTGATGGAATGTGTTTGCTAGCGGAATAAAGCATGATATACATATGGTGTATGATGATACTTGATGATAGATGACAGCACTGTATACAGGGAAGGAACCACTACCCCGGGAAGGGGGTAGGGTCGTTATAATGGGTCAGCTAAATGCTGACCGTTACTTTGTTTTCTGTGTTGGCTTGGATGTGGAATTGCAGGTGAAATGACTAAGTGGAATGGCTAGCTTGCTGCTATAGGCCCTTGACGGCCATGTGAAGAGCTGTGTTTGGATTTCATGTGTGGCCGGCCTGCGTGCCGATGTACGAAATTGATGCTGTGTAAAGAGGAACCTGTAAGGCCATAAGGCCAGGGTGTGTGAGTTGTATACATTCCTGATGTTGTTATATAAATGTGGTATTTATATATTGGTGGACATTCTGGTTTGAGTTCATGCTAACAAGTAAAAATGCTGCGCTAGAATGGAATGAGTTAAGGATACGCATAGATTTTGATTTCCACACGTAATTCCTTCGCTTGTCTGTGCTATATGGCGTGGGGCCCCGGCCGGACCCACTGTTATATGTCATGTGACGGGTGGGGGTGTTACATTGCCTCTACTCCTCCTCCTCCAATTCCATCCCTTCCCATACCATCTACCATTCCAGCTCCATCCACCATCATCATATCCAGCCCATCTCCAACATCCACACCATCTCCAGTACCTAATCTACCACCACCAGAAGAACAATTCCACCCATTATTCTCCTACCCTCCACCAGATGTCACTTCATCACCCTCTCATCCATCCTTCACCCTACTTGATGATTCCTTTATGGATGATTCCCCATCATCTCCTCCTGAGCTACCCTCATCCTCCACCTCCTTTCAAGACCTTCTACACCAAATCATTGACCAACCCACCTTCACCCCATCAATCTCCATCCCTCTATCCTCAATTTCCACCTTTCCAACACCTCAGCCATCCCTTCCACCCTACTCCAGCTCTCCTCTACCAGAACCATCAGCTGCTCCTATATATTCTACCTCTGCTCCAGCCCTTGAGCAAGTAGACCTCCCAGCCCTTGCTGACAGGCTGTATGAGCTGCTTGCCCCCAGGCTCTCTCTGCTGTTGGAGACCTCCTTGGCTCCACTAGACCTGTCAGTGGCAGCCCTCTCTGCCAGGCTCTCTTCCCTCTTCCCTCAGGCAGCACCTACAGCAGTGTGCCTTGATCCAGACATATCTGCATCTAGGCAGGGGGAGATGCCATATGAAGTGAGTCTTCATGCTGCTGCTGTTGCTACTGCTGCTTCTATGACTGCTTCTGTGAGCCTGTCTGCTACTGCTGCAGTCTTTGCTGCCCCTTCAGCTCCTCCTCTTGTTGTTGCTGTTGTTGTGCCTCAAGCACAAAGTCAGATTTCAACTGCAGTCCTTGCAATAGACCTCAGGTCTTTGCTATCAGTTTTTGATTCTGCATACTTCAGCTGTCTGCCAGAGGTCAATGCTGTCCAGCCTCCAGAAGATTTATCCAAGTCACTTGTGCCATTTTCTTACTGTGACCCAAGCATTATCACCTCCTTTGTAAATTCAGTATTTGCTGCTGCTGAAAATGTTGATGCTGCTGCTTCTTCTGAAGAATGTGTTATTGTTACTTCTGATATTATTGCCTTTACTGCTGCTGAAGTCTCTGCTATTTCTGATGAACCAATTTCCAAGGAAATTCTGATGTCAGAGGCTCCTAAAGTTGAGCCTTCTGTAGTTTCTGATGATATTCCTTCTGTTTCTGTTGCTGTTAGTGAGACAGTTGTTGCTGCTGCCACCTCTCCAGAGCCTACTATTGCTGCTGTTGTTGTTACTACTTCTACTCCATCTGCTGCTGTCATTTCTGCTGTTACTACTTCAACACCTGCTGCTACAACCTCTGCCTCATCTGCTTCTGTACAACTCAAGAAGGATCTAATGAAGAAAATAGATGTTCTCTATGATGACCAGAGTTCTGAAAGTGATGAATTTAGAACAGACTCTGATGACTCTTCTGCTACCATTGCCAGGAAAAGAAAAGCAAGGAGCAAAGCCATGAAGAGGGTACCTCCTGCTAAAGTTAAGGATAACAATGATATTCCATATTACATTCTACATGACTGCCCTATTACTGAGCACTGGATGCAGTACTCCAAGAACCAGCTGAAAGCAATGAAGAAGAAGAGAAAATATGAGAAGGGTTCATCCCAATTCCAGCACTCTCATCCTCCTCCACCACCTCCTCCTGATGCAGGTGCAGGTGGAAGCTCTGCAGCTCAACCCCCAGCCAGAAGTCAGGCCCCCTATCAGCCTCATGCTAGATCCTACAATAGGGGAAGCCAATCCAGGGGATCTCAATCCAGGAGAGGAGGATATAGAGGAAATCAAAGAGATATTCAAGTCTATTCCAAAGGGTACTCCAGGAAACACCCATATTCCAGGGAAAGACAAATTTCAACTGATACAACATCTGGTCATTTCCCTTATAAGCTGAAAGAAACTGTGTCTGCCAGGCCTTCTCAAGACAATCCCTCCAACAAATATGAACCACCTGTACCCTTTGAGGATCCTGAAAACAATCCAGCTGCTTGGACTGCTAGATTAAAGGAATTAGCTGCACTGGATCAGATTAAAAAGGCTAGAGAGCAAGGAATAGATTCTTCCAACATTTCAACTATGTATGAACAGAGACAGAAAGAGCTAGAGAGATATGCATCAAGTAAATTCTTTGATTCTGACAGATATATGGAATTACATCCTGAAGCTGTAGTTCCCAGGCCTAAAAAGCAAAAATATTTGGGTGCAGCAGATGATACCAGATCAAACAAGGAAGCCCTCAATCCTAATAGAGAGATTAAACTTGTTAAGGGCAAGGAGAAGAAATGATATTGTAAGGTGATAATTTCTGTGATTTCTGATTACTATCTGGATGCTATATTTCTGTGGTTCTGCTATGTGTAGCTGTTGTTTTTCTATTTTGCTGCTTGTATGCTGTCATTAAATTTTTCCAAAGTCTGTAAATAGTAATCCTAACCCAAATAGGGGGAGATTGTTGGAACACCCTATTACTAATTTGGGTCAGGATCACTATGTCTCTAGGAACCTTTGCTTGACATCCTGTATAGCTCAATAGGTCAATTAGAATTGAGTCTAAGGGTTAGAAGTCTAGGTTTGGAAGCTGCCCTGAAGACCAAGATTTTGTGTTTGGAGACTAAGTCATATCGTCGAGCTCAGCACGACGATTCGTTGAACTCCGGTCGACGATCGTCTAGCTCAACTTCGACAGATCGTCGAACTCCATTCGATGATCGCAAGCTCAACTTCATTATATCGTCGAACTCCATTCGACGATCGGTGAGCTCAGGTCGACGATTTTGACTCTGCTTTGGATCTTTATCTCTGAGCTCAGTTCGACGATCTTTGAGCTCAGATCGACGATATTTTTGCTGTATATTTCAAGATCGCTGAGCTCAGCTCGACGATAGTAGAGCTCAGTTTGACGATTTCAGATAAATTCAAGGATGTTTCTAAATTCAAATTCAAATCAGTTAAGGAGTTATTCTGCAATTAATTCAGAGATTTCCTAGCCGTTTTCATTCATTTCTGGACCAAGTTTCAAGGGATTTTTCAAGGAATATTTCTGTGGACTTTCCTCCAGAAGAGATTGTGCAATTAAGGATGCAATTAATGCAGGCCAACGGCTATACTTGACAGAGAATGTTATTCTATTCTGTATCAGAGAATAATAGAGGAGAATTTTTTGAATCACTCATAGAACACACAATACAGAGAGAGACACACAGATTACAGAGACACATTCAAAAATATTCTGTCTTAAAGAATTCTCAAGAACACTCATCGAAGGAGATCAATCTTTTCAGAAATCTTCAGATCTCCTTAGTTTCAAAGTGCTCAAGGCCAACATATTTCAAGACTCCAGACATCCAACATTTCAGTCATTGCTGAAATCATCTATTGCTGGAGTTCAATCTTTGAAGGCCTATCACCCTCAGTAAAGCTTTTCTTCCTGAAGATCTCAAGGATTCAGGGGGAGCTTTGACATCAACAATCCACATAGTCTTCTCAGTTGTTTGAGAAAGAGAAGACTTTCATCACTCTCTCACCCCCTCTCTGTAAAGGGTTTCTCAAACTCCCTTCAAAAGTTTGAGCTTGGTTTTTGAGCACCTTGTCAAAAGCTCATTGGTGGCAAGACACCTGATCAAAAAATCTGCTTTGGTTTTTGAGCACCTTGTCAAAAGCTCATTGGTGCCCAGGACACCTGATCAACTCATCCTACAGTGGATTCCTACCTAGGGTGGTAGAAGAGTGGATGTACCCAAGTTTAGGGGAACCACTATATTTCCTTTTGTCTTCTGGTTTTGCTTGTTTTCATTTTTGTTTCTGGCCTTGATTTTTCTGTGCTTAGCTTTTGTTTAACTTAGTGCTGTGATTAGATTTATTATTGCTTCCCTGCTCACTCTTATTACAACAGTTGTTGTAAAAAGTTTCAAAGCACCATATACTCTATTCACCCCCCTCTAGAGTATATCAGATCTAGCTGCACTTTCAAAACCCTTGATAGGTTGCATAGGCAAGAAACATCCTTATGGCCTCCAGTCTGGCTACTGGAGCAAAGGTTTGATCAAAGTCAATACCTTCTTCCTACCTATATCCCTTAGCAAACAGTCTTGCTTTGTTCTTCACAATAACTCCATGTTCATCCATCTTGTTCCTAAAGATCCACTTAGTTCCTATAATGTTGTGGTTCTTGGGTTTAGGAACTAGCTCCCAGACATTGCATCTTTTGAATTGGTTCAGCTCCTCTTGCATAGCCTCAATCCAATGAGGGTCTAGGATTGCTTCTTCAAATTTCTTTGGCTCTACTTAGGATAGAAAGCTGGAGTAGAGAACTGAACTTAGATTCATGCTCCTTGTTTGTACCCCTTGTCTGAGATCACCAAAAATTTGAGTGGCTGGATGATCTTTTAGATGTCTATTTGCTGGAGGTAGCCTGTATTCAGGTTGTACACCTTCATTCTATTCAACTTGCTGCACCCCTTGGTCTTCTTCTGCATCAGGTGTATCTAGTACTCCCAATGGACAATAGCCACTATCATCCACTTGCAGACTTGCAGTAGAACCTTCTTTAATAGTAAGCTTGTCCATCTTCTCAGTCACACCTGTGGAGCTGCAAATACTTCTAGACAATTCATTATTAATGAGTCTGGCTTCATCAAAAACTACATGAACAGACACTTCTACAACTTGAGTAGTCAAGTTGTAGACTCTATAAGCCTTACTGTTGTTGCTGTACCCAACAAAGATCCCCTCTTGGGATTTGGCAGCAAACTTGGTTAAGTAATACTTACCATTGTTAAGTATATAACATTTACAACCAAAGATCCTGAAATATGATAGATTTGGTTTTCTGCCTTTCACAATATCATAGGGGATCTTATTGTGGCTCTTGGTGATAGTAGCCCTATTAATTACATGACATGCAGTGTTTACTGCCTCAGCCCAGAAATATTCAGGGAGAGATGTGTCACTTAATAGGGTTCTACCAGGCTCAATCAAGGTTCTATTTTTCCTTTCAGCAATGCCATTTTGCTGAGGTGTTCTTGGTGAAGAAAATTCATGAAAAATTCCAAATTCTTCACACAGTTTTGTCATACTGTCAGACTGAAATTCAGTACCATGGTCACTTCTGATTTTGACCACTGTACTGTCCAATTCATTCTGAATTTGTTTAACAAAGCTGTATAAGATACTTGGAGTTTCAGATTTCTGTCTAAGGAAGAACACCCAGGAAAACCTTGAGTAGTCATCTACAACCACAAATGTGTAGACCTTCCTACCTAGGCTGTGAACTGGCATAGGACCAAAGAGATCCATATGCAAGAGGTATAAGCACCTCACAGCATCTTTGTTCTCAATGCTATTAAAGGTGGATCTAGTCTGCTTGCCCTTTTGACAAGCTGAGCATATCCCATTCTTAATACACTTAACCTGAGGGCCATTCCTCACTAACTCTTTACTATAGAGTTGACCAATTGTCTTATAGTTAAGATGGGCTAGCCTCTTGTGCCATTTGACACAATGAGAGACTTTCTCATCATTTACAAGACATACAGGAGAAACATTGTTCTCACACATAATGTCTAGACAATAGACATTTCTCTTCCTATAACCTGTTAGAATGATCTTTTGATCATTTGACCTCCTAATTTTACAACTATCTTTGACAAATGAGATGTCATATCCTAAATCACTCAGCTGACTTATACTAATGAGGTTGTGTTTCAAACCTTTAACATAAGCCACTTGAGTAATTGTAATAAGGTTGCTAGAAATGTTACCAAGGCCTTTGATGATTCCTTTTTCAGAACCACCAAAGGTGACTTTAGGACCATCCTTGATTGGTGTATAGTCCCTCAGCAATCCCCTAGTTCCAGTCATGTGCCTGGAACATCCACTGTCCAAGTACCATATTGGGGCATGGCCACTTGGACTCACCTGCAAAACAGATTACTTTACCTTAGAACCCAAATAATTCTTGGGTCCTTGGTGCAAGTTAGTTTTACTATTAACAAAACTACATGTAGCTTTACTAACAGGCAGTTTGCTACTCACCTTGGCACTTGAATTGTGCCAACAGTCTATGGCAAAGTGGACTACCTTGCCACAACACCAGCACTCAAACCTGTTGTACCTTTGTTTGGATACAACCCTGGCTGTAGTATCTACATCAGGCTTCTTGTTGAGTACTGGGGCTTTGCCCTTAGACTTGAACTGTACAGTCCTGGCAGGTTTAGTAAACCCCAATCCAGTTTTACCCTTTTGAGGAATGAACTCATCTATCAAAGGTAGAACAAACTTTGGTTTAGAAAACCTTGCAATAATATCTCTTTCCTTCTGAAGACTAATCTCAGATTTCTAATTTGATCATTTTTAAATGTTATAGTCCCCATCTGAATAACAGTAATGTGCTTCAGTCTGGCTATTTCATTTAATTTCTGATCAAACAACTTGTCAAAATCTGTTGCAGCAACTTTAAGACTGGCAATCTCCTTAGCCTGAGTTTTGGCCAAGGATTTGCTTTTCTTCAAAGCTTGCAACACTACTCTATATTCATCAATCAACTGATGAATATCTCCTTCAGATTCAGATCCACTAACATCACTTGATGTTGATGTATCTGAATCTGACTCAGTACTAGAAATTGAACTAGCAGAACAATTTTGTACCTGACTTGGTCCAGGCTGATCCTGGATTATGTCTCCTTCTTATAAGGCCATCAGTCCCTAGCACTGATTGTCCTCATGCTCATATATTGAGTTCATTAATTGTATGAACTCATCTTCCTCTTCTTCAGCAAACAGTCCAATATAAGCTTCAGCTTCTGAATCTGATTCTGAAGATGACATATCAGACAGACTTTTGTCCTTCTTAGCAACAAAGGACCTTTTCTTTTTGCCCTTGATTTGAGTCTTCTTCTTATCAGTTGACTCTTTCCTCTTCTCTGGACAGTCAGCAACAACATGTCCCTGTCTGTTACAACAATAGCAAACTATCTTTGAGGATGTATTTTTACTTTGCCTGGACTTTCTTCTTTCATTCTTTGATGACTTCTATGAAGTGGATGGCTTAGACCTCCACTGTTTCTTCTTAAGAAACTTCTGAAAATGTCTAGTGAGAGCTGCAAAATCTTCATCACTCTCACTGCTTTCAGAATTCTTGCTTTCTGACTCATCTGTCTCAGTCTCAGCAACTTTTGGAGGTGGAGATGGAGACTTACTTTTATATTTCCTAGTGGCTTCTGTCTTAAAAGCCACAGCTCTTTCTTTGTGCTCAACTCTGGTAGTCTTCTCTTCCTCCTTTCTTACCATTAACTACATCTCATATGATAACAGCTTTTCAAATAATGTTGGAGGAGGAATGTCTGCTAATTTGGCCATTTCCCTTATGGTACAATTCTTGGTATCCCAGTCCTTAGTTAGGGATCTCAAGAAATTATCATTCAATTCATAGTTGCTGAATTCTCTTCCATAAGACATCAACTCATTGACAATCCTATAGAATTTCTTGTAGCACTCAGTTATGCTATCAGACCCACCTTGTCTGAAGCTTTCATACTCTTGATTCAACAAAGACTTTCTGTCTCGTCTTACCTCTTCTGATCCCTCCATATAGACTACCAGTGTATCCCACATTTCTTTAGAAGTTTTACAATGAATCAAATTCTGAAATGTTGCATCATCTATTGCACTTACTATAATATTCTGGGCCCTCTTGTCCATAGTGGCCAGAATAATCTCATCTTTAGTCATCTCTGAATAGTCCTTAGGAGTTCTCTGATTTGCATCCAGGACAGATACTTTCATTGGCACATATGGCCCTTCTTTGACTGTGATATATATTCTAGGGTCAGAGGCTTCCATAAAAAGTCTAACCCTTTCTTTCCAAATGCCAAAAATTTCCTTTCTACAGATTGGCAACTTCATGGATCCTAGCTCTTTGTGATTCTCAGTTGAACTCGTTTTCTTGATTCTTGATTATACTGAATCTGCCAACAGGATCTTTACTCAGACTGTTATGTCCATTTTGAGTAACCTCGCTTTGATACCACTTGAAAGAAATTGTACCTAATCACCTAGAGGGGGGGTGAATAGGTGACCTTAATCTTTTTAAACTTTTAGGCAGAATAAATCACAGAATTCACAGAACTTTAAACAGAAAACACAGAATCAGTCACACACAGAGTACACATAGTTTTTATAGTGGTTCCCCAAGGTCTGGGTACATCCACTTCCCCCTTCGCCTATCTAGTAGTGTACTAGATTCGGCCAAACTTCTACACTACTCCTCAGATCCTCAGATCTTACAGCTCAGACCCCAAACTGGTTCCTACAACTCAGAGTGATCCCACTCCTACAACTCAATCATACAGCCCTACCACTCAGTCTTCAGAAAGACCTACACTCAGCCTTCAACAAGGCCTACACTCAGCCCTCAACAAGGCCTACACTCAGAGAACTGAATCTCCTACACTCAGGCACACAGGCCCTACCACTCAGCCTTTATAATTTCAGGCTTACAACTCAGATCCCTTAGGATCCTACAAGAAATTAAAATTACAAAGTATATATCTACAACTCAAAATGAGAGAGAGAGTTGACTGGTTTCTTGATGAGTTCTTGGAAGAATTTTGCTGAGATCAACCTCCCTTGGCTTTCTTCAAAGCTTCTTGAATTAGAACACAGTGGGGTTGAAACTCTATGCAGATGATCTTCAATCACTGCTGACTTAAGAATCAGATCTCAATCTGAAACTTTCTTCACAGCCTGGTTCAACAGCTGTCTTCTTAGAAGGAGCTCTCTCTCTCCAACTTCTTAAATCTTCTGATCACTTCAACTGATTGATGCAAATCATCTCATTCTGTTGACAGAATAAGCCTTTATATAAGCCTTATTCATGGTGACCGGCTGATCCAGTTTCTAACGATCTTCTGACAGCTCTGACAGTTGCAGTAGACCGGCTGGAATGGCAGCTGTCAAGTCATCCAGTCACTTCTTGAATTTTCTGTAACTGTCTGAAAGTGTCGAGACAGCCAGTCTTTAAGTGTCGACACAAATAGACCAAGTGTCGACACAAGTAGACTAAGTGTCGACACTAGCCTTCATGGTGTCGACACAACTCCTTGTGTTGTAGAAACTACTTCTCGACACTGCTTCTTTAGAATGTGTCGACACTGATTATGGGTGTCGACACAAGTCCTTCTTCTTCAATACTTAGTTGATTTCTGCTAAGTGTCGACACAACTCCTTTGTGTCGACACATCTTCTTGTGTTGAAACTTGCCAAGTGTCGACACATTTTCTTAGTATCGACACATGCCTTCTGTGTTGATACTTTTGCTAAGTGTCGACACATCTCCTTTGTGTCGACATATTATTCATGTGTTGAGACTTTTGCTGAGTGTCGACACATCTTCTTTGTGTCGACACATGTACTTAAACTCTGTTGAAGTTTGCTGAGTGTCGACACAGCCTCCCAGTATCGACACTTTTTCTTGAACTTGGTTGAAGTTTTGCTGAGTGTCGACACAGCCTCCTAGTGTCGACACTTGTACTTGAACTTTGTTGATGTCTTCCTGAGTGTCGACACTTTTGATGTCGACAAAGTTCCTCTGGGTGTCGACACTACTTCTAAGTGTCGACACAGATTCTTTAGACAATTCTTCACTGAGTGTCGACACTGCCTGTATGTGTCGACACTTTTCCTCTGGTGTCGACTCTGCATTCCTGGTGTCGACACAATTACTCCAAGTGTCGACACAGCTTCTCTGGGTGTCGACACAAGTCTTCTTAAGTGTCGACACTATTCTTCTAAGTGTCGACACATGGACTTAGAAACTTTTAAGCTTTCCCTGCAATTACTTAACCTGCACACATCAACTTAAAAACACATCAAATACAACATGATGTATATCATCGAGTAGGGTGAGGGTTCTTCAAATCTAGTATATTTAATCCAATGTGCCCAACATATCCTCTACGCACGGTGAACTACCAACAGATTCCAAAACATAACCAAATAAGCACAACAACCAGAATCTAAAAGCTTCTGAGCACATACAGCAGTAATAATCGGGGAATCTAATGCGGAAATCCATACACTCCTGGGTGGCCGCTATCCATCTTGAAGTCCAAATGCTTAACCTTGAACTGGATAACTGCATCATATATGGACAACTAGTCCATGCCCAGAATCATACCAAAGTCCTCCAGGTCTAACACCTTCAGATCAGCAAAAGCTAGAAATTTGCCTAAAAGAATAGGACAACTCTGGATACCCTGGTCCGACACCACCGAGTCACTAGAGGGAAACTTAACACAAAACGGATCGCCAACTTGATCAAGAGTCAGACGATGACGTTCTACGAAAGTCCTAACCACGAATGAGTGGGTAGCACCAGAATCAAAAATAACGTGCGCCCAATGATTCTTTACCTTAAACTTCCCTATAAAATCACATACATAACTAATTGATTATCATCGAAACTAAAGCTACGAGCTAAGAGTTAGATTATAATTTTAACCTGAAATCACTTTGTTGGATGTCTGCGCTTCTTCCAAAGTCATTACATTCAGCTTGCCCTTCCCTTTATCCAAATGTTGCGGTGGCATCAAGGCTTGAAGTGGTACTGGTTGCAGTGGGTGCTTAGACCGCGGGCATTTAAACTTCAAGTACCCTTTCTGTCTACAATGGAAGCATACCTTATCTTTACTCCAACAATGGGAAACATCATGTCCCTTCTACTTACATGAAGTACATATCAGATCTCCTTTGGGTACGCTCTAAATTACAAGCACTTATTGCTGCTTCTGAGCTCCCAACCTCTTGAAACACTTTTTGAATGGATGTCCTGGTCGGCCATAAAAACTAGACACCTCCTTGCTTCCTTTCTTCGAAGAGGGGCAGAAATCCTGAGAGCTTTTACTATCGTCAGACTTTCTCTTATCCTTCCTCATTTGTATACCGCGATTCTTGGCATTATCGATCGCTTCGACTTTCAGAGCAGCTTCTACTGCCTCAGCATAATTCTCAGATTCATATACATTAGCGAATTGCTGGATATCGCTCCTAAGACCACCAAGAAAGAGCTTTACATTGCTTGCTTAAGATGATACCAAATCTGGAGCAAACTTGCTCAACTTGCTGAACTTTATCTCGTACTCACTGACTGCGAGTTATCTTTGCTTCAGATACAAAAAATTTTTCATCAAACAGTCTTGCTTGACCGACGGTAGAAATTTCCTCAACAATAACTCCTTGAAATATTCCCACGAACATCCATCTATAAGGTTCACTTTTTCCCTTAACCACCAGCTCTTCGCAAAACCCTTAAGCCGGTATGTGACGACCATAACTCTTTGGTCAGCAGAAATTCCTGAATACAAGAATGTTTCCTCGATAGCAATAATCCAATCGTGCAATGCCATAAAGTCAGCTCTACCGTCATAGGTAGGAGGTCCTAATCCCTGAAAATATAAAATGAAATTCATCTCTGGTGTCAGCAGAACTGGAGGAACCAAAGGAGCAGGAGAATTAGGAACAGCTTGATCCATAGTAGGGTCTTGCACACTAGGCTGCTTCCCTGAAAAAACAGTCAACAGCGCCTGAATTTGCGATTGTATCTCAACCATCTGCCTTGACAGAACCTCGTTGCTCTGTCGCGACCCCTCAATCACAGCATCACTTTGTACACCTGACAACGCGCCCTCAGACTGGGGAGTCGACCTCCTCACAACACGCTTAGACGTCATCCTAATAATACAATGAACGTCAAATCAAAACCTAGCTTAATGCTAGAACTACTCAACTTAGTTCAAACCATACATGTATAAATATTTGCTTATGCTGCTAACTTGCTCTAGGATTTCATTAATGATGTCATGCATTTACTTAGGATGATATACCATCATCCTATTGACTCATGTGCATAAACTATGAATACATGAATTCTTATTCTTTTCATTTTAAATCCAGGTGTGTACATATATCATCATGTAAATCTTAGTTTGACATGTGTGTTAATGCAATGTTATGTTATGCATATTGTGCTATGCATTCTAATAAAGGCCTTAATGCATGTTATGAGCGGCGTACACATGAAATATTATGTATCTCATACTACATAATATCACATGTAACGAAAAGGTAAAATCTAATTGGCATTCATGTGATGAATTTTTATGCATCTCATGATATATAACAGTCACATGGTGCTTCCTACGAAGATCCATATAAAAACACATTATGCATCTCATACTACATAATATGCCATGTATACATCTTATCAAGCTTATGAGTGTAGTGTTCATGTTTCAGCTAAGGCTTACTGATGACACATCGGTGTGTGTATGAAATGGAGAAGACCACTAAACCTATCATCTGATACCAACTATCACAACCCGCATTTTCTCCGCATTTAAACAATATATTAGAGTAAGAGAAAACACGCATCGTGATGCCACGTCGTGCAGGGAATAAATGCAGACGCTCAGGCAAGAACCTATTCTGGTCACTTATCATGAAATTCTCAAGTTTATCTTAAAGAAAACATATTTTAAGTTAAATTTGACGACTGTATCTCTCGGCTCAGTGGATCAACTAGTCCATGGATGAAAATATAAATATACGCTGTGGAAAATACTTTATTTAGCTCGATTAATATCCTACATGAGCAGAGACCTCCAAAAGGACAACTCATAATATGCATATCTCTAGATTTAATATAAGTAGTAAAAGAGCTTTTACGTTCGTTAAAATATAATGACATTTGATTTAAAAGATGTCATGAGTATGAGATAAGCATAATGATACATTTATAGCTTGAAAATAACTAAGCATGCAATCCTACCATAAATCCTTCCCAAAGAGTATGTAAAACCAACAAATCATCTAGAGAGTGACTTACCAACTAGCAAGTAACTTAACATTCCACAAAATCTCCAGTGGGCATCAACAACCTGACATGAACACACCAAAAAAACATGTATGTCTAAACTAAAAATAAAATAACAAAACTATGTCACAACTGTGAGGAAAGAACAACTACAACAGCTATAGAACACTAGCAACTACTAATCCTAGTCGATCGATCAACTACTGCTTCGAGCCTGAGGTATTCAAAAGAAAAAATACATCAACAAAAATGTACAAGTGGAGATCAAAGATCATTAGCAGTAGTAATCAAAAGAGACAAAAAAGTTACCAACTCATATAAGAATAGTTGTCCAAAACACAGCAAATAAGTCATAACATAATAAGTAATGAAGAGTACTCAAAAGTATAAGTATGAGAAGTTGCATCAAGTGCGATAAAGATCTAAGCTTTATTAAACATATATACAAGTAAGCGTGTGTATATATATATAAGAGATTAGCCAGCTCATCATTCAGCAAGCATAAACACCGATAAAATCTGGTACCTGCGGGGGTGGCCTTCTTCACCTACACACCAATAGTGTGAACTTCACAAGGGCCCAAGGAAAGGTGGTCTTTTTTTGACACACCCAAAACTGGGGAAAACCGGCACCTGCGGTGGTGGTAAACTTCCCTACCACACCCACAGTCACGAACCCACACCCGAGAAACCCACCAGGCACAATGATTCACAAAATAGGTCACTGTGGCGGTGGTACATTCCACTAACATCCACATCCCCAAATAGTCCATAGTATATACCGTAAATAGCATAAGTAGTAAGAATGACAAGGTTAGCTGAAATGATAGTCTTGATAGAAAGGGAATTCACACAACAAACTTACCACTTAACGGGTAAGACTAGCTTCTTTAAACAAGATAGCCTGACTAGATAAGACTTTACTTGTCTTTATAAATTGTACTTAGCGAAATTTGGCTAACTTAGCGATACTCGACAAATCATCACAATTCATCCAAGTCCACGGGAAATTCGTCGATAATATTCGACGAATTTGGAGTTCACTCAACGCTTTGGCTCAGTTCATCGGCTAAACTCGACGAATAAAACTTGACAAAATTTAATACTTAACGATATACGACGAATTTGACTCAACGAATCCAAGTATACTCGACGAATTCAAGTCAGACTCAGTAAATTAAGATACTCGACGAAAAATACTTCACTCAACGCCAGGACTTAACTCAACGAATTTTACTTCACTCAACGCCTAGCTGAGTTCACTCAGTGCACTCAATGCCAAATGCAATATCACTCGAAGCACTTGATGCCAAGATAGTTACACTCAACGCCAAGATATTTACACTCAAAGCACTCGACGTTAAGACAGTTACACTCAAAGCACTCGACGCCAAAGGCAATACTCGACGAAAAAGACTTAGCTTCTCATGAACACTCGACGAACTCGACGCACTTGATGCCAAAGGCTAATCACTCAACGAATTTAACTTAACCCAAAGATACTCGACGAAAAGGACTTAACCTCTCAGGAATATTCAACGAATTTAACTTAACCGGACTCAACCTTTATCCGACGAATTTTACGCATGCTAACTCCTACATATTTGATGAATTCTGGTCAGTCTGTCTTCTACACTACTGGGAAGATTCTGACCTAGCCAAACTCTACACTAGTCCTACCTTCTAAGGAGGAAAGAAAGGAAATACGAACAAGAGACTTAGCAAGGGGCAAGAAATCACCACTTGCCTCAATATCTTCAGAAATCCATCCTCACGAGTGCTCCGCTCCAAGGATCGGCCACAAGAACTTCTAAGCAACGATTCCTGAAACCTTTTGGGGCAAACGAGGGTCAAGGTCAAAAACCCTAACGCAAAAAATCCACAAAATGGGAAAAACTTACAGTGCACGCATAGATCACGGCGAGAGTTTTCTGAATCTACCCTCCGGCGATAATTTCGAGCACTGGAACTCCTATAGTCGACGGTCGATGGCTTTGCGATGTCCGCCACTTACTTTCTCCCACAATTCGGCCCGACGGCTTGGGAGAGACGATGAATAGGGTTTTGTCTATTACGTACAAGCTTATATATATATAATATTAAATTATTATTAATATAATTAGCTACACGCCCAAACAACCGGAAAACCCAAATCCTCTCGGATTTCCACGAAATTCGCACCAAGTCTAAATACCGATGCTACAAAATCAACGGCGAAGTCAAAATTAGGATTCGACAAACCAAACTCGGGTTAAAATCCCCTGAAATCAAAACCAACACCAACCTACTAAAAGCCACCAAATCAAAATCTCGGATTCCGATGAGCAAAATCACCGTCCAACAACGGCGCCCGTTAACTACGCGTCAATGTAACGCCCTAACATCATTATTACGTCACTAAAGAAATTTAAAATAAACATCGAAAAATCAGGGGAGTTACATCTGGGTTGCTGATCGAGCTCCTTTCCCGCACACCGACTACTTTCCCCTAATTGAGCTTGCTCATTTAGCAAAGGGCCTGGAAGGTGCCAACATTTCTTCTTCCACCCCCAGTTGAGTCGCACATTTAGCAAATGACCTAGGAGGTGTCGACGTTTCTTTTCCATCTCCAGTTGAGCTCAGATCTAGTAAGGTATCGGCATTATCTTCATCTCCAGTTGAGCTCGCTCGCTTAGGGAATAACCTAGAGGGTGTCGACCTTTTCTCCGCCTCCAGTTGAGCCCACTCGTTTAACGAATGGACAGTAGGGTGTCAACCTTTTCTCCACCTACAGTTTGCTTGTTTAGTGAATGCTCTGTAGCGTGCCGACCTTTCTTCTCCACCTCTAGTTGATCTCGCTCGCTTAGCGAATGGCCAGGAGTGCATCGATCTTTTCTCCACCTCCAGTTGAACTCGCTCGTTTAGAGAATGTCCTGGTGGTTGTCGTCCTTTTCTCCACCTCCAATTGAGCTCACTCGTTGAGTAAATGGCATGGAGGGAGTCGACCTTTCTTCTTCACCTCTAGTTGAGCTAGGCTCCTGCGAGGTGTTAATCTTTCTGCTCCACCACCAGTTGAATTCGGCTCCTGCGAGTAGTCGACATTTTCTTCACCTTCATTTGAACTTGCTTGCATAACGAATGACATGGAGGGTGTCGACCTTTTCTTCAACTCCAATTGAGCTCGCTCACTTAGTGAATGACCTGTATGGTGTCAACCTTTTCTTGACCACTATTTGAGCTCGCTCGCTTAGCGAATGACCTGGAGGGTGTCGACCATTTCTCCACCTCGAGTTGAGATCGCTCGTTTAAAAAATGTCCAAGAGGCTGTCGACCTTTTCTCTACCTCCAGTTGAGCTCGCACATTTAGCGAATGGCCTAAATGGCAGCAATCTTTTTTCTCCACCTCCAGATGAGCTCGGCTCCTACAAGGTGTCGACCTTTATTCTCCACCTTCAGTTGAGCTTAGTTGTTACAAGGTGTTGATCTTCTTTCCACTTCCAGTTGAGCTCGGCTCCTACGAGATGTCGACCTTTCTTTTTCACCTCCAATCGAGCTCGGCTCTTGTAAGGCGTCGTTCTTTCTTCTCCACCTCTAGTTGAGCTCGCTCGCTTAGCGAATGACCTATAGGGTGTCGACCTTTATCCACCTCAATTTGAGCATGCTCGTTTAGCGAATGGCCCAGAAGGCGTCGACCTTTCTTCGTCACCTCATGTTGAGCTTGGCTCCTGCGAGGTGTTGACTTTTATTCTTCACCTCTAGTTGAGCTCATCTCCTGCGAGATGTTGACCTTTTCTTCACCTCAAGTTGAGCTCGCTCGCTTAGTGAATGACTTGAAAGGTGTTGACCTTTTCTTCACCTTCAGTTAAGCTCGCTCATTTACCGAATGGCCTAGTGGGTGTCGAACTCTTCTCTATCTCCAGTTGAGCTCGCTCGTTTAGCGAATGACCTGGAGAGCGTCGACTTTTTTCTCCATCTCCAGTTAATCTCGTCTCTTGCAAGGTGTCGACTATTCTTCTCCACCTTCAATTGAGCTCGGATCTTGCGAGGTGTTAACATTTTCTTTACCTACAGTTGAGCCTGCTTGCTTAGAGAATGGCCTGAAGGGTGTCGACCTTTTCTTTACCTCCAGTTGAGCTCGCTCACTTAGCGAATGGAATATAGGTTGCCAACCTTTTCAACACCTCCAGTTGTGCTCGCTCTCTTAGCGAATGTCCTATAGGGTGTCGATCTTTTCTTCACCTCCAGTTGAGCTCGCTCGCTTAGCGAATGTCATGTAGGATGTCGATCATTTTTTCACCTCTAGTTGAGCTTGCTCGTATAGCGAATGGCCTATAGGATGTCGACATTTTTTCACCCCAGTTGAGCTTGCTCACTTAGCGAATGACCTGTAGGGTGTCGACCTTTTATTCACCTCTAGTTGAGCTCACTCGCTTAGTGAATGTCCTGTAGGGTGTCGACCTTTTCTTCACCTCCAGTTGAGCTCGTTTGCTTAGCGAATGCCTTATAGGGTGTCAAACTTTTCTTCACTTCCAATTGTGCTCGCTCGCTTAGCGAATGGCCAGTAAGGTGTCGACCTTTTCTACCCCTCCAGTTGAGCTCGCTCACTCAACAAATGGCCTGTAGGGTGTCGACTTTTTGTCCACCTCCAGTTGAACTAGCTTGTTTAGTGAATTTTCTGGAGGGTGTCGACCTTTTCTCCACCTCAAGTTGAGCTCGCTCATTTAGCAAAGTCAACCTTTTATCCACCTCCACTTGAGCTCGCTTGTTTAGCGCATGACCTCATTTAGTGAATGACCTGAAGTGTGTTGACCTTTTCTCCACCTCCAGTTGAGCCATCTCATTTAGAGAATGGTTTGGAGGGCGTCGACCTTTATTCTCCACTTTTATTTGAGCTCGGCTTCTGCGAGGTGTCAACCTTTATTCTCCACCTCCAGATGAGCTCGGCTTCTGTGAGGTGTCGACCATTTTCTTCACTTCCAATTGAGCTCGCTCGTTTAGCGAATAGCCTGGATGGTACCGACCTTTCTTCTCCACCTCTAGTTGTGCTCGGCTCCTATGAGGTGTCGACCTTTCTTCTCCACCTCCAGTTGAGCTCATCTCCTAAGAGATATTGACCTTCTTTCCACTTCTAGTTGATCTCGTCTCATACGAGGTGTCGACCTTTCTTCTTCACCTCCAGTAGAGCTTGGCTCCTACGAGGTAGCAATCTTTCTACTCCATCTCCAGTTGAGCTCGACTCATGCGATGTGTCGACCTTCTTTCCACTTCCAGTTGAGATGGGCTCCTACGAGATGTTGACCTTTCTTCTCCACCTTAAGTTGTGCTCGGATCCAGCGAGGTGTCGACATTTTATCTACCTCGAGTTGAGCTCGCTCTCTTAGCGAATGGCCTGGAGGGTGTCAAACCTTTATCCACCTCTAGTTGAGCTCGCTCATTTAGTGAATCGCCTGCAAGTGTCGACGTTTTCTCCACCTCCAGTTGAGCTCACTCGCTTAAAGAATAGCCTGGAGGGTATCGACCTTTTCTCCACCTCCAATTGAGCTTGCTCGTATAGAGAATGGCCTGTAGTGTGTCGACCTTTTCTCCACCACCATTTGAGCTCACTTGTTTAGTGAATGTCCTGGGAGGGGTTGAATTATCTCCGGCTCCTCAAGTTGAGTTGCATTCCTGGGAGGGAGTTTGAGTGGCATATATGCCAGTGGTCTTCTCTCCAAACTACGGGTTCAACATTATTTTTCCAAGCTACCTAGCGAGCACGAGAAAGCGGGGATTGTGTATAATCCATAATTCGTCGAGATCAGAGAATTCAATAATGACTCAGAAGACCTAGCCCCAGTAGGGGCAAGTCGAGGAGGCCTCTACCTAGCCGAGGCAAGTTGAGAAGACCTCGCCCTAGTAGGGGTAGTTCAGAAGACCTCGCCCCAGTAGGGGGCGAGTCGAGGAGGCCTCGCCCCAGCCGGGGGCGAGTTGTGATGACCTCGCCCAAGCAGGGAGCGAGTTTAGAAGCCCAATCCCCAGCAGGGGCGCGTGGAGGAGACCTCACCCTAGCAGGGGCAAGTCGAGGAGACCTTGCCCCAGCTGGGTGTGAGTTGAGAAGGCCTCGCCCCAGAAAGAGGCAAGTTGAGAAGACCTCACCCTAATAGGGGGAGAGTCGAGAAGACCTTGCCCAAACACGGGGACATTTGAGAAGGCCTCTCCCTAGTAGGGGGCGAGTTGAGAGGCTCTCGCCCCAGCAGGGGCGAGATGAGGAGGCCTCGCTCCATCAGGGGGCGAGTTGAGGAGACCTCGCCCAGTTAAAGAAAACGTGTTAGGGCTGATGTTCATAGACCATAACCCTCTCCCCTTAGATTTGCCTATAAATATGACCCCATAACACAAGTACCCCCCCCCCCCCCCCCCCCCGCCGCAATATGAGGGGCGAGTTCAGAGTTAACCTCACTTGTGTCGAGCTCAGCAATGGCTTTAGGAGAGGAAATTCCTATAGACTTCCGGGTGTGTGGCGAGACCTCCTCACTGCAGCACGTGAGTCTTGTTTGTAGGGGTCCGGAGCTATTTTTTTGATTCGTTACCTTCTTCTAACTGAGACTCCCACAGAACGACCACTAAATGAGTAAGCTTTGGTCACCCTCAGGTCTGAATAGCAGGTACTGATTTTCTTGATTTCAGCACCGTTGGATTTGAAAACACGCATTTTTTGAGTGAAAAAACATGTTTTTCAAGCATCTACTCACTTCAAATGGCAAAAAATGGCTTTAATTGTTGAAATGGAGGTTTTTCATGCGGAAGCTATTCCAACGAGAGCCTAAGTAGAGTCAAACGAGTAATATTTTTATCGTTAGACCAGGCACAAGCATTCTCCCCTTCTGCCAAAATAACAACGGCTCTTTAAATATGAGCGAGTCAGGGCGGATGTTCATAGAGCATAGCTCACTCCCCTTAGATTTGCCTATAAATATGACCCCATGACACAAGTACAGAGCCCATTCGCCCCTCCCCCCCCCCCCCCCCCCCCCGCCACCCCCCGCAATATGAGAAGTTAACCTCACTTGTGCCGAGCTCAGCAATGGCTTTAGGAGGGGAAATTCCTATAGACTTTCGGGTGTGTGGCGGGAACTCCTCGCTGCAGCACGTGGGTCTTGTTTGTAGGCCGTCTGAAACTATTTTTTTTATTCGCCGCCTTCTTCTTACTGAGACTCCCGCAGAACAACCACTAAATGAGTAATCTTTGATCACCCTTGGGTCTGAACAACAGGGACCGATTTCCTTGATTCTAGCACCATTGGATTTAAAAACATGCATTTCTTTTTTTGAGTGATAAAACATGTTTTTCAAGCATCAACTCATTTCAAATGGCAAAAATAGCTTTAATTGTTGAAATGGAGGTTGTTCATGCCGAAGCTATTCCAAGCAGGGCCTGAGTAGAGTCAAACAAGTACTCTTTTTTATCGTTAGACCAGGCACAAGCATTCTCCCTTTCTGCCAAAATAACGGCTCTTTACCTCTCAAATAGGAGTGGAAACGAGTCGAGTTTGATTCGAGCTTGGCAAAATTTTCAAGCTCGAGCCCGAGCTTTTCCATTTCTAGCTCAAGCTTTTATCGTTAGACCAGGCACATGCATTCTCCCCTTCTGCCAAAATAACAACAACACTTTACCTGTCTCATAAGAGTGCAAACGAGTCGAGCTCGAGTTGAGCTTAGCAAAAGTTCCAAGCTCTAGCTCGAGCTTTTCATTTCGAGCTCGATCTCGACGAGCTCATTTATCCCAGCTCGAGCTCGAGCTCAATGCCAACTTATCGAGCTCGAATTTCGAGCTCGTGATCTCGCGAGCTCAAGCTCAAGCTGCTCGCGAGCTTTTTATCTCATCAACTTTATTTTCTTATTTTTTATATATTTTTTAAAAAATGTATAAATAAAAAGCTCGAGAGGTGACTCGCGAGCTCATGAACAACACTAGATGAATTCGAGCTCGACTCCTAATCGAGCTCGTGTCGAGCTTTTTTCGAGCCGGCTCAACTCAACTTGCCCCATACTCTCTCACCTATCTCTCTCTTAAAACCAAGCTTTTGGAAACCGGACTGGATCAGGCAGTCCAGTCACAGACCAGACCCAAACCCAATCCGAGGACCAAAATATAATTAATATAATATATAATATTTCTATTCACGACATGAAATAATAATTTATGAGTATTCTAATTTGTTGAGTTTATCCACAAATTTTGGCATAACTCATACATACTCAAAACAATTTCCGAACAGACGTAGTTCCGTTCACAATTAGGATTGTTCACGAAACGAATCGAATTAAATATCTCTTAAATTGAATTCAAATTTCACATAGAATGCTGATGAAAGATATGGTACCTAAACACCTAGAGGGGGGGGGGTGAATAGGTGACCTAATCCTTTTTAAACTTTAATGGCAGCCAACAGTTTATAACACAGATTTCTAACTATTCTATCACAGCAAACACACAACATACACAGCAACAATCACAGCACAGCACAGTATACACAGTGGTTTATAGTGGTTCCCCAAGATATGGGTACATCCACTTTCCCCCTTTGCCTATCTAGCAGTGTACTAGATTCGGCCAAACTCCTCCACTGTCTCAGAACCCAAAATGTTTCCTACACCTCAGGCCCAAGGCCTTACAACTCAGCTTTATCCCAAAGCCTACACTCAGCCAATCAAGGCCTACACTCAGCCAACCAAGGCCTACACTCAGCCAACCAAGGCCTACACTCAGAGATCTCAATCTCCTACACTCAGGCTCTCAAGCCCTACCCTCAGCCTTTATAATTATAGGCTTACAATTCTCTCAGATCCAAAGGATCCTACAAGTTAAAAATGTATTACAGATGTTAACTCTACAACTCAGAAATAAAAGAGGGGAGTTGAGAGTTTCTTGATGAGTTCTTGGAAGAACTCAGCTGGATTCAATCTAACTTAGCTTTCTTCAAAGCTTCTTGAGTAGAACTGAATAAGACTGAATCCTCCTGCAGTAGTTCCTTGACCTCTGCCACTTAAGATCCAGAATGAATCTGAATCCTTCTTCTCAGCCTAGTTCCTGAGGCTGATTACTTGGATGGAGCCCTCTCTCTCCAACTTCTTAGATCTGCACTTGGACTGCAAGATCTTCTTGATTTGATACTCCGTGTATCACTTTAATAACTTGTTCTTCAACAATGTGATCCACTTGAACAATAATCTGAATCACTCTTCAACAACTTGTTTCTGTAAACTGTAGGTGCCTATTTATAGGCCTTCTTCATGGTAACCGACTGATCCGGTCCATAACTGACTTCTGATATCTCTGACAGGTGCTGTAGACCGGCTGGAACGGCAGCTGTCAAGTCATCCAGTCATTTCTTGAAAATATCTAACTGTCTGAAAGTGTCGAGACTTTCTGTCTTTAAGTGTCGACACTTATAGACCAAGTGTCGACACATGCTGTGTAAGTGTCGACACAAGTCTACAAGGTGTCGACACAACTCCTTGTATATCTCGACACAAATTCTTCTTCAGGTGTCGACACTGAAATTGAGTGTCGACATAAGTACTTGATCTTCTAGCTTTTGCTGAATTCTTCTAAATGTCGACACATCACCTTTGTGTCGACACAACTTCTTGTGTTGAATCTGTCAAGTGTCGACACTACTTCTTGGTGTCGACACATAGTCTTCTATGTTGATACTTGCTGAGTGTCGACACAGCTCCTTGTGTCGACACACCTTTTTTTTGTTGAGACTTCAGCTGAGTGTCGACACATTCCCTTAGTGTCGACACTTGTACTTAGAATAATTTTGTTGATCTTTCTGATCTTTGCTAAGTGTCGACACAGCTCCTTGTGTCGACACTTTCTTCAAGTGTAGAGTCTTTAGCTAAGTGTCGACACATTGTGCTGGGTGTCGACACATACTTCAAGTGCTGACTCTTCTGTTGAGTGTCGACACATTGTTCTGAGTGTCGACACTTTAACTTAGTCTCTGCAGACTTTTGCTGAGTGTCGACACAGCTCCAAGTGTCGACACTTTCTGGTGTAGACACAGCTTTACTGGGTGTCGACACAGCTCCTTGTGTCGACACTTTCTGTCTGCACTTTTCTTCACTGAGTGTCGACACAGCTCCAAGTGTCGACACTTTCTGTCTGCACTTTTCTTCACTGAGTGTCGACACAGCTCCAAGTGTCGACACTTTCTGTCTGGTGTCGACTCTGCATCCCAGGTGTCGACACAATGACTCCAAGTGTCGACACTGCTTGTCTGGGTGTCGACACAAGTCTACTTAAGTGTCGACACTTTCCCTCTGGGTGTCGACACATGGACTTAGAAACTTTTTGCTTCAGTCCAGTGATTTCTTAACCTGCACAAGTAAACTCAACATACATCAAATACATTATGATGTATATCATTGAGTTGGGTGAGGCTTCATCAAATCAGGTACATTTGACCAATGTACCCAACAATCTCCCCCTATTTGGAGAAGTCATAACCCTTAGTCAATGATATACACCATTCATAATTAAAAATTACAAAATGATGTAAAGCAGGTTATATTCAGCAGGGTAAACATAAACATGTATTAATTCACACATGTATATACATTCATCATTTCAGAGCAAACAAGAAATAGACACATTCACAGAACAATCATGAAATATATTTATCACAAATTGTTCTAACATTTTTCTTATACATCTTCAGTGGTTTACAAAAATGTTTTACATTTAAAAGATTACAAAATAATCTTCAAGTAAAATCTTAATCTAGTTCTGGTCAGGTTCCTTGATAACTATTCCCTTGCCAGCTTGAACTTGAGCTTTGACAGGGGCATCAGCAGTTTCAGCATCAGCATGCTTCTTTCCTTTCAAGTCCTTCTTCTTAAGCTCTTCAGCTTTGATCTTCTGCCTCTCAAAATAGTGATATGGCTTAGGAAAGTACTTGCTAGGCTCCACTGCAGTAGGAGGTAGCTTTCCCATCTTTGCCTTTCTTCTATACTGAACTATTGCTTCCTGCCTGATCTCATGTTTTCTCCATTCTGCTTCAGAGAACCACTTGTTCCTGTCATGAGTATTGTCCTTGGCAGCTTTCCAGGCAGTTAAAATTATATTCCTAGAGGTAGGGCTCCACTGTTCAAAGTCTGGCCTTTGTTCTGCTTGTTCCCTAAACCACTTTTTGGGCAACCTTGTCTCTTCCTCTTTCTGTAGAGCCTCTTGCATGGCTTCAGATATAGGTTGAACAACCTTTTCAATATGGACATTGTCCTTGCCCCCAGATGGGCTGTACATGGTCTGTACCTCAGCATGAATCATTTCAAAGTCTGCAGGGGGATAAATGACCTGAGCTACTTCTGGTTGCTCACCTCCAAGATAGGCAGGGTTAATGCCTGATTCAGCAACATCTTGGTCATCACACAGAGGAGGGTATCCAAGTGTAGCCCTGATTGAATTTGATATCCATTTTGCATGATCAGAACTTGCCTTGACTAACACTCTCTCCCCCTTTATGACTTCTCTAGCCATGTGATCTCTGACATCATCCTTTTGAAATCTGATCTGACTATCCAAGTACCTGATTCCATCTTTAAAGTAAGGTTTTAGCTTTTGAAGTTGTTCAGATATGACCTTCTGGGAGGCTTGGATAGCAGTCTTTACAGCAGAAATTTCTTCCTGGAATACTTTATCAAAATCAGCTTTAGCAGCAGCAGTAGATGTAGAAGGTTCAGCAGCCTTGTTCTTCAACTCAGTGGCTATAGCATTATGGGAGGCAGTCAAATTGTCATTCATTCTTAATTGATTCTCAAGAACATATCCTTGTTTCAATGCTATATCATCCACCTGTTCCTTGATCTTCTCTTGGTGTGTTGTCAAATACAACACTGCATTTCCACCTTTGTGGAAGCAATCAGTCATTTCCTTTTTGTTAAGGTTCATTTCAAACCTTATAGACTTTATATCTTGGGCAAGATCAAACTGCAAAGCTTTGTGCCCTTCATCTACATAAGCCTCTATAGCTTTTCTCTGTTCATCCAGTTTTATCTGCATTGCAATCATTAATGCACTATAATCAACAGTTGGTGCTTGTTGAACTATAGGTTGTGGAGCTATAGATTGCAGAGCTTTCTTATAACTCTGACTTCTTCTTTTAAAGACATACAATTTCTTTTTCTTTGCCCTAGCACTCTCCTCATCTTCAGAGGCAGAAGTGCTGGCTATGTCAACCCTATCCTTAGGGCTTTGAGGCTTGTCAGCTTGCACATCTTGTGCCTTCTCAGTTTCTTGCCTTATAGGCTCTTCCAGAACTTGCATTTGCTCCCCCTCAGCAGCAGCATTCTCTCCTTCAGCAGCATCAATTTCCTTGTCAAAATCTGCTTGATCTAGATTTAGAAATAAATCTTCCATGGTGTATTCAGGGGGTGAAGAAGCTGGAGAAATTCTTGGTTCTTCAACCACAGGATCAGGAATAACTGGAGCAGCAGATGTGTCTCTTATAACAACATCTGGAGCTTGACAAGGCAGCTGAGTTTGCTGATTAACATCAGACAGATCAGCATCTTCTATAATAAAATCTAAGGTGTTGAGTTCAGTGAGTACCTCTTGTATGATGGTGGTGGCTTGCTCACTGTCCAGTGTAGAGAGTTCTTCTACAACTGGAGGCTCCCCCTGGCTGTGATCCTTGTGGATGGGGCTAGCTTCAGGCAGCTCCCCCTGGATCTCAGCAGCCTCTTGAGCAGCAGGAGATTTCACTACAGCCTCTTCCTCTTGATCATCAGGAGTGAAAACAACATGTTCTTCACTCCCTGAACTGCTGGAGGACTCTTGTGCCATTGGAGCAGTTTTTCTCTTTTTCTTTGGGGGAGTATCTTTCTTAGTAACTGTCTTCTCTGGGGTTGGCAGTTCCTTGGACAACACCCTGTCCCATCTTGAAAAGATCCTTTGATCCATCTTCCTCATGTGATTGATCTTACTTCCTGCAGCAGAACTCATTACCTCTGGTATCACACCAGCAAGGTAGAGACTTAAGATTCTGCCCAGATTGGGCTTCTTCAGACTTTCTTTAATTTTCTCAAAGACTATCACTGACCAATCAGTTCTTAGAGTAAAGATAATTCTTGTCATTATTCCAAACATATGGGCAGACACTCTGTCATGCCCTCCAGGCTTGCTGAGTAAGACCTTACCAACAATCTCTGGCATGAATTTTCCTTGATTATTCATGCCTTTTCTGTTGAAAACAGAACCTATCTTCATCGTTGGATCAAGTCCACACCAGGTAAGAGCTTCCCTGGTCTTTGAAGCAGTCACCTCTTCTTCATCTTGAGTTCTTGGCAATTGAAGAATCTTCCTCAGACTTTTTGGGGTTACCTTAACCTTTTCTCCATGAACTCTGGATTTGATTTTGTATCCAGATTCATCTACTGCAGCTCCATTAAGGAATTCAAGCACCTCCTTCTTCCATATCTTAGTTGGTTCAGAAACTAAGTATTCTAACCCTGAATCGGCGACTAGGGTTACTACTGCCTTGATTTCTGGATCAGCATCGTCGAACGCGCCGCGCACAAGCTCATATCCTTCGTTAACGTTCTCCTCAAGCTTAGGAGCCATTAGGGTTTGTAGAATTTGTCTTTAGAAAAGAGAGGTGTCGACACAATAGTTTTGGTCTCGAAACTTTGAAAGCGTGTCGACAAACAAAGACAGAACCCTATTTATACCTTTCTGATTTTGAAGATGAACAGGCGGGACAGCTAAATTGAAATGTGTCGACACTGGCAATAAGTGTCGACACTGACTTATAATGTCTCGACACATATGTGTCGACACAAGTTTAGTCAACAGATTTTATGTGTCGACACTTGATTATGTGTCGACACAACATAACTCGACACATTGTCGAGACTTTACTTAGAAAATTCTGAGTAAAACATAAGTGTCGACACCATATTGGATGTGTCGACACCTACTTGTCATGTATCGACACTAACATTCTGAAGTGTCGACACTAACATCCTGGATGTGTCGACACCTTTTTCCTGAAGTGTCGACACCACTATTCTGTGTCGACATAGACTTGTCTATGTGTCGACACATTTTTACTTAGCCAATTTTAATTCTATAAACTTACTCTAAGTTTAACATTCCTAGTTCAATTTTGAATCTATTGAACTTAGCTTCTTCTAGGGGCTTAGTAAACATATCAGCTATTTGATTATCAGTTTTAACATATTCAAGTAAAATATCTTCTCTTTCTACATGCTCCCTAAGAAAATGATATTTAATTTCAATATGTTTAGTTCTACTATGTGATACAGGGTTATTAGCTATTGAAATAGCACTTGTAGAATCACAGAAAAGTGGAGTTCTACTTACCTGAAATCCATAGTCCTCTAGCTGATGATGTATCCACAGAAGTTGAGCACAGCAACTTCCTGCAGCTACATACTCTGACTCTGCTGTGGAGATAGCCACACTGGTTTGCTTTTTGCTACTCCATGAAATTAGTCTCCCACCTAAGAATTGACAGGTTCCAGTAGTGCTCTTTCTATCTTCTTTGCATCCTGCAAAGTCTGCATCTGAATAACCTGTTAGATCAAAATCTCCATTCCTAGGGTACCAGAGGCCTAGATAGGGAGTGCCCTTTAGATATCTCAATATTCTTTTGACTGCTGTCAAATGAGACTCTTTAGGGCAGGCTTGATACCTGGCACAAACACATGTAGCATACATGATGTCAGGTCTACTAGCAGTTAAGTATAATAGGGAGCCAACTATCCCTCTATACAAGGTTTCATCTACAGGTTTCCCTGCATCATCCTTGCTAAGAGACATACTTGACCCCATAGGAGTCTTCATGGTGCTGGAAAAATCCATACCATACTTCCTTATGAGTTCTAGGGTGAACTTTGACTGACAAATGGACAAACCACTCTCAGTCTGTTTAACTTGGAGACCCAAGAAAAACTTCAGCTCTCCCATACTACTCATCTCAAACTGACCTTGCATAAGTTTTGCAAACTTTTTGCAAAGGCTACTTTCAGTAGACCCAAATATAATGTCATCTACATATATTTGGACTAGTATGACTTTGCCTCTAGATTCCCTAAGGAATAGAGTCTTATCTATTTTCCCCCTTGAGAACTTGTTCTCAATGAGGAAACTAGATAGGGTTTCATACCAAGCCCTAGGGGCTTGCTTTAACCCATATAAAGCTTTCCTAAGTCTATAGACATGATGAGGTAGATTTGGATCAACAAAACCTGAAGGCTGCTCCACATAGACTTCTTCCTTAAGATTACCATTTAGGAATGCTGACTTGACATCCATTTGGTATACCTTGAATCCTTGATAGGTTGCATAGGCCAAGAACATTCTTATGGCTTCCAGTCTGGCTACTGGAGCAAAGGTTTGATCAAAATCAATACCTTCTTCTTGCCTATATCCTTTAGCAACCAGTCTAGCCTTATTCTTAATGATGACCCCTTGTTCATCCATCTTATTCCTGTAGATCCACTTAGTCCCTATTACATTGTGGTCTTTAGGTTTAGGAACTAATTCCCAGACCTTGCACCTCTTGAACTGATTAAGCTCTTCTTGCATTGCTTCAGTCCATTGTGGATCTTGTATTGCTTCTTCAAACTTCTTAGGTTCAACTTGTGACAGAAAGCTGGAGTAGATTGCTGCATTCATGTTTCTACTCCTGGTTTGAACTCCTTGTCTTGGATCTCCAATAATCAGCTCTACTAGATGATCTCTAAGATGCCTGTGGGCTGGAGGCATCCTAACTTCTGGTTGAACCACTTCAGCATCTCCATCATGCTGTACTCCTTGTATTTCTTCAGCAATTGGCACATGTAGTTCTCCCCCTGGACAACAGCTACTTTCTTCTACTTGCTGTCTTGTAGCAGGCACTTCTTCTATAGTAAGCTTGTCCATTTTCTTTGTCAAACCTGTGGGGCTGCATACACTACTAGACAACTCATTATTAAGAAGTTTAGTCTCATCAAAAACTACATGCACTGATTCTTCTACAATTTGTGTAGTCAAGTTGTAGACTCTATAAGCCTTACTATTACTACTGTACCCAACAAAAATTCCCTCTTGGGACTTGGCAGCAAACTTAGTTAAGTAAGACTTCCCATTGTTAAGTATGAAGCATTTACAACCAAAGATCCTAAAATAGGATAGGTTTGGTTTCCTGCCTTTCACAACTTCATAGGGGGTCTTATGTAGCCTTTTAGTGATGGTAGCCCTATTTATAACATGGCATGCAGTATTAACTGCTTCAGCCAAGAAAGATTCTGGCAGTGAAGTATCACTTAAAAGGGTCCTAACAGCCTCTATCAAGGTTCTATTCTACCTCTCAGCAATGCCATTTTGCTGAGGTGTTCTAGGTGAAGAGAATTCTTGAAATATCCCAAAGTCTTCACACAGTTTTGTCATGCTATCAGACTGAAATTCAGTACCATGGTCACTTCTAATTTTGACCACTGTACTATTTAGTTCATTCTGAATTTGCTTGACAAAGCTATAGAAGACACTAGGTGTTTCAGATTTCTGTCTTAAAAAGAACACCCAGGAAAACCTTGAGTAGTCATCTACAACTACAAGGGTATAGACCTTCCTACCTAAGTTGTGAACTGGCATTGGACCAAAGAGATCCAAATGCAAGAGGTATAAACACCTCACAGCAACTTTGTTTTCTATGCTTTTAAAGGTGGATTTAGTCTGCTTGCCCTTTTGACAAGCTGAGCAAATACCATCTTTAACACACTTAACTTGAGGACCATTCCTCACTAACTCTTTGCTAAAGAGTTTGCCAATAGTCTTGTAGTTAAGATGGGCAAGCCTCTTGTGCCATTTGACACAATGAGAGACTGTCTCATCAGCTACAAGACAAACTGGAGAACCATTGTTCTCAACCATAATGTCTAGGCAGTAGACATTCCTCTTCCTATAACCTGTCAAAATGATCTCTTGATCACTTGACCTCTTGATATGACAACCATTTTTAACAAATGAGATGTCATACCCTACATCACTTAATTGACTTATACTTATTAGGTTGTGTTTCAACCCTTTAACATAAGCCACTTGAGTAATGGTAACCAAGTTTGTAGAAATGTTACCAAACCCTTTGATGATTCCTTTTTCAGAACCACCAAAGGTAACCTTTGGACCATCTTTTATTGGTATGTAGTCCTTTAGTAGTCCCCTTGTTCCAGTCATATGTCTGGAACATCCACTGTCCAAGTACCATGTTGGGGTATGGCCACTTGGACTCACCTGCAAAACAGATTAATGAACCTTAGAACCCAAAGAATTCTTGGGTCCTTGGTACATGTTAGTCTGCAATCTGACAAAGCTACCTACTGGCTTTCCAACAGGCAGTTTGGAACTTACTTTGGCACTAGCATTGTGCCAACAGTCCACTGCAAAATGGCCAACTTTGCCACAGCACCAACATTCAAACTTGTTGTACCTTTGCTTAGATACAGTCTTTGCTGTCTTATTTACAGCAGACTTGTTGAATGTTGGGGCTTTGCCCTTGGACTTAGACTTGGACTGCTCAGTCCCTGCAGGTCTAATAAAGCCCAGTCCAGCCTTGCCTTTATGATGAACAAATTCATCAATTAAAGGTAACACTGACTTAGGTTTAGAAAACCTAGCAACAAGCTCTCTCTTTTTCTGAAGATTGATCTCCAGACTCTTGATTTGATCATTTTTAAATGATATAGTACCCATTTGAATCACTGTTATGTGCTTCAACCTGGCTATCTCATTCAGTTTTTGATCAAAAGACTTCTCAAAATCTGTTGCTGCAGCTTTAAGAATAGCAATTTCCTTTGCCTGACTTTTGGCTAGGGTCTTGCTTTTCTTGTAAGCCTGCAACAGCACCTTATATTCATCTATAAGCTGATGAATATCATCCTCAGACTCAGATACATTTTCATCACTTGATGAAGAAGAATCTGAATCTGAACTAGAACAAGAAACTGAATTTAAACTTGAACTTTGTACCTGACTGGGTCCTGGCTGCTCCAGGATTTTGGCACTCTCTGTCAAAGCCATTAGCCCTTGGCATTGACTGTCTTCTTGTTCATAAATAGACTCCATGATCTGCATGAATTCTTCCTCTTCTTCTTTAGCAAACAGCCCTATGTAGGCTTCAGCATCAGACTCAGATTCTGAAGAAGAAATATCTGATAGAGTCTTCTCTTTCTTGGCTACAAAAGACTTCTCTTTCTTGCCTTTGAAATGAGTCTTTTTCCTGTCACCAGATTCTTTCCTCTTTTCAGGACAGTCTACAATAACATGGCCCTGTCTATTGCAGCAATAACACACTATCTTTGAACTAGTTGCCTTGCTAGATTTTGTCCTTTTCTTGTCATTCTTTGAAGACCTCTTTTTCTGATAAGAGTCTTCCTTTCCATGTGATGTAGAAGACCTTGACCTCCACTGTTTCTTTTTCAAAAACTTCTGAAAGTGTCTAGTGAAAGCAGCAAAGTCTTCATCACTTTCACTGCTTTCTGACTTGGTGCTGACTGTTTCATCTGACTCTGATTCAGCAATCTTTGGAGCTGGAGTTGGTGATTTATTCCTGCACTTCCTGGGGACATCTGTCTTGAAAGCAACTGATCTTTCCTTGTGCTCAGTCCTTGTTGATTTCTCCTCCTCTTTTCTCACTGTCAACTGCATCTCATATGACAACAACTTGCCAAACAGTGTAGGAGGAGGAATTTCCCCCAACTTAGCCATTTCTCTAATGGCACAGATCTTTGTGTCCCAATCTTTGGTTAGGGACCTTAGGAACTTGTCATTTAGTTCATAGTTACTGAACTCTCTTCCATAAGACATGAGTTCATTAACTATTCTGTAGAACTTCTTGTAGCACTCAGTTATGTTATCACCTTTACCTTGTCTAAAACTCTCATACTCCTGATTTAGCAAGGATTTTCTATCTTGTCTTACTTCTTCAGATCCTTCCATATACACTATAAGAGTGTCCCACATTTCTTTGGCTGTCTTACAGTGTATAAGATTCTGAAATGTTGCATCATCTATGGCACTCACTATAATGTTTTGTGCCCTCTTGTCCATTGTGGCTAGGACAATCTCATCCTTAGTCATCTCAGAGAAATTATTTGGAGTTCTCTGATTTGCATCTAAAACTGAAATCTTCATGGGCACATAAGGCCCTTCCTTTACTGTGATGTAGATTCTAGGGTCTGAGGCCTCCATAAACAGCCTTACCCTTTCCTTCCAGATCCCAAAGATCTCTTTCCTGCATATGGGTAATTTCATGGAACCCAATTCCTTGTGATTCTCAGAGGAACCCATGTTTCTTGATTTTCTTGAATTTCTTGAATCTGTGTTTTGTCTTACACTGAATCTGCCAAACAGGATCTCCTCAGACTGTTAGTCCTTTTTGAGGAACCTGGCTTTGATACCACTTGAAAGATATGGTACCTAAACACCTAGAGGGGGGGGTGAATAGGTGACCTAATCCTTTTTAAACTTTAATGGCAGCCAACAGTTTATAACACAGATTTCTAACTATTCTATCACAGCAAACACACAACATACACAGCAACAATCACAGCACAGCACAGTATACACAGTGGTTTATAGTGGTTCCCCAAGATATGGGTACATCCACTTTCCCCCTTCGCCTATCTAGCAGTGTACTAGATTCGGCCAAACTCCTCCACTGTCTCAGAACCCAAAATGGTTCCTACACCTCAGGCCCAAGGCCTTACAACTCAGCTTTATCCCAAAGCCTACACTCAGCCAATCAAGGCCTACACTCAGCCAACCAAGGCCTACACTCAGCCAACCAAGGCCTACACTCAGAGATCTCAATCTCCTACACTCAGGCTCTCAAGCCCTACCCTCAGCCTTTATAATTATAGGCTTACAATTCTCTCAGATCCAAAGGATCCTACAAGTTAAAAATGTATTACAGATGTTAACTCTATAACTCAGAAATAAAAGAGGGGAGTTGAGAGTTTCTTGATGAGTTCTTGGAAGAACTCAGCTGGATTCAATCTGACTTAGCTTTCTTCAAAGCTTCTTGAGTAGAACTGAATAAGACTGAATCCTCCTGCAGTAGTTCCTTGACCTCTGCCACTTAAGATCCAGAATGAATCTGAATCCTTCTTCTCAGCCTAGTTCCTGAGGCTGATTACTTGGATGGAGCCCTCTCTCTCCAACTTCTTAGATCTGCACTTGGACTGCAAGATCTTCTTGATTTGATACTCTGTGTATCACTTTAATAACTTGTTCTTCAACAATGTGATCCACTTGAACAACAATCTGAATCACTCTTCAACAACTTGTTTCTGTAAACTGTAGATGCCTATTTATAGGCCTTCTTCATGGTAACCGGCTGGTCCGGTCCATAACTGACTTCTGATATCTCTGACAGGTGCTGTAGACCGGCTGGAACGGCAGCTGTCAAGTCATCCAGTCATTTCTTGAAAATCTCTAACTGTCTGAAAGTGTCGAGACTTTCTGTCTTTAAGTGTCGACACTTATAGACCAAGTGTCGACACATGCTGTGTAAGTGTCGACACAAGTCTACAAGGTGTCGACACAACTCCTTGTATATCTCGACACAGATTCTTCTTCAGGTGTCGACACTGAAATTGAGTGTCGACACAAGTACTTGATCTTCTAGCTTTTGCTGAATTCTTCTAAATGTCGACACATCACCTTTGTGTCGACACAACTTCTTGTGTTGAATCTGTCAAGTGTCGACACTACTTCTTGGTGTCGACACATAGTCTTCTATGTTGATACTTGCTGAGTGTCGACACAGCTCCTTGTGTCGACACACCTTCTTTTTGTTGAGACTTCAGCTGAGTGTCGACACATTCCCTTAGTGTCGACACTTGTACTTAGAATAATTTTGTTGATCTTTCTGATCTTTGCTAAGTGTCGACACAGCTCCTTGTGTCGACACTTTCTTCAAGTGTAGAGTCTTTAGCTAAGTGTCGACACATTGTGCTGGGTGTCGACACATACTTCAAGTGCTGACTCTTCTGTTGAGTGTCGACACATTGTTCTGAGTGTCGACACTTTAACTTAGTCTCTACAGACTTTTGCTGAGTGTCGACACAGCTCCAAGTGTCGACACTTTCTGATGTAGACACAGCTTTACTGGGTGTCGACACAGCTCCTTGTGTCGACACTTTCTGTCTGCACTTTTCTTCACTGAGTGTCGACACAGCTCCAAGTGTCGACACTTTCTGTCTGCACTTTTCTTCACTGAGTGTCGACACAGCTCCAAGTGTCGACACTTTCTGTCTGGTGTCGACTCTGCATCTCAGGTGTCGACACAATGACTCCAAGTGTCGACACTGCTTGTCTGGGTGTCGACACAAGTCTACTTAAGTGTCAACACTTTCCCTCTGGGTGTCGACACATGGACTTAGAAACTTTTTGCTTCAGTCCAGTGATTTCTTAACTTGCACAAGTAAACTCAACATACATCAAATACATTATGATGTATATCATTGAGTTGGGTGAGGCTTCTTCAAATCAGATACATTTGACCAATGTACCCAACAGCTGAGATTTGGATTCGTTCAAATATTCAGATTCGGATTCGAATTCGATATGAAATATTGTATTCGAATTCGGGTTCGAATTAAGATTTGAATTCTGATTCGAATTTGAATTTTTCTAAAAGGAATAATTAGGGCTGATATCGAGTCGACTTCGAGCAATTTTGGCTCGGCTCGAAATCGAAATTTTCGACTCGAACTCGGCTCGAAATCGACTCGAAATAGAAATTGATTTCGAGTCGAGTCGGCTCGACTCGAAATGACTCGATTCCGAGTCGGCTCGAAATCGAATCGAGTTGGCTCGAAATCGAATGGAAACGGCTTAAAACCGAATCAAATGGGCTCGAAATTGAGCAATTTTTTGTTTTATTCCTAATTTGCTCAAAATCAAATTGAGAAACATATAAATTTAGTAAATGAAACACTTAAAGTCTAATTTTTTTTATTTACCTTTAAATTTTGTTATTTTTAATCTTGAAATAAGAATATATTGATAAATACATAATTTTTTTAATTAATTCGAGTTGATTCGAATCATATTTCGAGCGATTCAAGGCTGGCTCGAAATCGACTGGAAATCAGATTCGAGTCAAATTGAATCGACTCAAATTGAGTCGAATCAATTTTAACCGATTTCGATTCGGCTCAATTTTCGAACGATTTTCGAGCGACTTTCGAGTTTCGAATAATATGCTCAGCCCTAAGAATAATTAAATATATAAATTTATTAAATATATATAATTTTATTTAAGTAATTTTACTGTTCGTGAATTATTCGCGATAATTTCGAATATGGATAAACTTATTCGGATTCGTATTCGAAAATTATTCGAATCCGAATTTGGATTCGAATTCGAAAATTATAAATATTTATTGAATTTTCACGAATTGAATCCGAAATTATTCACGAAATATACTATTTGTTAACAACCCTATTCACACCTGCTAGTATATGTATTCTAGGGGGCGAGGGAGCTGCATTCATTCGATGAAGCTTTTGGTGCACACCGAACACTACTATGCTCCATCCGACAACTGATCTGAAAAAAAAATATTATGCAACATAATTTTAGTGATAAGAAATGAAAAATAAAAAAAGACAAAAAAAATATAAAAAAATGATGATTTGAATCAATTTAAAATTCTGTTTAACATGACGGTAACGATCGTCAATACTATGATTATGAACCATAATTCTAGAAAAAAACTCTATTTAATGTAGTATAAATAATTAAATACACCGAGAAATAGTTGTACAATATTTATTATTTACGTTAAATAATAATATAAATTTTCAAAAAAAAATAATATTATTGATTCTTAATTATAATATTTATTATAATATATCATCTTTATTTCTATACATGTTATAATTATATTATTTATGAATTTATGACTCATTATATATAATTTCTTTTTATCTAACATCACTGTTGAAACCGAAGAATCAGTGTCTGTGGAATTCGACCTTTGGGGAAGGATTGATCGCACACTTACTTCTCTCTCACAAGCTAAACAATCAAAGACTTAGCACAAGGAACAGACTCAAGGATCCAGCACGGAGGTCTCGCCACACACCCGAAAGATCTTAGAGCGCTTCCCCTCCTTTGTCAAGTGTTGAGCTAAGGATACCTCAGAAAGCGCAAGAAGACCAGGGCACAAGTAAGCTTGCCTTCTGAGGTACCCCCCTGGGTCTATTTATAGTTTTTTGAAGTTGGTCTGTCAATAGCTCACCTCCGCTGTTCTGAACATCTATATGCAGCCCAAAGTGGTGTGTCAACAACATAACTCTGCTGTTCTGAAAGCCTATTTGCATCCTCTGCAAGGGCATCTGGGTAATTTTGCATCTGGACCCCACTGGGCGAGTGCCGAGAAACACGAGCTCAACTCGCCATTCTACTGGGCATATGTGGCCTAGCTCCCGCAGCTCGCCTTCTATCTCTAGGCGAGCACTAGCCGAGCTGCGGTGGCTTGTCTGCCCCTTCTGCGGAGGCGAGCCGATGGGAACTAATGGCGGGCGCGAGTTGGATGAGCTGGCTCGCGTGGCTCGGTCGCCATCTTGGGGGAGCGAGCCGGCCATCTGGGTTCGCCCGCCTACCGCACTGATGCGGGGCAGTCGTTCTGGCTCGTTCGCGTAGCCTGGTGGACCCACTCGACGAATACGGGCTTGTACACAATCCCCACAATTTTTGGCTTGGCAAAGCTCGAAAAAATCATCCAACCCCACGTGTTCAGTGAGTGCTTTCTGAGCTGAAGGGAATCTTTTGGTGGGTCCCACCAATATGCTTTAAATATACCACCGAGCCTACCGGAAAAAACCTAGTCTTCTTTATTTAACGATCCTTGCGAACTGTAGCTGAGCAATGCCCATGTTAGAAGAGATGCGAGCGCGCCTAATGGCCGTGAGGGAGGGGACGCAGGAGCAGGTCCTAGATGCTGCCCCTTGGCTGGCGCGTGGATCACCTGGCCACATCTTTAGGCCGAAGAAGGGGAAGATGCTCAGGCGGTCTCCCCTGAACGACGCCCTTGCATCAAGTTCGGCGGTCGGTGTCGAGGCCGCCCATGAGGTATGCGGGCCTCTTGCCTGATTCGTTACTCCGCTTCTTATCTCTTTTTCTGCAGGAGGAGCCCCACGATGATGGAGGCGGTAGAATGGAACTTGGGCATTCCTCCCTACGGATAACTGAGCGGGTCGCCAGCCCTTCGACCCTGGGGCCTTCCCCTCCCGTGATTCCTTCATTGTCAACCCGCCCCAAGCTAGGGAAATCTTTTGCGACTCTTGAAGGCGAGATTTTCCAGGTCCAGCCAGGTACATCCGGCCTGCATGCCAGTGTGGGGGATGTGTCAATCCCCGGTGAGTTTACACACTTGCTTGCTTGTGACCGCCTGCTTTTTCAGATCTTACTTTTGCAGGCTTCACTGTGATCTACTCGTCTGATATCGACATTAGTGGGGGATACTCACCTCCACTTCTGCGGACCACATCTCGGAATATCTGGGCGACACACAGGATGCCGAGGGATGAAGAGGCGGGTGATACGGTTGTTCCAGAAGCAATCCCTGATGCTACAGGAGGTTTGCGATAAGGTGGATGAGGATAAGGCCGAGGCGGAAGAGCGGTTCGCGGTACTGGAGGTAATGAGGCGTCCAACTGACGGCGATGGGACGACTTCTCCGGGGGTGCACATTATGCGAGCGGAGGAACGACTTATGCACGCCATGGAGCAGGTCTACCTGGCTCGGCGGGAACTATTGGCAGTTCGCGAGTACTTCTACCCCGCGTGCCGCCTCGTTCCGGTATGCGGGGGCAGGGCAGGTGGAAATGGATTCAGTACTGAGACACCTGCCCCTTCCTCGTTACCGACCTCCAAGCATGGGACGCACATGTATTTTGGATCAGCACGCATGATAGGGCATGTGCTTTATTCATCTTTCCTCAAGAGCATCGAACACTTCTTTATTTGTAAACATTTGGGACTTCTCGCACGCTGATGGGCCTATGTTTGTATATTATTTTTATAGCTTCACTGCTTAGATTTCTCTAGGCGTGTGTGGATGAGGAACCCTTGCTCGCCTACCCCCTCTTTAGGCAGGTGCGAGGTTGTTGGGCTTGCTCGCCCCTCTGTCGGGCGCGAGTCAGCGCCACTCGCCCGCCTCTTTGGAAGACGCGAGTCAGTGGGGCTCGCCCGTCACTGGACGGATGCGAGTCATCGCGACTCGCCCACCTTTTGGGCAGATATGAGCCAGCGTGGCTCGCTGCCACATAACTTTCGCAGGGTTGTAGCGATCTGGCGGGAACTAGTGGCGGGTCCGGAAGTCGAAGCGTCAGAGCACATTTTGTTATCCGCATATTTCCCGTCGATGGGATGTTTTCCTGCCTTTTTTCCTATAAATAGGCCCTAACACTCTTTCTTACCTACCACATTTAAATTCTTCCGCACATTCTTTACTTCCTGCGACTCCCAACCCAGTTGCTCTTTGCGAGAACTATAGCGTCCCACTCCGCGATCTGACTGTGAGATGGGCGGCAGTGGCAGTGACGCTGATGGGCGAAGCAAGTGCGACTGAACCTTCTCCGACCACTCTTTCTCTTTCGCTAGCACCATAGAGGTTGAACTTCTTGACGTGATCGATGACTTCATTCCCCCTGACTTTGAGGCGAGATGACCTGGAGAGCAGGAGAAGATTAATGATCTTTCTGTCTGGGAGCTCGCCATCCCCATTACCCATTTTGACGTGGGACTCCGACTTCCCATATGGCCAAAGGTCAAGCTTATACTGAAGTAATTTGGGGTCGTCCCTGGCCAGATGACTCTCATCTCGGTGGCCTCCATGGTCGGGTTTGCTTTCTACCTGCAGGAGAGGTGGATAGAGTTCAGCTTTGCGGTCTTCCACAAGCTGTTCTCCTTCCGGATGAACAAGGATGGCACTGCCTATTTCTCCAGCACCCATGTCAAGGTACGGGAGACGGTGAACAAAAGCCATAATTGGCTCAAGAAGTTTGTCTTCATCAAAGGAGACATCAACAACGTCCATTTCTCGCTGGTACAACTTAACGAGGCGAGCTAGCACCCACATAGCCTGGGGGGCCATGAAGTTGGGCTGTGTGGGTTCTTCTAAGGGAAGAACTTTGAAGTCGCGTTCCTCCGCGTGAACGTGGATAGCCTCGCCCCCGTCCCGCCCGGGGGAGGTAAGCTACTCGCACATTACCCTTTTTACTTAGTCCACTCTTTTTTCTTTATTATAACTCTCTTTCTGCAGGCGAGCGGGACAATCCCATACACCCTCCTTACGAAAGTGCGTGAACCGCCTCCGGCGAGCTCCCCCGTGCCAAGGTGGCAGCTGCCGCGCATCGCGAGACCCCAACCCTCGCTACCCAGAAGAGGGACACCCACGAACAACCGCTGCCAACACCGCCACCCAAAAAGCCGAATATCGCGGGTGACGCACCTCCCGTAACTCGGGAGAATGGCAAGGCTCCGGCGGTCCAACCAACTGAAGAGCCCGACGCCACGAGCGCTTCGACCGGCGGCCCTCCTGGAGAGGAAACCGGTACCTCCAAGTCGTGAGGAGAGGAGCCCACCGCTATGCTTGTGCCGAGAGGGCACTGCAAATTTGGCTTCGACGAGCAGCCGCTAGACAAACTCGGCGTGCCCCTCCTTCAGTGGGATAAGGAGGCGAACCAAGCTTCCATCTCCACCCTACTGCCGAGTTGGTTGGAGCAGGAAACCATCAACGGGGAGGCTTATGTCTTCTCGTTCGGCCTCTAGGCGCGGGAGGACGCCGTAATTTTCGATGAGGAGGCCACACGAGTTCTCGTGCACTAGAGCGCATGGGCCCAACTCCGTATCCTAGAGATGGCTCACATGGTGGGCAAGCGGTGCACATAGTTGGAGCGGAACACCCCCCGCTCAAAAAGCTCATTGATGACAAGGAAGAGGCCCACCGTCTCGCTCGGGAGGAAGCGGAGTACCAGAAGAAGCGAGCGGATGCTGCCGATGCTGTTCTTGCCGGATACCTGTGGAGTGGTAAGTCCCATAACTTGCACTAGATGCCTTAAGATTGCTTCTATTTTTCTTAAGCTCCTTTCATTTCTTCTTGCAAGAAGTGGCGACGGCTAAGCGCCTTGGTTTTCAGATTGCCACCCTCGAGAAGGAGAACGAGGTGTTGCGGGCGCGGATTGTAACGCCCTCGATTTTTTTTCGATGATTTTATTTGAATGGGCAACGTCATATTTATGACGTCGTGACATTACTTTTAACGTCCAGTTGACGACGCAATGTCGTTAAGGCATTTTCGCGTTCGTGCGATCGAGTCGGCCGAATCCTTGTTGTGATGGGAAAATTTTGCATTTGGAATTTAAGTTATGTAATTTTGGGCTTGCTCGTCAAGTTTCGTCGCAATCCGAGCATTTTTGGAGTCTCGAAGCGCGATTGAAGTTTTGGATTGTTTATGTTCGCCGTATACTTTGAAGATTAATATCTCGGGAATGGCTCGTCGGATTTTGGTTTTGACTTCGTCGTTGTGTTCGTAGCCTCAGTATTCGCCTACGGCGTGAGTGTTTAATTCGACGATCGTTTGAGCCTCCGTTTTGATCTCGTAGTTTCCTTGTTCAAAAATATATAAGTATGATTATTTTAATATTATAGTACAATTCAAAAATGTCTTTTACTATTCATTCATATAGATTGATCAAAAGGTTACATTTGCAAAAAAATTGTTTTTCCTGCAAGGCTTGACTCGAGTGAAATTCCTGCGTCTCGTGTAGGTGTACTGTTCATGCAAATAATCGGTTAATACTCGAGTAGCTGCCTTATAAGTACTCGAGTAGGTCTTTTCTTGTACTCAAGTAGTTTCCTTACTACTCGAATAGTTTTTTCGAGTACTCGAGTAACTGCCTTATAAGTACTCGAGTAAGTCTCTTCTTGTACTCGAGTAGTTGCCTTACTACTCGAGTAGTTCTTTTCGAGTACTCGAGTAGCTGCCTTATAAGTACTCGAGTAGGTCTCTTCTTGTACTCGAGTAGTTACTTTACTACTCGAGTCGTTCCTTTCGAGTACTCGAGTAGTTGCCTGTCACTCGAGTAGATCTTTTCATGTACTCGAGTAGTGATCTTACTACTCGAGTAGTTCTTTTTGAGTACTCGAGTAGTCACCTTACTACTCGAGTAGTCCTTTTCTTGTACACGAGTATCCCTTGTTGTACCCGAGTAGTACCCCCATAGTACTCGAGTGGACCGTTCCTTCTGTCTCGGAAAACCGGTTTTAGCTGAACCCGGTTTATTTCTGCTGTTTGAGTATAAATACTTTCTTCTTCATCATCATCATTAAACCGATCAAGAATTTCTTCTTCTTCCCGAACCAGAGCGGCGTGTGAGAAATAGGTCGTCCATCCGTACTTCTTCCGGTGGTCGCCGACGGTGCTCCGGTGCTCGAAATCTTCAACCGAGTATAGATCTGGAAAGCTCTCGCCGAGAGCTACGACATCGTGGTAATATCTTCCCTATTTCTAGAGATTTCCCGTGAATGTTTTTCGGCCCTAACCTCCTTTTCGGCCGTTCTTGTTCATATTTCAACTCCTCCCGCATCCTTTTGCCCCGATCTACGACGTGGAGTGATTCAGTGGACTTTTCCGGTTAAACCAAGGAAAGTGGTGGTTTCCCCTCGTTTCTCCTTGTCCGATTTGATGGTAACGGCTATATTTTCATGTCTTTAAAATTTTTTGCGCTTATTCTTCCAACTTATTGTTATAATTAACCGTTTCAACGATCACATGATGTTGTAAGGTTTTGTCATGGTAAGCTCGATCTTGTCTGGTTATGTTTAATCATTCCTGATGTGTCTTAATGATGACTATAAATGTCGTAGCTTTCGTTATTAAACGCATTAGAGTTTATCTAGGATTGTAAATTGCTCCTAGAGGTTATTCAACTGCGTCTTGAATCTGGTAATGTCAAGAAGGATCGGTCGAGCCAAATCTCGAGATATTTGTGTTGTGGTTTCTTTGGGTTTCTTGATTACGGGATTTAGTGGACGACTCCACCTCCGCAGTGGTTGTTTCCTTCATTAGTGCCCTGTGGAAGTCTACCCGACTTTTGGGTGTCTACGATGTATGGTGGAGAGTATGAGACTCCCTCGTAGTTAGACGGATTTTATATTCGTGTTTTTGGGTGGTGTGTCCAAGAGTGACTACCTCGCCCGTGTTTTTGGGTGGTGTATCCACGAGTGACCACCTCGCCCGTATTTTTGTGTAAAGTCGACCATAGGTGTCTAATAAAGGATTTGTATTCCTTCCTTACGAATTATTCATGTTGTCACCTTATAGCCTCGTGCGTCTGGTTTACTATTGTTGTATGTGACGAATCACGTAAGAGTTCTTCTTCATGATGATGACTTGTTCCTCTTTTTGTACTTTATTTTAGTACCGTTGGTCTTGGGTTGGTACCCCTTTGACCTTTGTTTATTTGGGCTTATTAATTTCTACTACCATTTGTTCCTTCTTGCTGAGGTGTTCTGTCTTTGGAATGCCTCAGGTTCAGGGTAGTAGTAGATAACAGAGCTAGTTTTGGAGTTTCTGGGCGACACTGTTGGCTGTGGTTGTTACCTCGTCTCAACCAGGTAGTTTGTTGTTTATTTAGTTACTGGTTCAGACATACTTTTCTGTATGTGGGTTCATGTCAGTTTGTTGACGCTCACAGTATTATTATTTTTTGATACTTGCTAGCTGCTTAGTTTTTCTATATGTGGATGTGGATTGCTTGCTCTCTGGGATGATTTATGCTAGGAATGCATGTTAGGTATTTTCAAGAATAAAATCTACTACTATTACTTCATGCACTGCATAATTTAAGAACTCTAACTTGTTATATTTGGCGACCGTAAAAGCTATCCTTACTACTATTATAAATTTAGAGTCTTGCATAGCATGAGTTGTCCTTTGGGGACGTTTATACTCATGTAGGATGTTTGAGTCAATCTAAACAAGTATCTTTTCGCAACGTATAACTATATTTTGATTCGTGGACTAAGTGAGCCACTAAGTCGAGGGATACGGCTAACTATTGCACTTAGCTAATTTTCCTTAAAATAACTTAAAGAGTCTTTCTTCATGTTTAAGTAGGTGTCTGACTGAGCGTCCGCAGTTATCCCCTGCTGACGTGGCATCATGACACGCATTTTCCCTTACTCTGATAAGTTATTATATGCGGTGAAAATGCAGGTTGTGACAGTTGGTATCAGAGAGAGTTTGCTTGACAATTGGTCAGACAACCTTTCCTTTTTTGTGTAGGTTGTTTAGTGACATTTCATACACACACTGATGTGTCATCAGTACGCCTTAGCCGAAGCATAGTCACTACACTCATAGCATGATAAGAAGTATACAGGGTGTAGTATGGGATGCATAATATGTGTTTGCATATGGATCCACCATAGGTGACAACATGTGATGGTCATGTAGTATGAGATGCATAACCACCATCACGTGGGTGCCCATTAGCAAATTTTCGTTTCTTGTTGCATGCGATGTTATGTAGTATGGTATGCATAACATTTCATGTCGACGCCGCTCATAACATGCATTACGGCCTTTTTAGAATACATAGCACCACATACATTGCATATCATCACATAAGCACGTGTGCTAAGTTAAGGTCTACATGATGACACATGTACACACATGATTTTAAATAAGAATAAAAAATACATTCATTCATGTCATAGGCACATAAGTCAATAGGATGAGAGGATATCATCCTAAGTAGGACATAATATCATTATAAAATCCCAGAGCAAGTTGCAGCATAAGCAAGTGTCTTATAAGTATGGTCTGAACTAGTTGAGTGGCTTTGTTGTAAGCTAGAATTTTGATGATTTGTCCGTTTGCTTTTAGTATGCCGCCAAAGAGTCCTACGACGAGGTCAAATCCCCAATCGGAGGGTGAGTCATCAGGTGCGCAAAGTGATGCGATTATCGAGGGTCTGCGTCAGAGCAACGAGGCTCTATCAAGGCAATTAGTTGCGATGCAATCGCAAATTGAGTCTCTGTTGTCTGTCGCTCCCGCGCAGCAACCTTTAGGGCAAGATCCTGCCTTGGGCCAAGCCGTGCCCGATACCCCTGTTCCTCTGGTTCCCCCGATGGCGATACCACCAAAAATGAATTTCATATTGCACTTCCAGCGGTTGGGACCTCCCACCTGCGACGGGAGTGCCGACTTTCTGATTATAGACGATTGGATCATCTCCATCGAGGAGATGTTTTCGTATTCCGGAATTCTAGAAGCCCAGAAGGTGATGATTGCCGTCTATCAGTTAAAAGGCCTGGCAAAGAGTTGGTGGATTCAGGAAAGAGAGGGTCTGAAGGAAGGATGATCTTGGGAATCTTTTAAGAAGATGTTGCTGTAAAAGTTTCTACCCTCGGTCGAGCAGGACCGTCTGATGAATAACTTCCTGCATTTGAAGCAGAGACAGTTCAACGTGAGCGAGTATGAGATTGATTTTAGCAAACTGAGCGGGTTTGCTCCTCATTTGGTAGCTTCTGAAGAGGGTAGAGTGAAGTGTTTCCTTGGAGGACTAAGAAGCTATGTTCAGCAGTTGGCATGCGCTTACCGAGCTGAAAGTTATGCTGGAGCAGTGGAAGCTGCTTTGAAAGTGAAGGCGATTGAAAATGCTAAGAACCGCAGTGCTGTGGTGAGAAAGGAGAAAAGGAAAGGCGTTGAGGATGGTAGCTGCAAGGTATCTGGCCTTTCTTTAAATAAAAAAAGTAAGGAAGTGTGTAGTTTCTGTGGTCGTCCCAGCCACACTTACGAAAGATGTTTCAAGAGGACTGCCACCTGAAGCAGCAGCAAGTGCACGCCATCCAAGTGGCACCCAAGGGAGAGCTAGTGTGCTCATTCTGTGCAAGGAAGGGTCATGATGTGAGTCGGTGCTGGATGAAGGAAAGTATTTTCTTCCAGTGCGGGCAGAAGGGACACCAGAAGTCTTCGTGCCCCCAGGCTCAGCCCCCACTGCAGCCTCCCCCACTTTGAGCTCTTCCGCCGCCACCGAACCTGGATAAAGGAAAATGAAAGCTGAACGTGATGACCAGAGAGGAAGCCCAAACCTCTATGCAAGTGATATCAGGTTAGTCCAAGTTTAAAATATACTTATTATTTATCATTGTTGCCCTAGTTATCGTTCGTTTAGTTATGTATGTTACGATTTTAGGGGAGTTTAAGGTGTGGAATAGGTGGGCGCGCGTTCTTTTCGATTTGGGTGCCACACATTCCTTCGTGTCCCGGAGGTTTGTTGATAAACATTGCCTGGGTGTAGATCAATTAGGAGACTCCTTCAATGTCAAGCTCCCTTCCGGTGATTTGGTGATATCTAATCAAGGAGTTTTGAGATGCCCTATTTATCTTGGCAATTTTCTGGCCTTTGCGGATCTTATGATTTTAAATCTGGCTGATATCAACGTGATTTTTGGCATGAACTGGCTGTCCAAGTATGATGTGGTCATCCAGTGCAAGGCTAAGCGACTGGATTTCAGGATAGACGACGGACAACCTATGAGCGTCTATGGATTTCAGGACAGTGTTTCCCCTGTCATTTCTGCGGTATGTGCTTGTCGTGCTATAGAGTCTGGTTGTGAGGCATTTTTATTTTCTATTTCTCCTCTGGAAAAAGCTTTTGTTACACCACATCTTGAGGATGTCTCGGTGGTGCAAGAGTTTCTAGATGTCTTTCCTGATACTCTTCCAGGACTTCCTCCTGAAAGGGAGATAGAGTTTGTGATAGACCTCGAGCCAGGTACTCGTCCTATTGCCAAAGCACCGTACCGTATGTCTCTGCATGAGTTGGATGAGTTGCGTACTTAAATCGATGAGTTGCTGAGGTGTGGTTTTATTAGACCAAGTTCTTCTCCATGGAGTGCTCATGTTTTGTTCGTCAAGAAGAAAGATGGATCGATGAGGCTTTGCATCGATTATAGGGAATCGAACAAGGTAACCATTAAGAATAGATATCCCTTGCCAAGGAATGATGATTTTTTTGATCAGTTGCATGGTAGCTCAGTATTTTCAAAGATCGATCTTCGCTCAGGCTACCACCAGTTGAGAATTCGTGAGGCAGACATTCCATGAATCGCGTTTCGTTCACGGCATGGACATTATGAGTTTTTGGTCATGTCTTTCGGTTTAACCAATGCACCCTCTGCTTTCATGGATTTGATGAATAGGGTGTTTAAGGATTTCTTGGACCGATTCGTTATTATGTTTATAGATGATGTCTTGGTGTATTCTCGCAATGTTGAGGAGCATACTCAGCATTTGCATTCGGTCTTGTCAACCCTGAGGGAGCATAAGCTATATGCGAAGTTGAGCAAATGTGAGTTCTGGCTACCTCAGGTGTCCTTTCTGGGTCATGTTGTAAGCAAGGACGGTATTTCTGTAGACCTGACCAAGATTTTTGATGTGATGGAATGGAAAAGATCTTCTACACCTAAGGAGATTAGGAGCTTCTTAGGCCTGGCTGGCTATTATAGAAGATTCGTTTAAGGATTTTCAGTATTGTCTGCTCCTCTAACTAGACTTACTCAGAATAATACTACGTTCATTTGGAGTGATAAGTGTGAAGAGACTTTTCAGGAACTGAAGAAGAGATTATGTACTGCTCCAATTTTAACCTTACTTACTGAAGGATTTGAGTATGATGTGTATGTTGATGCGTCACCTATCGGACTTGGTTGCGTTTTAATGCAAGATGGTAAGGTGATCGCGTATGGATCGAGGCAACTAAAGATTCACGAGAGGATCTATCCTACGCATGATTTGGAGTTTGCTGTCGTAATTTATGCACTGAAGCTGTGGCGACACTTATTGTATGGCGCGTTGTGCAAGATCTATACGGACCAAAAGAGTTTGAAGTATGTCTTCACTCAGAAGGAACTAAATCTGCGCCAGCGTCGGTGGTTAGAATATGTGGCTGATTATGAAGTGGAAATTCTTTATCATCCAGGAAAAGCCAATGTAGTAGCTGATGCTTTGAGTAGAATGACCGCTAAAATTTTTAACCTGTCGGTACAGTCCTTGGTAGAAGAATTTTTGTTGATGGATATTGAGGTTGGGAGTAGTACTGTGCCTGCTAGTCAAAAAGCAGAAGAACCCTCTTAGATTTCCCTTACACGAGCACGTCAGAAGGATGATTCGGTTTTGTTACACCTCCAGAATAGAACTGTGAAGGGAGAATTACCTGATTTCTCTGTGGACGAGTTGGACACCTTGAAGTATCGGGGTAGATTTTGTGTCACCGCCTTCGGCGATATTCGGGCTAAGATCTGTACTGAAGCTCATGGTTCCAGTGTAGCCTACCACCCTGGTTCCACTAAGATGTATAAGGATCTAAAGTAAATTATTTTGTGGTCAGGGATGAAGAATGATATCGCTAAGTTTGTATCAGAATGTTATACGTGTCAGCGTGTTAAGGCTGATCATAGAATGCCTAGTGGTAAATTGACACCGCTTGATATTCCAAGTTGGAAATGGGAGAGTATTTCAATGGATTTTATCACCGGTCTATCAAAATGTCCCCGTGGGCATGACTCTGTTTGGGTGATAGTTGGCGGATGATTGACAAAGTGTGCTCAATTTGTCCCGTTTAAGATTGGGTATTCGATGAAGAAGATAGCCGAGCTATATCTTAAAGAGGTTATAAGATTACATGGAGTGCATGTTAGCATTATATCAGATCGAGACTCCAGATTTACGTCTCGCTTTTGGAAGAGTTTACAGGAGGGGTTGGGTACTGATTTAAGGTATTCCACCGTCTACCATCCGTAGATGAATGGTCAGACGGAAAGAGTAAATCAGATCGTAGAGGACATGATCAGGTGTTATATTTGGATCATGGTGGTGCTTGGGATGAGCGTCTCAGACTCATGGAGTTTGCTTACAATAATAGTTATCAAGAGAGTCTGCAGATGGCCCCGTTTGAGGCCTTATATGGGAGGCAATGTAGAACTCCTTTGTTTTGGGCTGAAGTCGGTGAGAAAATGTTGCTAGGTCCGGAAGCTCTTGAGGAGATTAATTGTGCCATGACTCATATTCGAGAAAAGCTCCGTTTGGCTCAAGAGCGCTATGAGAAGTATGCTAATCAACGAAGGGTTGATCTGGAGTTTGTCGTTGGAGACTTGGTTTTTCTGAAGGTTTCTCCGAGTTCTGGCGTTAAAAGGTTTGGAAGGAACCACAAGTTAGACCCCTGGTATATGGGACCTTTCTAGATTCTTGAGCGCATCGGAGTCTCAGCTTATAGGCTGGAGTTGCCTGCAACCTTCCCTGGTGTCCATGATGTGTTCCATGTGAGCCAGTTGCGGAAGTGTGTTCGTAATGATCGTCAAATCCTCAACTCGATACCCCAGATTCAGCCCAACCTTGCGTATGTGGAAGAACCTATTTGTATTCTGGATTCTCAAGAGCGTGTGTTGCGGAGAAAGACCATCCCTATGGTCAAGATTCTTTGGAGAAATCAAGACGTCGAGAGCGCGACGTGGGAATTGGAATCGGCGATGAGGGAATCTCATCCGCACCACTTCTCGTAATTGTGGGTATGTATTTATGTTTTCAGTCATGTTGGATTTTATAGTTTTGGTTTGGTTTTGGAGTTGTATTAAGTTTTGGGACGAAACTTCTTTTTAGGGGGAGTGACTGTAACGGCCCCGATTTTTTTTCGATGATTTTATTTGAATGGGCAATGTCATATTTATGACGTCATGGAGTTACGTTTAATGTTGAGTTGATGACGCATTGTTGTTAAGGCATTTTTTGCGTCCGTGCAGTCGAGTCGGCTGAATCCTTGCTGTGATGGGAAAATTTTGCATTTGGAATTTAAGTTATGTAATTTTGGGCTTGCTCATCAAGTTTCGTCGCAATCTGAGCATTTTTTGAGTCTCATCGCGCGATTGAAATTTTGGATTGTTTATGTTAGTCGTATACTTCGAAGATTAATATCTCGGGAATGGCTCGTCGGATTTTGGTTTTGACTTTGTCATTGTGTTCGTAGCGTCAGTATTCGCCTACAGTGTGAGTTTCGTTTAATTCGGCGATCGTTTGGCCTCCGTTTTGATCTCGTAGTTTCCTTGTTCAAAAATATATAAGTATGATTATTTTAATATTATAGTACTATTCAAAAATGTCTTTTATTATTCATTCATATAGATTGATCAAAAGGTTACATTTGCAAAGAAATTGTTTTTCCTGCAAGGTTTGACTCAAGTGAAATTCCTGCGTCTCGTGTAGGTGTACTGTTCATGCAAATAATCGGATAGTACTCGAGTAGCTGCCTTATAAGTACTCGAGTAGGTCTCTTCTTGTACTCAAGTAGTTGTCTTACTACTCGAGTAGTTCCTTTCGAGTACTCGAGTAGCTGCCTTATAAGTACTCGAGTAAGTCTCTTCTTGTACTCGAGTAGTTGCCTTACTACTCGAGTAGTTCTTTTTGAGTACTCGAGTAGCTGCCTTATAAGTACTCGAGTAGGTCTCTTCGTGTACTCGAGTAGTTACCTTACTACTCGATTAGTTCCTTTCGAGTACTCGAGTAGTTGTCTGGCACTCGAGTAGGTCTTTTCATGTACTCGAGTAGTGATCTTACTACTCGAGTAGTCCTTTTTGAGTACTCGAGTAGTCACCTTACTACTCGAGTAGTCATTTTCTTGTACTCGAGTATCCCTTGTTGTACCCGAGTAGTACCCCTATATTACTCGAGTGGTCTGTTCCTTCTGTCTCGGAAAACCGGTTTTAGCTGAACCCGGTTTATTTCTGCTGTTTGAGTATAAATACTTTCTTCTTCTTCATCATTAAACCAACCGAGAATTTCTTCTTCTTCCCGAACCAGAGCAGCGTGTGAGAAATAGGTCGTCCCTCCGTACTTCTTCCGGTGGCCGCCAACGGTGCTCCGGTGCTCGAAATATTCAACCGAGTATAGACCTGGAAAGCTCTCGCCGAGAGCTACGCCATCGTGGTAATATCTTCCCCGTTTCTAGAGATTTCTCTTTAGGGTTTTTCGGCCCTAACCTCCTTTTCTGCCGTTCTTGTTCAGATTTCAACTCCTCCCGCATCCTTTTGCCCCGATCTACGACGTGGAGTGATTTGGTGGACTTTTCTGGTTAAACCAAGGAAAGTGGTGGTTTCCCCTCGTTTCCCCTTGTCCGATTTGATGGTAACAGCTATATTTTCATGTCTTTAAACTTTTTTGCACTTTATTCTTCCAAATTATTGTTATAATTAACTGTTTCAATGATCACATGATGTTGTAATGTTTTGTCATGGTAATCTTGATCTTTTCTTGTTATGTTTAATTGTTCCCGATGTGTCTTATTGATGACTATAAATGCCTTAGCTTTCGTTACTAAACGTGTTAGAGTTTATCTAGGATTGTAAATTGCTCCTAGAGGTTCATCAACCGCGTCTTGAATCTGGTAATGTCAAGTAGGATCTGTCGAGACAAATCTCGAGATATTTGTGTTGTGGTTTCTTTGGGTTTCTTGATTGCGGGAGTTAGTGGACGATTCCACCTCTGCAGTGGTTGTTTCCTTCATTAGTGCCCTGTGGAAGTCTACCCGGCTTTTGGGTGTCTGCGGTGTATGGTGGAGAGTATGAGACTCCCTCGCAGTTAGACAGATTTTATATTCGTGTTTTTGGGTGGTATTTCCAAGAGTGGCCACCTCACCCGTGTTTTTGGGTGGTGTGTCCATGAGTGATCACCTCGCCCGTGTTTTTGGGTAAAGTCAACCACATGTACCTAATAAAGGATTTGTATTTCTTCCTTACGAATTATTCATGTTGTCACCTTATAGCCTCATGCGTCTGGTGTACTATTGTTGTACGTGACGAATCACATAAGAGTTCTTCTTCATGATGATGACTTGTTCCTCTTTTTGTACTTTATTTCAGTACTGTTGGTCTTGGGTTGGTACCCATTTGACCTTTGTTTATTTGGGCCTATTAATTTCTAACACCATTTGTTCCTTCTTGCTGAGGTGTTCTGTCTTTGGAATGCCTCAGGTTCAGAGCAGTAGCAGATAGCAGAGCTAGTTTTGGAGTTTCTCGGCGGCAGTGTTGCCCGTGGTTGTTACCTCGTCTCAACGAGTAGTTTGTTGTTTATTTAGTTACTGGTTCAGACATACTTTTCTGTATGTGGGTTCGTGTCAGTTTGTTGACGCTCACAGTATTGTTACTTTTTGATACTTGCTAGCTGTTTAGTTTTTCTATATGTGGATGTGGATTCTTGCTCTCTGGGATGATTTATGCCAGAAATGCATGTTAGGTATTTTTAAAGAATAAAATCTACTACTATTACTTCATGCACTGCATAATTTAAAAACTCTAACTTGTTATATTTGGCGACCGTAAAAGCTATCCTTACTACCATTATAAATTTAGAGTCTTGCATAGCATAAGTTGTCCTTTGGGGACGTTTATACTCATGTAGGATGTTTGAGTAAATCTAAACAAGTATTTTTCCGCAGCGTATAACTATATTTTGATTCGTGGACTAAGGGAGCCACTAAGCCGAGGGATACGGCTAACTATTGCACTTAGCTGATTTTCCTTAAAATAACTGAAAGAATCTTTCTTCATGTTTAAGTAGGTGTTTTCCTGAGCGTCCGCAGTTATCTCCTGCTGACGTGGTATCATGACGTGAATTTTTTCTTACTCTGATAAGTTATCATATGCGGTGAAAATGTCGGTTGTGACACAGATGCGAGAACTGGAAGTCGCAACTCCTTCGCCGCCCTCCAGCAATAGCTGCCAGCTCTCCCATTATTCTGAGTATGAGTTGGAGGAGATGATGCAAAAGAATGCTGCCAAGGCCGCGAAGTTCACGCTCCAAACTCTGTGTAACACCCCAAATCCCAAGTGTGGGTTTAGGTTGGGAAACACGACCTGGGACACGGGCGTGTCCTAAGCCGTGTCCTGCTTTATATGGCTGAGCAGCCTATCGAGTGCTCGACGAAATGCACTTGACGAGTTCTCGAGAGGGAACACGCCCTGCGACATGGGCGTATCCGAGGGCGTGTCCTCCTCTGGTTCATCGACCTCCACTCTAGTAAATGTGCTCGATGATACTCAAGTGGGGAACACAGCCTGTGACACGGGCGTGTCACATGGCCGTGTTTTTCTCTGGAATTGGAAAAGTCATTTGGGCCTTGAGAACACGGGCAGGACACGGGTGCGTCTCAGGGCACACGGCGTGTGACACGGGTGTGTCACATGGCCATGTCTTGTTCGGGTTAAATCGGGTGTGTGCCGCCTGAGGTACACGGCCACAGACACGGGCATGTCTGAAGGCGTGTCAGGACACACGGCCTGTGACACGGGCATGTCACATGGTCGTATTCTGCTCTGGGTAAATCGGTTGTGTGCTGCTTAAGGTACACGTCCTGTGATACGGGCGTGTCACAGGCCGTGTCAGCCTAAAAATAGACCTTTGTGGAAAAAATTTTGGTCATCCATTTCCTTCATCTGGGATCTGATGGCCCAGGCTTCTCCTTGCTGGTTCATAACCATGAATTGAGAAAAGGATTCTCAAATAGCTTGTGCCATTCTCTTTCTAAAAGAGCTAGAGAGAAGGGAGAGGAAGGAGGAGTAAGAGAAAGGGAGTCGGCCACCGGTGGAGCTGCCGAGTTCCGAAGCGAGATCCGAGGCCAGATTTGTGGAGGCAAACCCGTTGCGGTGCTTTCCAACCGGCTCAAATTCCATGGCTCCAAAGAGGTCGTCAAGGGTTACGATTTTCCTTCTTAGACATGTGAAGTCCTTTTTTGGCATATGCATGGATTTCCCCCACCAGAGGGTGGATTGTGAAGGGATTTCATTGGGTTTATTCTTGGAATCCCCAATAATCTTGCATATAGATCCGGAAATGTGTAATACGGAATAGACATGTTGTGTGAAGCCCATCTGGACAAGTTGGTCTAGATTGGTGATGTTTTATTTGCACACCGGAGAAGACTTCATGGTTAAACGTGTAGTTTGTGGAGTCGATGGGTTGAACCTGTGAAGGGCAGTAGCAGGAAGTACTGGAGTGGTAGTCCAGGAAAATAACCTTGTGATGCTTGTGATGTGTGCTATGGCAAGACTAGTTTTCTAGCACTGCAGGATGCTGCAGTGTTTGGGCTGAGTTGGGTGCAGAAAGTGAGTTCTGCGGAACCCGCTAAGCGATCGTGAACGATGCTAGCATGAACTCCCCTTATTTATTATGAAGCCAGTCTGTGTTGGACATTATGGCTATTGTGAAGCCAGTCTGTGGTGGACATTGTGGTTATTGTGAAGCCAGTCCTTGGTGGACAGTATGACTATAGTGATCTTGATGAGCTCTTGAAAAGGGATCGTGCCTAACAGGGAAGGTGAAATCGACCCGCGCCTTATATTTAGCCTCGAGTACGTTGGTATTCGGCGATGGCAAGGCGACTTGAGCAACGGGGGGTGGTTGATCTGTACCTGCATTATGTCCGTCCGACTTGAAGACCTGAAAGTGCGGTCATTTGGAGCGCATAATGAGAGTCTTAGGCATGCGCGCTGGAAAGACTAAATGCTCAATTCTACTGTCGGGTGTTGGACCTGGAACGGTCGTGGGACCCTGGTTCTTCGGTACACCAAGAATGTGCCCTAAGCGCACGGATCGTCGGGCCGCGTGGCTGACGGTTGTGAGGAATTGTTTGTGCGTGAGAGCACAATGTATGATATATATATCTGCCTATGAATTGTTATACCTACAGGGTAGGAATACCACTGCCCCGGGAAATGGGTAGGGCCGTTATAAATTGGTAAACTGAATGCTGACCGTTGTCTTGTTTGCCACCGCTTGGTGGGTTGTCCTTGTGCAGGTGCTGGAGAGCTGAGCGGGACACATAAGGGCTGAAGTCCCTGCTGTTGCTGTTGTTGCCGCTGCTAGCCCTTGAAGGCTAAGCAAAGAATGATATGTTTTGCTCATGTGTGGCCGGCCTGCGCGCCGATATTTGAAATCCACACGTGTAAATCGTAACTGTAAGGCCATAAGGCCAAACAATGTTGTGTTTGTTCTACATTCCTTCGAGAGTCGATATATAAATGTGGCTGTTTATATATAGTGGAAATTCATGGTTGAGGTTCTATATTATTGTTAAAATCTTCTGCTAGCATGTTATAGGTTAAGATACGATTGTGTTTTGGTATTAACCTATAACTTCCCCGCCTATTTTATGGCATATGGTGTGGGGCCCCGGCCGGACCTTCTATTATATGCTCTATGAATGGATGGAGACGTTACATTTTTGGTATCCGCCTGTCTCGGTCTTTCCCTTTAGAATTCGTGGTCAAATTCTTTTGTGGCGTGGAAAGCACGTGTACGTGCGAACTGCATTAACACTAATGAACTCTTGAATGTCCACTTAGGAATGCAAATACACGTGTTTGAGGAACCTGGGCATTCCTATATTGTTGTTATTGCTTGTGCGAGGTCGCTAATGTGTGTCTTATTCACCTATAGGTGACTTGTAGTGGTGTTAAGCAGAAGGAGCCCCATCGTTCTAATGAGAGTACGAAACCAGCTGAGGTGACGACACCTCCCCCTTCTGCGGAAACTGTTTGCTTAGTTGCTGAGGCGTTGTTTGTAATGTTTTAAGCACAGCCTGGTGGGCAAGCGCAGCCGGCAGTGGTGGTAAAATAGGTGGGTGGAAGGCCAGAACCTATTGCGACTGTTGATGCGCGAGCAGCTGAATGACAGTTGAAGCAGTTCATGAGCTTCAATCCCTCTACGTTTAGCGGTGTGGGATACCCTACGTAGGAGGAGGATTGGTTGTCGCTTATCAAGCATATATTGACAGCAATCAGGACAGAGGAAGATCAAAAGGTCACCTTGGCCACCTTCTTATTGGAAGGAGAGGCTCAGCTCTGGTGGGACGAAATCGAGTTACACCACTTAGCGGACAGGAAGTTAACACAAGTCTCGATTGAGGAGTTCTCGAGACTATTCTGAGTAAAGCACCTTGAAAGTGCAGGTTAGATCTAAAATACTCTAGAGGGGGGGGGGTGAATAGAGTATTGTGCTTTCTTAAAATTTTTTACAACTTTTGTTGTATTCCTAAGTGAACAGGGAAGCAAACAAAATAAATAAACACAGCAACCTAAACAATCACAGAGCACGGCCAGAAAACAGAAGAAAAGAGCAACCAGACGACACAAGAATTTTATAGTGGTTCCCCAACTTGGGTACATCCACTCTTCTACCACCTGGGTAGGAATCCACTCAGGTTTTTGATCAGGTGCCTGACACCAATGAGCTTTTGTTCAGGTGCTCAAAAACCAAACCTCAAGTCTTTTGGAATGAGACTTGCAACCAGAATAATTTTGAAGGGATTTAAAACCCTGTACAGGAATTGGAAAGAAGGTGATAGTGTCTTCTCTGTCAACAATCAGAGAGAAGACTTGTAGATTGATTGTAGCAGATCTTGCTCCCCCTGGGATCTTGAATTGGTCAGGAAAGCTGGAGCACTACTTCAGGGTGATAGGTCTTCAATGACCTAGAATGTCTGGACCAGAAATGCTTCAGGAACTTCTTTTGACAGATAAAGTTTTGTTGTCCTTTGAAGTTGTCCTGAGAATAGAGAGAAGAAGACTCTTGATTGAATTTGATTGTTCTTCTTCTTCTTCTTGAAAATGTTCTCTGGTCAAGGCTGATTTCAATCAAGAACTTTTGATTTGAGAATGATTGTTCTTCTCTGCAACCTCAGAGTGTCTGTCTGATTGTGTGTATTGCTTGCTGTACTGTGTTTCAGTTGCTCTATCACTGCTTGATCCTTTTCTCTCTTACTGTGTGTCTTCTTCTGACTGAGGAACATTCAAACTTTTTGAATGTCGAGCAGTAATTGCAGTCGGCTTTGGAAAGAAGCGACAATCAATAATTTTCCTAACTGTCCCATAGAAAAATGGCATGTAATCGTCCATAGTCAATGCGCGTTCTAACGGTAACATTCCGAGAAGATCTGGCATTAAATGTTCAGGAATGAGCGCCAAGAAACGGGACGGGAAACTTAAAGAAAACCTAGTCTGCATTTGTCGAACGAAGAACATAATTCGTCGAGCTGCACTTGTATTCGTCGAGCTGAGCTTGAGTTCGTCGAGCTGAGCTTGAGAGAGTCTTATGATGTCTAGTGAAAATCTGAATTATCACCCATCCCAAACTTTTTGATGAGCTCTTTAGCATACTTAGCTTGGGAGAGGAAGATACCATCTAGGAGCTGCTTCACTTGGAGACCAAGGAAGTAGGAAAGCTCACCCATGCTACTCATCTCAAATTTAGAATGCATGAGGTCAGCAAACCTCTTGCATAATTTGGGATCAGTAGACCCAAAAATAATGTCATCCATATATATTTGTACTAACAATATTTGGTACTTATGATGTCTAGTGAAAAGTGTTTTATCTATGGTTCCTCTTGTAAATTTATGCTCTAAAAGAAAGCTTGCTAGGGTCTCATACCAATCTCTTGGAGCTTGCTTTAAACCATAGAGAGCTTTATGCAATTTAAAAACAAAAGAGGGTTGAGTTGGAGAGATAAAACCTGGAGGTTGTTCTACATAAACCTCTTCTTGAAGTACTCCATTCAGAAATGCACTCTTGACATTCATTTGGTAGACCTTGAATCTCTTGTGAGCTGCATAGGCAAGGAATATCCTAATGGCCTTTAACCTTGCAACAGGGGCAAAGGTATGGTCATAGTCTATTCCTTCCTCTTGTCTTTAGCCTTGAGTAACAAGCCTAGCCTTGTTCCTCACTATGTTGCCTTGAGCATCCAACTTGTTCCTGTAGACCCATTTGGTTCCAATAATTGGGTAGTTATGGGGTCTTGGAACCAAATCCCAAACTTTACATCTCTCAAACTGATTTAGTTCCTCTTGCATTGTAATGATCCAGTGGGGATCCTGTTTTGCCTCATGAATGGTGAGAGGTTCAATTTGAGAGAGAAAACAGGCATGCATCAAGTCTTTGTTGAGTTGATGCCTTGTCTGTACACCTCCTGAAATGTCTCCAATCACTTGAGATCTGGGGTGATCTCTAAGTGTGGCAAGATCAGTCGGTAGAGTTGGTTGGGCAACAGCTTCTGTATTTAATTCCTCTTGGGGAATGATACTAGATGTTGAGGGAAGTTCAGCCACTTCCTCTTGACTTTCCTCTTCACTATCTTCAGCAACCTGTGGAGTAGGATGGTTTGATACCTCTTGGGTAAGGTTCAGTCCATCCATAAACTCACACAGTGGTGGAACCTGCAAAGAGCTTATGGTAGAAATCTCTTTCTCCTTGTATGACATGTTAGCCTCATCAAAAGATACATGAATAGATTCTTCAATTTTAAGAGTTGATTTATTGAACACTCTATAGGCCTTGCTTACTTGGGAATATCCTAGAAAAATCCCTTTTTCAGCCTTGGCCTCAAACTTTCTAATGTATCTCTTATTATTTGTGTGAATGTAACAAATGCAACCAAAAACTTTAAAATATGTGATTATAGGTTTCTTCCCTTTAAGTAATTCATAGGGGGTCGTGTTCTTCAGTTTATGTATAAGGCTTCTATTCAGGACATAATTAGCAGTGTTTACAGCTTCTGCCCAAAAGGATAGAGGCATGTAAGCATCTGCCAATAATGTGCCTGCAGATTCAATGAGTGTCCTATTTTTCCTTTCAGCAACCCCATTTTGTTGGGGAGTTCTAGGAGCTGAGAAGCACTGCCTGATACCATCCTTCTCATAGAACTCATGCATAAGAAGAGACTCAAACTCTGTGCCATGATCACTTCTGATCAATGCAACATGAGTAGAGAACTCAATCTGTATGGTCCTGAGAAAATCTGTAAGAACCTTGAATGTATCTGACTTAGCTCTCAGAAAGGATACCCAACTGAATCTAGAGAAGTCATCAACAATCACTAAAGTATAAGACTTCCCTCCTAGGCTTTGTACTGCAATGGGTCCAAATAGATCCACATGAAGCAAGTACAATATCCTAGGTGAATCACTTTTATTAATGGATTTAAAGCTAGTTTTGGTTTGCTTGCCTAATTGACAAGCCCTGCATAGGCTTTCCTTCTTGTAGGGGGCAGAAGGTAAGCCTCTAACAAGGTTGTCTTTAGATAACCTAGATATATTCTTAAGATTTACATGTCCTAATCTTTTATGTCATAACTCATTTTGATTACTAGTAACATTCAGTAAGCAGATTTCAGTTGTGGAAGAAATAAAATCTACTAAATATATGTTACCTTATCTAAGTCCAATTAAAACAGTTTTGTTTTTATTATCAATAATAGAACAGGAAGTAGAGTTAAAATGTACCTGATAACCTTCATCACATAATTGACTTATGGATATAAGGTTATGTTTAAGTACTCTTACATAAGTTACTTTCCTGAAGGTCACTGCTCCAATCTTCACTGTCCCATATCCTTCTGATTGACCACTATTGGAATCTCCAAAAATCACCTTTGGTCCTAGCTTGGGCTTGTAGTTGGATAAATTGCCCTTGCTGCATGTCATGTGTTTGGAGCAACTACTGTCCAAGTACTAGGTCTGACTCACCCTTGGACAGCTCTTCACCTGTACCTGCAAAGAAAAACAAAACTCAATTGTTCTTGACCCAGGTTACCTTGGGTCCTTGATTTGGTTGGAATGAAAAACTAGATATAACTGATAAAGCAGCTTGTGATTTATACCCTAAGGGGTGATATCTGCTAGGTGGAATTACCCAATCAGCTACTGGATTAAATATCTTATTAGTTGGCTTAAGATTTCTGTAAGAGAAATGATTTGAGTTTGGTCTTTCTGGGTTCGATGAATTGTTGTAAGTTCGTCGACCAGAGTTTGACGAATAGGGCTGAGATCGTCGATCTCTGCTCAGAGAATGACAATAGTCATTGTCTGTGCCCCAAGTTCGTCGACCTCTGCTCGACGAACCATATACAGTTCGTCGATCGCAGTTAGACAAATTATTATATCAGAAGTTTGTGTTCAGCATTCGTCGATCTGGGTTCGACTGAACTGGCCACATTTTGTCGATCTGCGTTTGATGAATGTTGCTGAACTTTGTTTTTATTTGCTGTTTTCAGATTTTTGTTTCTCTTGTCTATAGGTTTAGGAGTGTTTTCAGACAATGATTTGTTCATAATCTTTTCCTTTCCCTTAGCAGAGATAAATTTGATGGGGGGTTGAAAGAATATTTTTCTTTATTATGGGGGGTAAATTTGATGAAGCACCCAAGCCCAGCTTATCATTTAATCTGGCATTCACTGTGCTTGTGATGTCCATCAGCTTGAGGCTTCTCCCATTGAGAGATTGCTCAAGTTGTTTGGCCTCACATAATTCAGATTTTAATTTAATTATTTGTTCATTTGTTAGGGTTAATTGGTCTGTTAGCTTAATGTTTTCTGAATTAACTGATTCTAGACTTCCTAATCTCTCTCTAAGAGTTTTTATTTCTTTTTCTGAGTTGATTAAGTCTAAGCACATTATTTTGAATTCAGTTTTAAATAAATCAAAACTAAAGTCAAAGCTAGAAATAACTTGATCTGCCTCTGAGTCTTAGGCAGCTTCATCTTCTGATTCTTCTTCTAATCCAAAATTGCTCCTGGAGGCATCAATTTCCATAAGGCACACCTCCTTGGATCTGGCTTCTTCCTCTTCTTCACTTGAACTGGAAGAGGATGTTTCTTCTTCAGTGTCACTCCAAGTCTCAGTAATAAATCCCTTGTATTTCTTTTTATATTTGCTGGAAGTTGGTCTGCTGCTATGTCTTCTCCTGGAGTCCTTTTCTCTGCACTTGTCCTTCTTTTGGTTTTCTGGACATTCTGAAATGTAGTGTCCAGGTTTTCTACACCCAAAGCACACCACCTCCTTTGTTGGTGTCTTGTCAAACTTGGGCTTATCATCCTGTCTGGATGATTTCCTTCTGAAATCCTTCCTTGCCAACTTGTAGAACCTTTTGGCAAAGAGGCTCATGAGCTCTTCATTGGAAGTTGATGTCTCACTTTCTTCAGATGCTTTGAAGGCTATACTGTGCTCCTTTCTAACTGGAGTTGTTGCCTTCTGTTCTGCTGCTTCTCTTGATTTGATCAGCTGCTCATAGGATTTCAATTTGCCTAACAGAGACTCAGTTGATATCTCATTGAGGCTTCTGGCTTCTTTGATTGGATAGATTCTGGAATCCCAAGAGCTAGGGAAGTACATCAGAATCTTATCAATAACCTCTGTCAAGGTGATGTCCTTATCCATAGTTTTGAGCTCATTGATGATTGTGCTCAGCCTGTTGTACATGTCTGCCACTGATTCAATCTCATCCTTTTTAAAGTTCTCATACATGGATATGAGATTGGATCTTCTGTCCTTTCGTTCATCTGCAGAGCCAGATACCATTTGTTTGAGGGAGTCCCAAATGGCCTTGGCTGAGGTGCACTCAACCATCTTCTGGAATATGTCATCTGACATAGTCTGGGCTAAGATATTCATTGCCTTAGCATCTGCCATCTTGGCTTTCTTGTATGCATCATTGTTTTCTAGAGGAGGCACTGCAGTCATGTTGGTAGAAGTGCTGGTAGGAGTTGCAGGTGCTGGAGGTACACCTGTCAAAATAATAGAAAAGATATCCTCATCAATAGAGTTCATGTATAATCTGATTCTTGCCTTCCAGATGGCAAACTTATTAAGATTGCACACTGGAGGTCTGATGCTTGCATAGTCTTTGTTTTGGGTCATGTCTGTGACGAAATAAATCTAATAACAAACTTAAAACAAACATATCTAACTAGAGGGATCTGTGGGTTCAGGTTTTAGCCTGTACAACCACTAAGGTATTGTATTTTAACCAACCTCGCACTGATACCAATTGAAAGTGCAGGTTAGATCTGAAATACTGTAGAGAGGGGGGGGGTGAATAGAGTATTGTGCTTTCTTAAAACTTTTTACAACTTTTGTTGTATTCCTAAGTGAACAGGGAAGCAAACAAAATAAATAAACACAGCAACCTAAACAATCACAGAACAATCACAGAGTACAGCCAGAAAACAGAAGAAATGAGCAACCAGACGACACAAGAATTTTATAGTGGTTCCCCAACCTGGGTACATCCACTCTTCTACCACCCTGGTAGGAATCCACTCAGGTTTTTGATCAGGTGCCTGACACCAATGAGCTTTTGTTCAGGTGCTCGAAAACCAAACCTAAAGTCTTTTGGAAGGATACTTGCAACCAGAATAATTTTGAAGGGATTTAAAACCCTGTACAAGAATTGGAAAGAAGGTGATATTGTCTTCTCTGTCAATAATCAGAGTGAAGACTTGTGGATTGATTGTAGCAGATCTTGCTCCCCCTGGGATCTTTTTTTGGTCAGGAAAGCTGGAGCACTGCTTCAGGGTGATAGGTCTTCAATGACCTAGAATGCCTGGACCAGAAATGCTTCAGGAACTTCTTTTGACAGATAAAGTTTTGTTGTCCTTTGAAGTTGTCCTGAGAATAGGGAGAAGAAGACTCTTGATTGAATTTGATTGTTCTTCTTCTTCTTCTTGAAAATGTTCTCTGGTCAAGGCAGATTATAGTCAAGAACTTTTGATTTGAGAATGATTGTTCTTCTCTGCAACCTCAGAGTGTCTGTCTGATTGTGTGTATTGCTTGTTGTACTGTGTTTCAGTTGCTCTATCACTGCTTGATCATTTTCTCTCTTACTGTGTTTCTTCTTCTGACTGAGTAACATTCAAACTTTTTGAATGTCGAGCAGTAATTGCAGTCGGCTTTGGAAAGAAGCAACAATCAATAATTTCCCTAACTGTCCCATAGAAAAACAACATGTAATCGTCCATAGTCAATGCGCGTTCTAACGGTGACATTCCGAGAGGATCTGGCATTAAATGTTCAGGAATGAGCGCCAAGAAACGGGATGGGAAACTTAAAGAAAACCTAGTCTGCATTCGTCGAACGAAGAACACAATTCGTCGAGCTGCACTTGCGTTCGTCGAGCTGAGCTTGAGTTCGTCGAGCTGAGCTTGAGAGAGTTTGTCGACCAGACAATCTTCATTCGTCAAACAGACAGTCTTCATTCGTCGAGCTGAGAATCAAATTCGTCGAGTTGAGAAAAGTTCTGGACTTGGGCAAAATATTCTGCATCTGCTGAAATGTTGTCTCGACATAAGTTGATGTCGACAGATTGATCTTAGTGTCGACACAAATCCTCTGGTGTCGACATAAGCTGGTGTCGACTGATATCCTGCTTGTTGGGTATTACATCCACATTAACCCAGATTTGATGAAGTCACCCTGAAACTAAGATGAATTAAGTTGTATTTGATGCTTGGTTTGAGTTATATGTTTGCAGGAATTTCACTGGAAAGTGTAGACCAATGTCAGTCCACAGTGGGTCACCAAACACAGGAACTGTGCAATGTAATCCCTCATTGCATATTCCAAGATGTTGACTCATGTGTGGTCTCTCTATTGGGATACACTTCATATTCAAGCTATTGGACTATGGGAAAGAAATTGGAAGTTAACTACTCTAGAAGAAACAATTTTCCAACATCAAAAATTTCTCTAAGTCTTTTACTCGAGTAGGTCTATAGCTACTCGAGTAGTTTGGGTATAATTTACTCGAGTAAAGGAACCTTGTACTCGAGTACTTAAGTGTGTCTCTCGTGTAGCTAAGTCACCTACTCGAGTAGACATAGTCACATAATTGAGTAGCATACTTATATACTCGAGTAGATTACTCTTTATACCCGAGTATTAAAGAGTTCACTCATCAAAAATTTTCTAAGTCATGGACTCGAGTAAGTATACTCACATACTCGAGTAGATAGAATCATACTCGAGTAGATCATGTTTCACTCGTGTACCTTGATATTTTTTCTACTCCAGAATTTTCTAAGTCTTTTACTCGAGTAGAACTTTCACCTACTCGAGTATATTACTTCCTCTCGAGTAGTTTAGTTCAACTACTCGAGTACCTCTTGCTGACATCTTCAGAATTCATTCTAAGTATCCCACTCGAGTAGTCCTTCATGTACTCGAGTAGTTTATGTAATTTACTCGAGTAGTTCTTCCAGTACTCGAGTTGATCCTTTATGTACTCGAGTAAGTCTCTCTAAATACTCAAGTAGTTCTGTCTGCTTACTCGAGTAGTTGATTTCTACCTACTCGAGTAGCCCATCTTTATATACCCGAGTATATTCTCCCTCATGTACTCGAGTAGTTATTCAACTACTCGAGTAGCTATTCACTTACTCGTGTATATGGCTGAACCTTCTCTGAAATTTTGCTAAGTCCTTTTTCTGACGGGATTTTGAAATCACGCGACATGATTGGTCCACGTGTACATCATTATGACCGATTATGACTGTTAGTCTCTTCTATATAAGGTCTTATCAGAAGATGACAAACCCTAAGTATTCTCTAAGCTTTCATTGTCAATTCATTTTAAGAAAGTTCTTCAGCCGACTCCTCTCTGATTTTCGCAAAACGGAAGCCGTCGCTGTCGCCTTCTTCTCCGGCCAAAGCTTCTACTTTCAGAGGACTATTCTAAAGAAAGTTACAGATCGAGATCGACTTCACTGATCATATTCTCTCTCGATTTCTGTAAAAGCGAGTAAATCCAGATCGAAGCCGAGAACTTCTTCACCGATTTCTGAAAGTGCTACAAGTTGAAAAGAAGAAGATCCTGGTCATTTCATTCAGATCTGAGTGATTTACTGTTTGTATTCTTGTAAACCTCATTTTATTCTTGTAGGAGAAATCTTCTCCGAGTGTAGGAGTTCTTCACTCCGAGTTTGTAGGAAGTGTTATCTTCCGAGGTGTAGATCGCTCTGTTTGGATCGAGTTTGTAGGAACTTTGTTCCGAGGGTAGGATTGATTTTTGATCCGAGATAGTGGAGTAGCCGAGTCTAGTTGATTGCTAGATTGGTGAGGGAAAGTGGATGTACCCAAGGTTGGGGAACCACTATAAATCTTGTGTCGTCTGTGATATTGGTAGATCGTTCTGTGCTGTGCTCTAACTATTTTTTTATTTTGCAAAAGACGCACAACTCACCTATTCACCCCCCTCTAGGTGATTTAGGTTGACAACCGTTTTCTTTCAATTGGTATCAGAGGGAGGTTGATCGTCAAAAGGTCAACACCTTGATCAGATCCAAATCTGTTGTCTGAAAGATTCTACCATAAAATGGACAAGGGCAAAGATTTCGCCAAGCTTCCACTGTGCAACAAAAATAACTTTCCCATGTGGAAAGAAAGGATAAAATTTTTCATGGAAGCTGTGGATCCAAGTATCTTCATGATCGTTGAAGAAGGTCCTTACGTTCCCATGACTGTGTCCACTATCGACCCTACCAAGAAAGTTCCCAAAAAGCTAATGGATCTCGACAAAGACGAGATTGCACTTGTCTCTCTCGACAAGAAAGCTAAGAACATTATAGCAAGTGCAGTCGATGACTCGATGCTGCAGAATTTGATTCACTGTCAATCAACTAAGGAGATGTGGCATTCCTTAGTCACTTTGATGGAAGGAACTGAAGAAGTAAGGGATGATCGGAGATCCCTTCTCAATCAAAAATATGAAGCGTTCCGACAAGTGAACAAGGAAATAATTGCCAACACCTTTGAGAACTTCTTCAAAATTGTAAATGGCCTAAGGGTGTATGGCCGTGTCTTCACCAATGGATAACTGAACGACAAATTCTTGAGATCCCTAACCAAGGAATGGGATAACAAGGTATGCGCCATCAGGGAGTTCGGGAAGCTACCTGAAACGGACCCGCAAAATCTCTTTGGAAAGCTTATATCTTATGAACTCCAAATCAATACAAGAAAAGCTGAAGAAGAGAAGGGCAGGTCTGCACTAAAGGAGAAATCTGTCGCTCTGAAGGCTGACACCTCCAGAAAGACTAAGGCTGCATCCCCCGCTCCAGCTCCAGAAGTTGATGAAGAAGAAGAAAAATCAGAACCTAGCACCTCAGGCTCTGAACTTTCTGAAAGAGAGTTCTCCTTACTCTCAAGGCAATTCAAGAAGTTTCCCAATAAAAAGAAACAATGGAAAGGCAAGGATGACACATACAGAAGATCGCGACGCGATGACGATCGACAAAGAAAAGGCTCAAGCAGCCACGAAGATATAATACTAAACAGAACAAATACATTTCAACTGACATCATTTGCTACTGCTGTAATAAGCCAGGTCACGTCATTGCTGACTGCCCTCATAAGAAGAAGGAGGGTGGTAGAAGAGAAGACAAGAAATCTTCACACAACAAGAAAAGGAAATAGAAGAGCCTCATAGACAAAAGGAGCGAGACTCTCAGCGACTCCGACTCATCTGAGTCAAGCGAAGAAGAAGAATCTTACCTTGGGCTAATGGCTCAAACAGATGATGAACAAGAGCCCCAGTTCACTGGGAAGGTAAACTCTCATACCTCTCTTTCAGAGTCTGAAGTCTCTGAACATGATTGCAAGGGTAGCTCCTCTGATGATGAGTCAGAATTGATGGCCCAGTACAAGGAGTTAATCATGGCTTACGACAAATGTCGTCAAGTCGTGAAGACTCAGGGTAAAGAGATCAAATCTCTAAAAGCCGAAGAGAGCAACTTGAGAGAGAAAGTCGCAAAGACTGACTCCCTCGAGGAAAACTTCAATAATACTATTGAAGAATATAACAAGGCTCTTGAGCACGTTGACCTGAAGGAGAAGATCATCAAAGGATTGGAAGCCGAACTTGCGGCTGAAAGGAAACTTGTTGAGAGTTTCTCGAAGCCCAAAACAGTTCTTTTATTCGTTGCTGAATTCTCAGCGAAGGCCAAGGGAGCTGGACTAGGCCATGAAGAAGCTCCTAGTAAATCCTCTTGGATAAAGAAGAATCAACGGAAAAATAAGGCTGCCAAAAAGGCCTCAGCCGAAGAAAAGGGAAAAGCCCCTCAAAATCAAACCACATTCAAAAACGTCATCTTTCCATCAAATGAGTTTGATTTTGACTCATCATACGGGCACTTTGCTAGGCCTACTTATGTAGAGCCAAAGTCCCGCTATCAAGGATGGGCTAGACCCTGAAACTTTGGCGAAAGTGTCTTTAAGGCACCTTATGAAGAAGTTATTCTTCAGAGCTATGGCCCTTTCAATCATGGGCACAACTTCAAGAAGGCACCAAAGACAAAGCCTGTTGTAGAGAAGCCCATAAAGGAGAAGAAGCCATGTGATTGCCATCATCATGAGGCATCTTCCTCCAAGAATGCTACCGCTGCTAGACCTAAGTTCCAAAAGGTCAAGCAGGAGATCTTGAGGCAAAGGTACAACAGATTTGACTGTTGGTGCTGTGGCAAGGTTGGTCACTTCGCCATAGATTGCTGGTTCAATTCCAGAAACGTTGCAACCCCTCATGTCAGCAATATGAGAAAGACCGCTCATAATGCTAACACTCGTAGGGGGAGCACTCTAACCCGAGACCAAGGACCCAAACGTGTTTGGGTTCCTAAGGCAAACTGATTGTGATTGCAGGGATGTCCAAATGCCAACAAAACGCCTATCTGGTACTTGGACAGCGGATGCTCTCGGCATATGACCGGGACTAGGAGCCTCATTCAGAACTTTACCCCAGTCGTGAATGGACCAAAGGTCATCTTTGGAGGTTCAGACCGTGGAATTACTAGAGGCTATGGTGTGATTACTAATGACAATGTATCCTTCTCGGATGTGGCCTATGTCGAAGGATTGGAACACAATCTCATTAGCATAAGCCAACTCTGCGATAAAGGATACATAGTTGAGTTCCATGCTGACAAGTGCCTGATAAAATCCGTTGACAATATGTAAACGATTCTATCCGGCACTCGAAGCAGGAATATTTTCTGTTTAAATTTCATCTGTATAGATTCCTCTACACCAGTGTGTCTTTTAGCAAAAGATAGTGCGTCTCTTGGTGACCAATGGCAAAAGAGACTAGCACATATTAATTTCAAAACAATTAATAAACTATTTTCAATGAACTTAGTACGGGATGCCCCAAATGTCAAATACGTCAAAGACAGACCTTGTCATGCATGCGTAAAAGGCAAGCAAATAAGGGCTACCTTTAAAATCATTATTGGCAAAGACTCTAACAGATGTCTCCATCTATTGCACATGGACTTGTTTGGTCCACTGTAGATTAGAAGCTTGGGAGGTAAGGACTATACATTGGTAATTGTTGATGACTACTCGCGCTTTGCGTGGGTGTTTTTTCTGAAACACAAGTCAGATACCTTTGACATTTTTACTAATTTTGTCAGGCAAGTCCAGAATGAATACAACTGCTCCATAGTCAAAATCAGAAGTGACAACAGAACAGAGTTCAAATCTGGGGCCATGACAGAATTCTGTGAAAGCTTAGGTATCTTTCATGAGTTTTCCTCTCCTCGTACTCCACAACAAAATGGAGTGGCTGAGAGACGGAACAGAACACTCATAGAGGCCTGCAGGATCATTTTGAGTGATGCTTCACTACCGGAGTACTTCTGGGCTGAGGCCGTCAACACTGCATGTCACGTGCAAAATCGAGCACTCATAACAAAGACCACAATAAGACACCTTACGAACTTCTGAAAGGCAGGAAACCAACAGTCTCTTACCTTAGAATCTTTGGCTGTAAATGCTTCGTACTTAATAATGGTAAGTATCATACCACCAAGTTCAGCGAAAAGAGCTTTGAAGGTATTTTTGTAGGATATAGTAGCCATAGTAAGACATATAGGATATTTAATAGAAAAACCCTGGTGGTGGAAGAATCGATACATGTTGTATTTGATGAGACGAGCTTGCTGCAAAGCAATCCGTCTAGTGTGATCATTGAAGATGCAGGTGAAAAGCTGAAAGAAACTAGCTTGGATGATCCGTCCGAAGATAAAGGCGAGAAGTTCATTAAGATGACCACTCCAACTCCCATTGGCGAGGCTGATGATCAAAATGAAGAAGTCATCCAGGATGAAGAAATCACTCCGGTGCTTGAAGATAATCCAGATACAAGAACTCTAGAGCTCAGACATCTGAAGGATCACCCCATGGACCAGATCATAGGAGATCCCCGGGATGGTGTCAGAACTCGGAGAGGTACAACTAATGAGAATCTTCATTTGAGTTTTCTCTCACAGGTTGAACCAAAGAAATTTGAAGAAGCAAACTCAGACGCATCATGGATAATGGCAATGGAAGAAGAGCTAAATCAGTTCAAGCGCTGCAATGTGTGGATGCTGGTTCCAAGACCCAAAGGAAAGAACATCATTGGAACAAAATGGGTCTACAGGAACAAGATGGATGAAGACGGAACTATCATAAAGAACAAGGCCAGACTCGTCGCTAAAGGTTATCGTCAAGAAGAAGGAATCGACTTCGACCAGATATATGCTCTAGTGGCAAGGCTGGAGGCAATAAGGTTGTTCCTAGCATATGTTGCCTTCAAAGGCTTCACCGTCTATCAGATGGACGTGAAGTCGGCCTTCCTGAATGGTAACATAAAGGAGAAAGTGTATGTGGAACAACCTCCAGGTTTCGTTGATCCTAACTTTCCTGATCATGTCTATTTTCTGCACAAGGCCCTATATGGTCTGAAACAAGCTCCTAGAGCTTGGTATGAAACGTTGTCTACCTTTCTACTTAAGAACAAGTTCACAAGGGGAAAGATAGACAAGACATTATTTCTTAGGGAAATAAAAGGCAAGATTTTGCTAGTGCAAATCTATGTCGACGACATTATTTTTGGCTCTACCGATGACAACCTCTACAAAAAGTTCTCAAAACTTATGCAAGGGAAGTTTGAAATGAGTAGTATGGGCGAGCTGAAGTATTTCTTAGGGCTTCAGGTGAAACAATCTGAAGATGGAATTTTCATCTCACAGACCAAGTTCTCCAAAGAACTAATTAAGAAATTCGGAATGGAGAACGCAACCTCTATGAGGACTCTAATGGGCTCAACTATGTCTCTGGATAAGGATGAAAAAGGGAAACCTTTTAATGAAACCAAGTACAGAAGCATAATTGGATTCTTGCTCTACCTTACTGCTAGTAGGCCTGACATAATGTTTTCAACATGTGTCTGTGCTAGATTTCAGGTGAAATCTAAGGAATCTCATTACGCTGCTGCAAAGCGGATCCTGAGATACCTTAAAGGCACACCAAATCTTGGCTTATGGTACCCAAGAAGTAATGACAGCGAACTAATTGGATTTTCAGATGCAGATTTTGCAGGTAGCAAAGACGACCGGAAAAGCACCTCAGGGACTTGCCAATTCTTCGGAAGAAGGCTAATCTCCTGGAGTAGCAAGAAGCAGAACTGTGTCGCAATCTCAACGGCCGAGTCAGAGTATATCTCTGCAGGCAGTTATTGCGTACAGTTGCTATGGATAAAGAATCAGTTCGAGGACTACAACCTGCAGTTCAAGGATATTCCCTTGTACTGTGACTCCTCCAGCTCAATTGCAATAGCCAACAATCCAGTCTCCCATAGCCGGACAAAGCATATCGAGCTAAGGTATCACTTCATCCGGGAACATGTGGAGCATGGAGACATAGATCTCCAATATGTGCCCACAGATAGGCAAGTTGCAGATATCTTCACAAAGCCGCTGGACGAAACCAAGTTCTCGTTCTTCAAGACTGAGCTTGGGATGCTCAACAAAGAGGACTAAAGAAGGCTGGATACCTAAGAGGCAAGTAATTGCAAGGGGTTAGTCAAAATCTACTTTTCATCAACTTTTTCAAAATTCAACTCGAGAAGCATGAGACATACTCGAGTATGTGACTTCCCTACGCGAGTCAAGGCAGACTTACTCGAGTAACAACTAATATACTTGAGTACTCTTCTCTACCTACTCGAGTATAAGACTGTGCCTACTCGAGTATGTTGGGTACATTGGTTTAAATGTAACTGATTTGAAGAAGCCTCACCCTACTCAATGATATACATCAAAATGTATTTGATGTATTTTGAGTTTAGTTGTGCAGGTCAAGTATTTACAGGGAAAGCTGAAATGTTTCTAAGTCCATGTGTCGACACCCAGAAGGAAAGTGTCGACACTTAAGAAGACTTGTGTCGACACCCAGACAAGCAGTGTCGACACTTGGAGTAATTGTGTCGACACTAGAGATGCAGAGTCGACACCAGACAGAAAGTGTCGACACATACAGGTTGTGTCGACACTCAATGAAGAAAAGTCCAGTGAAGCTGTGTCGACACTTAGAAGTAGTGTCGACACTCAGAGGAACTGTGTCTACATCAGAAAGTGTCGACACTTGGAGGCTGTGTCGACACTCAGCAAATTTCAGCAGAGTCTAAGTATAAGTGTCGACATAATGAAGAATGTGTCGACACACAGCAGAAGACTCAACACATGAAGAAAGTGTCGACACTAGGAGGCTGTGTCGACACTCAGCAAAGTTCAACAAAAATTCTAAGTACAAGTGTCGACACAAAGGGAATGTGTCGACACTCAGCCAAAGTCTCAACAGAAGAAGAATGTGTCGACACAAGGAGCTGTGTCGACACCCAGAAAGTATCAACACAGAAGGCATGTGTCGACACCAAGAAGATGTGTCGACACTGAACAAGTTCAACACAAGAAGATGTGTCGACACAAAGGAGTTGTGTCGACACTTACAAGAATTCAACTAAGTATTGAAGAACAAGGAGATGTGTCGACACTCAATATCAGTGTCGACACATATTGAAGAAAGCTGTGTCGAGAAGTAATTCTACAACGCAAGGAGTTGTGTCGACACCTTGAAGGCTAGTGTCGATACTTAGTCAACTTGTGTCGACACTTGGTCTATAAGTGTCGACACTTAAAGACAGACTGTCTCGACACTTTCAGACAGTTACAGATATTTCAAGAAGTGACTGGATGACATGACAGCTGCCATTCCAGCCGGTCTACTGCAACTGTCAGAATTGTCAGAAAGCTGTTAGGAACCGGATCAGCCGGTCACCATGGAGAAGGCCTATATAAAGGCTTATTCTGTCAACAGAAAGAGATTGTCCAATTGATCAAGAGATTGAAAAAGAGAAAAAGATCTAGCTATTCATTGAAGAATCAAGTGAAGATTTAAGAAGTTGGAGAGAGAGAGCTCCTTCCAATAAGACAGCCGTTGGAACCAGGCTGTAAAGAAGGGTTCAGACCTAGTTCAGAATCTTAAGTTGCAGTGATTGAAGATCAGCTGCAGAGAATCAATCCTATTGTGTTCTACATTCAAGAAGCTTTGAAGAAAGCCAAGTGAGGTTGATCTCAGCAGAGTTCTTCCAAGAACTCATCAAGAACCTGTCAACTCATCTCTCTTTTTCTGAGTTGTAGGTATATACTTTGTATTTTAAACTTCTTGTAGGATCCTTAGGGATCTGAGTTGTAAGCCTGCAATTATAAAGGCTGAGTGGTATGGCATGTGTGCCTGAGGGTAGGAGATCCATATCTCTGAGTGTAGGCCTGTTGTGGCTGAGTGTAGGCCTTGGTGGAGGCTGAGTGTAGGTCTTTGGAGAAGACTGAGTTGTAGGGCCTTGGGCCTGAGCTATAGGAACCACTTGGGGTTCCGAGTGTAAGATCTGAGGATCTGAGGTATAGTGGAGGAGTTTGGCCGAATCTAGTACACTACTAGATAGGCGAAGGGGGAAAGTGGTGTACCCAAACCTTTGGGAACCACTATAAATCTGTGTGTTCACTGTGTGCATGTTTGATTCTGTGATTGCTGAATCTGTGTAACTATAACTATAACTCTGTGATATAATCTGCAATCTGCCTAAAAAGTTAAAAAAGATTTAAGTCACCTATTCACCCCCCCCCCCTCTAGGTGATTAGGTACAATTTCTTTCAAGTGGTATCAGAGCGAGGTTACTCAAAAAGGGACATAACTGTCTGAGTAGATCATGTTGGCAGATTCAGTATAAGTAAAGTGCAGAATCAAGAAAATCAAGAAACATGGGTTCAACAGAGAATCATAAGGAACTTGGATCCATGAAGTTTCCCATTTGCAGAAAAGAGATTTTTGGCATCTGGAAAGAAAGGGTGAGACTGTTTAAGGAAGCCTCGGACCCTAGAATTTATATCACAGTTAAAGAAGGGCCATATGTGCCTATGAAGGTTTCAGTCCTGGATGCAAATCAGAGAACACCTAAGGACTTTTCTGAAATGACAAAAGAAGAGATTATTCTGGCCACCATGGACAAGAGTGCTCAAAATATCATTGTGAGTGTCATAGATGATGCTACCTTTCAGAACTTGATACACTATAAGACATCTAAGGAGATGTGGGATACCTTGATAGTGTATATAGAGGGTTCTGAAGAATTGAGGCAGGACAGAAAGTCTTTGTTAAACCAGGAATATGAAAGTTTCAGGCAAGGCAGGTCTGATAGTATAACAAAAAGCTATAAGAAATTCTATAGGATAGTTAATGAGCTAATGTCCTATGGAAGAGATTTCAATAATTATGAGCTGAATGATAAGTTCTTGAGGTCTCTAACAAAGGATTGGGACACCAAGATCTGTGTCATAAGGGAAATGGCCAAGTTAGCAGATATCCCTCCTCCAACATTGTTTGGAAAACTGCTATCCTATGAGATGCAGTTGATGGTGAGGAAAGAAGAGGAGAAGACTACAAGAAGTGAGCATAAAGAAAGGACAGTGACATTCAAGACAGAAGCCACCAAGAAATACAAAAGTAAGTCTCCATCTCCTCCTCCAAAAGTGGCTGAGACTGGGTCGGATGATTCAGAAAGCAGAAATTCTGAAAGAAGTGAGAGTGATGAGGATTTTGCAGCTTTCACAAGGCACTTTCAAAAGTTTCTAAAGAAGAAACAGTGGAGGTCAAAGCCATCCACTTCACAGGGAAAAGATGACTATTATCAGAACAAGAAGTCATCAAAGAAAGATAGGAGAAAGCCCAAGTCAAATAGAACTTCATCTTCAAGGATAGTTTGTTATTGTTGTAACAAACAAGGACATGTTGTTGCTGACTATCCAGAGAAGAGGAGAGAGTCAACAGATAAGAAAAAGACTCAATTCAAGCGCAAGAAGGAAAGGTCCTTTGTTGCCAAGAAGGACAAAAGCCTGTCAGACATATCTTCTTCAGAAACTGAGTCAGAAGCTGAAGCATACATAGGTCTGTTTGCTGAAGAAGAGGAAGAGGAGTTCATCCAGATAATGAACTCTATATATGAGCAAGAGGACATTCAGTGCAAAGGACTGATGGCCTTAACAGAAGGTGACAAAATCCAGGAACAGCCTGGACCTAGTCAGGTACAAAATTGTTCTTTAAGTTCAATTTCTAGTGCTAGTTCAGATTCAGTTACATCAGCATCAAGTGATGCCAGTGGATCTGAGTCTGAAGGGGATGTTCATCAGTTGATTGATGAATATAGAGTTCTATTGCAAGCATTTAAGAAAAGCAAATCCTTGGCCAAGAGTCAGGCTAAGGAGATTGCAAGTCTCAAAGTGGCTGCAACTGATTTTGATAAGCTGATTGATCAAAAGTTAAATGAAATAGCCAGACTGAAGAACATAACTGTTATTCAGATGGGAACTATAACATTCAAGAATGATCAAATCAGAAATCTGGAGATTAGTCTTCAGAAGGAAAGAGACATTGTTGCAAGGTTTTCAAAACCTAAGTCTGTTCTACCTTTGATTGATGAATTTGTACATCAAAAGGGTAAAACTGGACTGGGGTTTACTAAACCTGCTAGGACTGTTCAGTCCAAGTCTAAGGGCAAAGCCCCAGTACTCAACAAGTCTGCTGTAGATAGAACAGCTAGGATTGTACCTAAGCAAAGGTACAATAGATTTGAGTGCTGGTGTTGTGGCAAGGTAGGCCACTTTGCCATGGACTGTTGGCACAATTCTAGTGCCAAGATGAGTAGCAAACTGCCTGTTGAGAGATCTGCAGGTAGCTTTGTTAAGAGGCAAACTAACCAGTACCAAGGACCCAAGAATTCTTTGGGTTCTAAGGTCAACTAATCTGTTTTGCAGGTGAGTCCAAGTGGCCATGCCCCAATATGGTACTTGGACAGTGGATGTTCCAGGCATATGACTGGAACAAGGGGATTGCTAAAGGACTTCACACCAATCAAGGATGGTCCTAAAGTCACCTTTGGTGGTTCTGAAAAAGGAATCATCAAGGGTTTTGGTAACATTTCTAGCACCCATATTGCAATTACTCATGTGGCTTATGTTAAAGGTTTGAAACATAACCTTATTAGTATAAGTCAATTGAGTGATTTAGGATATGACATTTCATTTGTCAAAGATGGTTGTCATATCAGGAGGTCAAATGATCAAGAGATCATTTTGACAGGTTACAGAAAGAGAAATGTCTATTGCCTAGACATTATGTGTGAGAACAATGGTTCTCCAGTGTGTCTTGTAGCTGATGAGAAAGTCTCTCATTGTGTCAAATGGCACAAGAGGCTAGCTCATCTTAACTACAATACAATTGGCCAACTCTATAGCAAAGAGTTAGTGAGGAATGGTCCTCAAGTTAAGTGTATTAAAGATGGAATATGCTCAGCTTGTCAAAAGGGCAAGCAGACTAGATCCACCTTTAGTAGCATTGAAAACAAAGATGCTGTGAGGTGCTTATACCTCTTGCATATGGATCTCTTTGGTCCTATGCCAGTTCACAGCCTAGTTAGGAAGGTCTACACATTTGTGGTTGTAGATGACTACTCAAGGTTTTCCTGGGTGTTCTTCCTTAGACAGAAATCTGAAACACCTAGTATCTTCTATAGCTTTGTCAAACAAATTCAGAATGAGTTAGACAATACAGTGGTCAAAATAAGAAGTGACCATGGTACTGAATTTCAGTCTGATAGTATGACAAAACTATGTGAAGAATTTGGGATATTTCAGGAATTTTATTCACCAAGAACACCTCAGCAAAATGGCATTGCTGAGAGGAAAAATAGAACCTTGATTGAGGCTGGTAGGACCCTATTAAGTGACACATCTCTCCCAGAATATTTCTGGGCTGAGGCAGTTAATACTACATGCCAAGTAATTAATAAGGCTACCATTACTAAGAGCCACAATAAGACCCCCTATGAGATTGTGAAAAAGCAGAAAACCAAATCTATCCTATTTCAGGATCTTTGGTTGTAAGTGCTTTATACTTAACAATGGAAAGTCTTACTTGACCAAGTTTGCTGCCAAGTCCCAAGAGGGGATCTTTGTTGGGTACAGCAACAACAGTAAGGCTTATAGGGTCTACAACTTGTATACTCAAGTTGTAGAAGAGTCAGTACATGTAGTATTTGATGAAGCTAGACTTATTAACAATGAGTTGTCTAGAAGTATTTGCAGCTCCACAGGTGTGACTAAGAAGATGGAGAAGCTCACTATTGAAGAAGGATCTACTGCAAGTCAGCATGTAGATGATAGTGGCTGTTGTCCAGGGGGAGTACTACATGTACCTAATGCAGAAGAAGACCAAGGAGTGCAGCAAGTTGAAGAAGCTGAAGGAGTTCAACCTGAAGCCAGGATACCTCCAGCTAATAGGCATCTAAGAGATCATCCAGCAGATCAAATCATTGGTGATCTAAGACAAGGGGTATAAACAAGGAGCAGAAATCTAAATTCAGTACTCTACTCCAGTTTTCTATCCCAAGTAGAGCCAAAGAAGTTTGAAGAAGCCATCCTAGACCCTCATTGGATTGAGGCAATGCAAGAGGAACTGAATCAGTTCAAGAGATGCAAAGTCTGGGAGCTTGTTCCTAAACCAAAAGATCACAACATAATTGGAACCAAGTGGATCTTTAGGAACAAAATGGATGAACATGGAGTGATTATCAAGAACAAAGCAAGACTGGTTGCTAAGGGATATAGGCAGGAAGAAGGTATTGACTTTGATCAAACCTTTGCTCCAGTAGCCAGACTGGAAGCCATAAGGATGTTCCTGGCCTATGCAACCTATCAAGGATTTAAAGTATACCAAATGGATGTTAAGTCAGTCTTTCTGAATGGTAATCTGAAAGAAGAGGTCTATGTGGAACAGCCATCAGGTTTTGTTGATTCAACTCAACCTAATTATGTCTATAGACTTAGGAAGGCTTTGTATGGGTTAAAACAAGCCCCTAGGGATTGGTATGAAACCCTGTCTAGTTTCCTCATTGAGAATAAATTCACAAGGGGGAAAATAGACAAGACTCTATTCCTTAGGGAATCCAGAGGCAAGATAATACTAGTCCAAATATATGTAGATGACATCATATTTGGGTCTACTGAAAGTAGTCTTTGCAAAAAGTTTGCAAAACTAATGCAAGGACAATTTGAGATGAGCAGTATGGGGTAACTTAAGTTCTTCTTGGGTCTCCAAGTTAGACAGACTGAGAATGTTTTATCCATATGCCAGTCTAAGTTCACCCTAGAACCGATAAGGAAGTATGGTATGGATTCATCCAGTACCATGAAAACTCCTATGGGGTCAAGTATGTCTCTTAGCAAAGATGATGCAGGGAAACCTGTAGATGAGACTTTGTATAGAGGGATAGTTGGCTCCCTATTATATTTGACTGCAAGTAGACCAGATATTATGTATGCTACATGTGTCTGTGCTAGGTACCAAGCATGCCCTAAAGAGTCTCATTTGATAGCATTCAAAAGAATACTGAGATATCTTAAGGGCACTCCTTATCTAGGCCTTTGGTACCCTAGGAATGGAGACTTTGAACTGACAGTTTATTCAGATGCAGATTTTGCAGGCTGCAAGGAAGATAGGAAAAGTACAACTGGTACCTGTCAATTCCTAGGTAGAAGACTGATATCATGGAGTAGCAAGAAGCAAACAAGTGTGGCTATCTCCACAGCAGAATCAGAATATGTGGCTGCAGGAAGTTGCTGTGCTCAACTTCTATGGATACAACATCAGTTAGAAGATTATGGTATTCAAGTAAGTAGAACACCACTATTTTGTGATTCTACTAGTGTTATATCTATTGCAAACAATCCTGTTTCCCATAGTAGAACTAAACACATTGAAATAAAATATCATTTTCTAAGGGAACATGTTGAAAAAGAAGATATTTTACTAGAGTATGTTAATACAGATAATCAACTAGCTGACATGTATACTAAGCCTTTAGAAGAAACCAAGTTCAATAGGTTTAAAATTGAATTAGGTATGATAAACCTAGAATAAGTTTACAAAAATGGCTAAGTAAAATAGTGTCGACACACAGAGTTGTCTGTGTCGAGACAGAGAATTGGTGTCGACACTTCAGAGAAAAGGTGTCGACACATCTAGGAAGTTGGTGTCGACACTTCAGAAAATTAGTGTCGACACATGCAGGGTCGGTGTCGACATAACCAAGGTGGTGTCGACACTTAGAATTTACAGAGAATTAACCAAGTAAAGTCTCGACTAAGTGTCGAGTTAAGTGGTGTCGACACATAAACAAGTGTCGACACATATATTCTGTCGACTATACTTGTGTCGACACATTGTTGTCGAGACATTATAAGTCAGTGTCGACACTTTTCAACAGTGTTGACACAATTTAAGTTTGTTGACGCGCCCTTTCATCTTCAACTCTAGAAAGGTATAAATAGGATTTCGTCATTGTCTGTCGACACGCTCACCAAAGTTTCGAGACCAAACTTGTGTGTCGACACCTCTCTTCTCTCAATTCAAATTCTTCAAACCCTAATGGCATCTAAGCTAGAAGAGAACGTAAATGAAGGATATGAACTGGTGCGGCTTGCGTTTGATGATGCAGAACCAGAGATCAAGGATGTGGTAACCCTAGTTGCAAACTCAGGGTTAGATTTTCTTGTTTCAGAGCCGACCAAGATATGGAAGAAAGAAGTTCTAGAATTTCTAAATGGAGCAACCCTAGACGAATCTGGACTCAAGATAAAGTCAAGGGTTCATGGAGAAAAGGTGAAGATCTCACCTAAGAGTTTGAGAAAGGTACTTCAGTTACCAAGGATTAAGGAAGAAGAGAATGTTTCTACATCTAAAACTAGGGAAGCATAAACTTGGTGTGGTTTGGATTCCAACATGAAAATTAGATCAGTGTTCAATAGAAAGGGGATGAACAGCCAAGGCAAATTTCTCTCAGAAATTGTTGGCAAGGTGATCTTGAGTAAGCCTAGAGGGCATGACAGGGTATCAGCTTATATGTTCAGTCTCATGACAAGGATAATTTTCAAACTACACACTGATTGGTCTGGAGTAGTGTTTGAGAAGATTAAGGAGAGCCTGAAGAAACCCAATTTGGGTAGGATACTAAGTCTTTACTTGGCTGGTAGTATACCAGAAGTAATGAGCCAAGCTGCAGGATCAAAGATCAATCACATGAGGAAGATGGACATGAGAATCTTCTCTAGATGGGATAGGGTTTTGACCAAGGAATTGCCAACTCCTGAGAAAGTAACACCCCAAAAGAAGAAGAAGAAGATTGCTCCAGTGGCTCAAGACTCCTCTAGTAACTCTGAAGAGCAAGTTGTCTTCACTCCTGATGAAGAAGACACTGGAATTGCTGGAAATTCTCCAGCTATACAAGATGATGCAGAGAGGCAGGGGGAGCTACCACAGGCTAGCCCTCTTCACCAGGATTCTATCCAGGGGGAGTCTCTACTGGTTGAAGAGCCAACTCCTCTAGAAAGTGAAAGAGCTACACAAACCATACTTGAGGTAATAACTGAAATAAACCAATTAGATTTCTCTATTGAGAATGCTGTTATAACTGACACATTATATACTGCAAATCAGCAACCTCAGGTTCCTAATCAACCCTAAGATGTTGTCATGGAGGACACATCTGTTGCAGATCAAGTAGTGTCTGATCAAGTAGTTGATGAGATCAGGAATTCTCCACCCCTTCATCAACAAGAATTTACCCTAGAAGAACTATTCCCAGATCTTCTACAAACAGACTTTGAGAAAGAAAGTGCTGCTGCTGAGGGGGAGAAGGCCCCAGTTGAGGGGGAGCAAGTGGAGATTCTAGAGGAAACTGCAAGGAAGGAACCTGAAGTGCAGAAGGAGTTACCTCCAAGCCCTAAGGACAGGGTTGATATTGCAAGCACATCTGCATCTGAAGATGAGGAGGCTGCCAGAGCTAAAAAGAGAAAGTTTCAAGTCTTCAAGAGGAGGAGCCAAAATTATAAGAAAGCTCTGCAAACCATTGCCCCACAGCCTACACCACAGCCAGCACCATCTGTAGATTACAGTTCTCTGATGGTTGCCATGCAGATAAAGCTTGATGAGCAAAGGAAAGCTCTTGAAAAGTATGTAGATGAAGGGCAAAAATCTCTACAGTTTGATCTGGCCCAGGACATTAAGTCTATTAGATTTGAGATGAATCTAAATAAGAAGGAGATGACTGACTGCTTCCACAAGGGAGGGAATGCAGTAGTCTATCTAGCTACTCAGCAGGAGAAAATCAAAGCTCAAGTGGATGACATTGCACTGAAGCAAGGCTATATTCTGGAGAACCAGCTCAGGATGAATGACAATTTGACTGCTTCCCACAATGCCATAGTAACAGAAATGAAAAATATAGCTGCTGGTCAGACTACAGCTATTGCTACTGCTAAGGCAGAATTTGACAAAGCTTTGCAAGAGAGCCTCACTGCTGTAACTTCTGCAATTCAAGATTCTCAGAAGCTGATCACTGAAAAACTCCAAAGGTTGAAACCTTTCTTTAAGGATGGAGTGAACTATTTGGATGCACAAATAAGATTTCAGAAAGATGATCTAAGGGATCACATGGAAAGAGAAGTCATAAAGGGGGAGAGGGTGTTAGTCAAAGCCAGCTCTGATCATGCAAAATGGATTTCCAATTCCATCAGAGCCACCCTTGGATATCCTCCATTGTGTGATGATGACAATGTAGCAGAGTCTGGGATTCATCCTACATATCTTGGAGGGGAGCAACCTGAAGTGGCTCAAGTAATCTACCCTCCTCCAGACTTTGATATGATACATACAGACATACAGTCAATGTATAGCCCACCTGAGGGAAAGCAAAATGTCATCATAGAGAAAGTGGTTCAGCCAGTGCCAGAGGCTTTACTGAAAGAACAAGAAGCTTTGTTGCTCAAAGAACAAGAGACTCAACTGTCTAAAAAGAGATTCAGAGAGCAAGCTGAGTTGAGGCCTGACTTTGAACAGTGGAGCCCCACTTCAAGGATTATTATCTTAACTGCATGGAAGGCTGCCAAGGATAATATTCAAGACAGAAACAAGTGGTATTCTGAACTGGAATGGAGAAAGCATGAGTCCAGGCAAGAAGCCATTGTGCAATATATAAGAAAGGCAAAGATGGGAAAGCTACCTCCTACTGGCCAGGAGCCTAGCAAGTACTTTCCCAAACCTTATCATTACTTTAAGAGGCAAAAGATCAAAGCTGAAGAGCTAAAGAAAAAGGATCTTAAAGGCAAGAAGCCTGCTGCTGCTGAAGATGCTGAAGCCCCTGTGCAAGCAAAGATACAGTCTGGGAAGGGCATAGTTATCAAGGAGGCTGAGCAGGAATAGAATAGAATTTATCTTTAGTTTACAGTTGTAATCTTTTGATTTTAAACACTCTGTAAACTTTTGTATAATGAATATGACAAAGTTGTTAGAATAATGTGATGTGTGAAAAATATATTACATAATTGTTCTAAGATATATGTGTGTACATGTTTTGCTTAATACATGTTTATGTACTTTCCCTGATTGCATAATCCTGTTTTACATCATACTGTAATTTTATTATGTATGGTGTATATCATTGACTAAGGGTTATGACCTCTCCAAATAGGGGGAGATTGTTGGGTACATTGGTTTAAATGTACCTGATTTGAAGAAGCCTCACCCTACTCAATGATATACATCAAAATGTATTTGATGTATTTTGAGTTTAGTTGTGCAGGTCAAGTATTTACAGGGAAAGCTGAAATGTTTCTAAGTCCATGTGTCGACACCCAGAAGGAAAGTGTCGACACTTAAGAAGACTTGTGTCGACACCCAGACAAGCAGTGTCGACACTTGGAGTAATTGTGTCGACACCAGAGATGCAGAGTCGACACCAGACAGAAAGTGTCGACACATACAGGTTGTGTCGACACTCAATGAAGAAAAGTCCAGTGAAGCTGTGTCGACACTTAGAAGTAGTGTCGACACTCAGAGGAACTGTGTCTACATCAGAAAGTGTCGACACTTGGAGGCTGTGTCGACACTCAGCAAATTTCAGCAGAGTCTAAGTATAAGTGTCGACATAATGAAGAATGTGTCGACACACAGCAGAAGACTCAACACATGAATAAAGTGTCGACATTAGGAGGCTGTGTCGACACTCAGCAAAGTTCAACAAAAATTCTAAGTACAAGTGTCGACAAAAAGGGAATGTGTCGACACTCAGCCAAAGTCTCAACAGAAGAAGAATGTGTCGACACAAGGAGCTATGTCGACACTCAGAAAGTATCAACACAGAAGGCATGTGTCGACACCAAGAAGATGTGTCGACACTGAACAAGTTCAACACAAGAAGATGTGTCGACACAAAGGAGTTGTGTCGACACTTACAAGAATTCAACTAAGTACTGAAGAATAAGGAGTTGTGTCGACACTCAATATCAGTGTCGATACATATTGAAGAAAGCTGTGTCGAGAAGTAATTCTACAACACAGGGAGTTGTGTCGACACCTTGAAGGCTAGTGTCGACACTTAGTCAACTTGTGTCGACACTTGGTCTATAAGTGTCGACACTTAAAGACAGACTGTCTCGACACTTTCAGACAGTTACAGATATTTCAAGAAGTGACTGGATGACATGACAGCTGCCATTCCAGCCGGTCTACTGCAACTGTCCGAATTGTCAGAAAGCTGTTAGGAACCAAATCAGCCGGTCACCATGGAGAAGGCCTATATAAAGGCTTATTCTGTCAACAGAAAGAGATTGTCCAATTGATCAAGAGATTGAAAAGAGAAAAAGATCTAGCTATTCATTGAAGAATCAAGTGAAGATCTAAGAAGTTGGAGAGAGAGAGCTCCTTCCAAGAAGACAGCCGTTGGAACCAGGCTGTAAAGAAGGGTTCAGACCTAGTTCAGAATCTTAAGTTGCAGTGATTGAAGATCAGCTGCAGAGAATCAATCCTATTGTGTTCTACATTCAAGAAGCTTTGAAGAAAGCCAAGTGAGGTTGATCTCAGCAGAGTTCTTCCAAGAACTCATCAAGAACCTGTCAACTCATCTCTCTTTTTCTGAGTTGTAGGTATATACTTTGTATTCTAAATTTCTTGTAGGATCCTTAGGGATCTGAGTTGTAAGCCTGCAATTATAAAGGCTGAGTGGTAGGGCCTGTGTGCCTTAGGGTAGGAGATCCATATCTCTGAGTGTAGGCCTGTTGTGGCTGAGTGTAGGCCTTGGTGGAGGCTGAGTGTAGGTCTTTGGAGAAGACTGAGTTGTAGGGCCTTGGGCCTGAGCTGTAGGAACCATTTGGGGTTCTGAGTGTAAGATCTGAGGATCTGAGGTATAGTGGAGGAGTTTGGCCGAATCTAGTACACTACTAGATAGGCTAAGGGGGAAAGTGGTGTACCCAAACCTTGGGGAACCACTATAAATCTGTGTGTTCACTGTGTGCATGTTTGATTCTGTGATTGCTGAATCTGTGTAACTATAACTATAACTCTGTGATATAATCTGCAATCTGCCTAAAAAGTTAAAAAAGATTTAAGTCACCTATTCACCCCCCCCCCTCTAGGTGATTAGGTACAATTTCTTTCAAAGTATCTACTGACCTACTCGAGTAAGTCACTTACCTACTCGAGTAAGTCATCTATCTACTCGAGTATTTTATTTTTTTTCTCCACCTACTCGAGTACTCTCTGCAGACCTACTCGAGTAACTCCTGACGACCTACTCGAGTAACTCTCATACCTACTCGAGTAGTCTATCTCCTTCTCGTGTTCTGTTTCCCAGATTTTGAAAATTGTTCTATTCGCCACCCAAGGCTCAATGCCGCCTCCTTCTTCAAATTAATTAGCGGTAATTTAAGAGTTATATATATGAAATTCCGAAAACTCAAACCTACACGACATCATTTCTTTCTCTCGAGTACCCTCTGCCTCTTCGCCTACCCTGCCGACTCGCCTCCGCCGCTGTTGCAGAGCTACCTCTCTCAATTCTTCCAGTCAATCGCATCCATGACGACTTCCTCCAAGATCGGCGTCGGCTCAGAACTAGTCACCGAGGGTATTGCAGAGCTCTCTGACGATTTCCACAACCTCCTCATCCTCCTCAACACCGCCGACCTCTCCTTCATTCTCCAGGAACCCTGTCGCGTTCTATTCCCCGAAGTTGTCGAATTCTTCTCCAATCTCAAGGTCAGAAGAAATGGAAAAGTCCTAAAATCCAAAGTGAAGGGGTTGAAACTCAAGTTCACCAAGACCTTTGTATCTCAGCTTCTCCGTCTGCCGCTTGTAGATGAGGAAGATGAGTTAGATGATGAAGACTCTGACCGAACAGCCCTTTTCTGTGGCATTTCTCCTGACGCTCAGTATATTAAGAGATCAGACATGAACGCTGAAGGAAAATTTCTAGTTGATATTATTGGCAAAATTCTACTGTGCAAGACTCACTCCATCAGAGACATTCCCTTATATTTCTTCGATATAATGCAAGCAATTATCTGCCGCAAGAAATACCAATTTGGTATGCTGATTTTGGACAAAATCAAGGATAGCATGAAATCTCCCAATTATGCAAGAATTATTTCTCTGCTCCTCCATGAAACAGATCCTGAAGTCTTCAACTTCTCCAAAGGGACCCCACTTCACCACATGAAGGTCTCCATCTCTTCAATTCAGAGATGGGATCTCAAGCTAAAGAATTCTGCCCAAGCCGCAAAGGTTTCAGAAATTCCAGAAGTTCCAGCTGTAGAGGACAGGACTCCATCTCCCTCTCCTCATCATGTGGCCAGCTCCTCTGGTACACCAAGTGAGGGGGAGCCTGCTCCTTCTAGCCTAGTCAGGCAGCCCTCTCCTTAGCCAAAAATTCCATCCCTACCTCATACTCCACAGAGTCCAGCTACTCCTTCAGATCAAGTACCTCAAGACACTCTTCTGTCCACAGCTGCTGCCATAGATGCTATGATTGCAGAGCTCTCTGAAGAAGTGCTCCCTCCTCCTCCTCTATCTCCTCCAGCTCCAACCACTGAACATCACAAGGACTTCTCTCCAGTATAGTCTCCTGCCCATTCTCCAGCCAGAACTCCAACACCTTCTCCAAATCCTCCAGCAGACAAGCCAGACACCATTTTTATTTCTGATGAGCCTTCTCCTGAGCCAGCTGAGGCCCCTCTCAGAAATCTAGACTTCTCTCTTCCTCAGGATACAGAAGAAGGGGTTTCTCTCTCTCCCACCATCAGAGCTCACAGCTCTGTGATAATTGAAGAACTAGCTCCTTGGGTACCTCCCTCTCTCCCTACTGATGCCCCCTCTACTGCTGCTATTACAGTCTCCTCCTCAGATTTGCTGCAACACATCACAATTCTTCTTCAAGAACAAAGACATCATTTTGACACCTCTCTAAAGGTGGTCACTAACAAGGTAACTGCTCTTGAGTCTGAGATGAGCAGAGGTTTTGCTGAAATTCAGCATAATACTGACAAGCTAAAGTACTTATTCCAACTTGGTGGCAAAGCCCTTGACCATACTATCACTAGTGTGGGCAATGTTATGAAACAAGGTGTCACCCTGGCCAACAATCAGATGGAGCTAGAAAAGAGGAATGAAGCCAACAAGATGAAGATCTATGAAGAAGTGGGTCTTTTCAAAGATGATACCATATCACAGCTATCTGTTGAAATCATAAAGGGGGAGGGTTTGATAAAAGAACTCAAAGAACAGGTAGAAAAATCTACTGCTTCGAAGACAGATGAATGGCAAGCTCATGTGAAGACCATTTATGCTGATGTGCTAGCCCAAATACAGAGTGTCAAATTTCACACATATGACACTGCTGTCTGGATGCACAATCAGATCTTGTCAGATCTTGCAGTTGACCCAAACATCATTCCCCATCATCTCAACCCTCTAGCTACAGATGTCACTGCCCCAGCTGTTAATCTACAACCCTCCTTCTCTCCCAAGCCTGGAGACTCAGTTGCTCCTCCAGATACTTATGTTCCAGGTTGGGAAGAAGATCCTGCTGATATATTCCTTCAAGATCCTCCAGAGATCAGAACCTCCAAGAAGAAAAGGAAGTATGGTGAAGGCCCCTCTGCTAGCAGGACTGCTCCTTCCAAAGCCACTGAACATGCTGAAGCCTGGTCTCCAACCTCCAAGTCTCTAATTTTGGACACACTCAGGCTAGTTTTGGATCTAAATGAGAACAGGAACATTCATTACAGTTCCCAGGAATGGGAGTTATATGAAAAATCTATGCTAAAAAGGAGGATCCATGACAGAGAGTTTGGGAGAAATAACCATGCTGCTCCTCCAAGGCCCCCTAAATATTTCTCTAAGCCATTCAGCTATCTAAGGAGACAGCAAGAAAAGATGGATAAGCAGCAATCCCAAGCCTAAACCTAAAAGATGATGAGAAATTGAAATGACAATCTGTAGACATGATGTTTTTGGAAATTTACATATATACAATTCTTCATTCCTGTCTAATTATCCTTTTCATTGTCTATTGCTTACCTACTCATGTTTTTCTACTTAGTTTCTTTTATGTCCATAATTCACCTTAGTGTAAGGGTTCTGACTTCAACAAATAGGGGGAAATTGTTGGGTATTACATCCACATTAACCCAGATTTGATGAAGTCACCCTGGAACTAAGATGAATTAAGTTGTATTTGATGCTTGGTTTGAGTTATATGTTTGCAGGAATTTCACTGGAAAGTGTAGACCAATGTCAGTCCACAGTGGGTCACCAAACACAGGAACTGTGCAATGTAATCCCTCATTGCATATTCCAAGGTGTTGACTCATGTGTGGTCTCTCTATTGGGATACACTTCATATTCAAGATATTGGACGATGGGAAAGAAATTAGAAGTTGACTACTCTAGAAAAAACAGTTTTCCAACATCAAAAATTTCTCTAAGTCTTTTACTCGAGTAGGTCTATAGCTACTCAAGTAGTTTGGGTATAATTTACTCGAGTAAAGGAACCTTGTACTCGAGTACTTAAGTGTGTCTCTCGTGTAGCTAAGTCACCTACTCGAGTAGACATAGTCACATACTCGAGTAGCATACTTATATACTCGAGTAGATTACTCTTTATACCTGAGTATTAAAGAGTTCACTCATCAAAATTTTTCTAAGTCATGGACTCAAGTAAGTATACTCATATACTCGAGTAGTTCATTATACCTACTCGAGTAGATCATGTTTCACTCGTGTACCTTGATATTTTTTCTACTCCAGAATTTTCTAAGTCTTTTACTCGAGTAGAACTTTCACCTACTCGAGTAGATTACTTCCTCTCGAGTAGTTTAGTTCAACTACTCGAGTACCTCTTGCTGACATCTTCAGAATTCATTCTAAGTATCCCACTCGAGTAGTCCTTCATGTACTCGAGTAGTTTATGTAATATACTCGAGTAGTTCTTACAGTACTCGAGTAGATCCTTTATGTACTCGAGTAAGTCTCTCTACATACTCGAATAGTTCTGTCTGCTTACTCGAGTAGTTGATTTCTACCTACTCGAGTAGCCCATCTTTATATACCCGAGTATATTCTCCCTCATGTACTCGAGTAGCTATTCACTTACTCGTGTATATGGCTGAACCTTCTATGAAATTTTGCTAAGTCCTTTTTCTGATGGGATTTTGAAATCACGCGACATGATTGGTCCACGTGTACATCATTATGACCGATTATGACCGTTAGTCTCTTCTATATAAGGTCTTATCAGAAAATGACAAACCCTAAGTATTCTCTAAGCTTTCATTGTAAATTCATTTTAAGAAAGTTCTTCAGCCGACTCCTCTCTGATTTTCGCAAAACGGAAGCCGTCGCCGCCGCCTTCTTCTCCGGCCAAAGCTTCTACTTTCAGAGGACTATTCTGAAGAAAGTTACAGATCGAGATCGACTTCGCTGATCATATTCTCTCTCGATTTCTATAAAAGCGAGTAAATCCAGATCGAAGCCGAGAACTTCTTCACCGATTTCTGAAAGTGCTACAAAGTTGAAAAGAAGAAGATCCTGGCCGTTTCATTCAGATCTGAGTGATTTACTGTTTGTATTCTTGTAAACCTCATTTTATTCTTGTAGGAGAAATCTTCTCCGAGTGTAGGAGTACTTCACTCCGAGTTTGTAGGAAGTGTTATCTTCCGAGGTGTAGATCCCTCTGTTTGGATCGAGTTTGTAGGAACTTTGTTCCAAGGGTAGGATCGATTTTTGATCCGAGATAGTGGAGTAGCCGAGTCTAGTTGATTGCTAGATCGGTGAGGGAAAGTGGATGTACCCAAGGTTGGGGAATCACTATAAATCTTGTGTCGTCTGTGATATTGGCAGATCGTTCTGTGATGTGCTCTAACTATTTTTTTATTCCGCAAAAGACGCACAACTCACCTATTCACCCCCCCCCCCCTCTAGGTGATTTAGGTTGACAACCGTTTTCTTTCACTACTGTCGACACAAATCCTCTGGTGTCGACATAAGCTGGTTGTCGACACAAATTGTCTGGTGTCGACACAAACCCTAAGTGTCGACACAAATTCTCTGATTCAAGAAATCATCGAGTAGAGTACAGCATTCGTCGACCTGAGAAGCTGACTTCGTCGACTTGAGAAATTGACAACTTGAGGTCCAAGTTCGTCGAGCTCAGAATATAATTCGTCGACCGAAGCTAGAAGCTGGACTTAGAAAAATTTGAAGTTCTCCTGACTTTGGCTTGATGTAGAAACTGAGTCTTCATCGAACGGAGAACACAGATAGTCGAGCTTAGCACTAAGAATTATCTCACGATCGTCGAGCGCAGAACTCCTTTCGTCGAGCTGAGTTCGACGAACGTCGAACTCACTTTACTTGGTCTTGAAAACTTGTTAGACTTGAGTCTCTGATGGCCTTGTTGAAAGCTGGCACATCTGGAGTTAAGCCTAAGGACTTGACCTAGACTCTAGGACACAACTTGACTCTGGCTATACATGATGGGTCACATCCTAAGTTAGTGAATATAGCCCAAATCAAATAGGGATCCAACACACCTACCAGCGGCACAATGCATTGCCATGGAAAATGAGTTCCAACGGCTAACGCAAGGAGAAAGTAGTGTTGAGACTTACCTGCATGAGTTCACGAGGTTCTATCTTTGCCGATGAGCAACGGAAAACCAATAGGTTCTATGAAGGATTGCAGGATGAGTTGCGATTCCTACTCTCGAGTTCCGTGAACCAAGGGTTTCAGGCATTGGTTGATACTGCGTGTGCGTTGGAGAAAGATATGAAGCAGGTGCAAGGGAAAAGGGCCTTGGCTGTGACAAAGCCAGAGTTTAAAGCACCCCGACCTGGGAAATCATACAATCAAAAGAAGTGGGCAAGTGGTCCAAGCCTTCTAGGAAAGCTCCTTCAACAGTTCTGTCGCGGGCCACTTCGAGGCCGGAGACTCGTACTTGCTTTACTTGTGGAAGAGTGGGGCATATAGCATGTGATTGTCAGGTTGCTCCACCAAAGGGTGACAAGAAGACGGGAGCGTCTTATGCTGAGAAGGGAAAGGCAGTAGTGGAGTCCTCTGCATCCCAGGCGCAGCCCCGAGTCTATAACCTTGGCCAGCAGGAGGCCATAAAGCAAAGTGACGTAGTCACAGGTATGAGTTAAGTTATTGATTGCTTTTCTTATTGCATGTTTTGTATGTGGCTTGTGTGTGATGTGATTGCCACAGGCTTTGTTATTATTCGGAACACGCTGGCGAGAGCACTATTTGATACGGGTACTTCGCATTCATTTCTGTATAAGGACTTTGTAGCTTCGAATTGGAGTACCTAGTCACGTGAAGATAGAGAGCGTAAAGGTGTTATTACCGAATGGTTGTTTGATGCTTGGGGATAAGGCTTGCGATGTGGCGGATCAAATTGGAAGTCCGGATTTGTATTTGAATGCATCTGTGCTACCGATATCGGCATTTGATGTGATCTTTGGTATGGAATTTCTCGCGGAGCAGCATGCCTTTATTGATTGCAAGTCAAAAGAGATCAAACTGGGCCAAAATACCAAGCTTGAGACTAAGTTCACGGGTATGTGAGGAGTGAGTGGGACCTTGATGTCTGCACTCCAAGTTGTCAATGTTGTTCGGAAGGACGCGGAGTTATTCTTCACGCTGATTCAGGCTGTTGAGCCAAAGGTGTAACACCCTAAATCCCAATTTGGGTTCAGGTTGGGTGACACGGCATGGGACACGGGCGTGTCCCAGGGCGTGTCCTGCTTGGGTTGAGCAGCTTGTCGAGTGCTTGACGAAATGTACTCGAGAAGTTCTCGAGAGGGAACATGCCCTGCGACACAGCCGTGTCAGATGGTGTGTCCTCCTCTGGTCGACGAACTGCACTCGACGATCGTCGAGCGACAAGTTAAGTTGAGTACACGGCCTGTGACACGGGCGTATCACAGGGTCGTGTCCTTCTCTGGATCAGCCAGGGATGCGTATGTTGTGGACATGGGTGTGTCTTGTGGAACACGGCCTGGGACACGGGCATGTCCCATTGTCGTGTCCCGCTCGAGTTGAGTTAGTGGTGTACTGCCTATGGGACATGCCATGCCACACGGGCATGTAGTGTGTGACATGGGCATGTCAGCCATGTGATACAGGCATGTCAGCTGGTTGTGTCCTGTTCTAGATAAGGCGCTTTGTGCGCCGCTTAAGAGACACGACCTGTGATACGGGCGTGTCACAGGGCGTGTCAGCCCAAAATGGATATTTCTGGGCAAATCGTGGTCATTCATTTCCTCATCTTGGATCTAAGGGTCCAGGCCCTTCCCTACTGTGATATAACCATGGAAGGAAGAATGAACTCTCATCCATTCTTAGCCTTTCTCTCTCTAAAGAGATTAAGAGGGAGGAGAGCAAGGAAGGAAGAAGAAGAAGGGAGACAGCTGTCGGAGGAGCTTCAGCGTGCTGAATCGTGAGCCGGGTGCGGATTCGTGGAGGCAAGGTCGTGACGGTTATTTCCATCCGGCTAGATCTCATGGCTCCAAAGCGATTGTCAAGGATAACGATCTCCTTCTTGGACAAGCGAAATATTTTCTTTATGCATAAGCATGGAATCCTCCACCAAGAGGTGGAAAGTGTTAGTGATTCCAGGTTGAGTCTCCATTTAGAGCCGGAAATAGGTAGTATGGCATAGGCATGCTGTGTGAAGCCCATTCGGACCTTTAGTTTGGATTGGTGATGGTTTGTTGTGAATCGGAGAAGACTCTGTGTATTGTATGGATGCTTGTGAATTGTGAATACCTAGAAAGCTCGGGATGAGCTCTTGGCTTGTCTGTGTTGAATTCATAATCGGCTCTGCGAGAGCTGTGTGCGGAGCAGGAAAGGAAAAGCCGATCCGCGTCAAGATCTGCGCTATTGACGAATTGAGCAACGGGAAAAAGACTGACCTGGACCTGTGGTGTAATATCGATTGGTGGCAATGCATGGGCGGATGCGGCCGCGACCCGACTTACTGCACCATAATGGTGGGTCGATCTAGATGCGATTTAAATGCTCAAGTTTGCCGTGAGGTTAGCACCTCTGAGTGGGATGGGCAGAATGTCACTAGCATGCGTGTTGGTGGACTAGGAACGACCAACCAACATGTTAAAAACCTCGGCTTGGTGGTGGTGCCAAGGAGTCTGGCCCATCGTAATGTGCCCTTAGTGCACGGAGCATCTGGCGGAAGCCAGCGTTTGCGATACTGCTATGATACTTGTTGTGTTAGTTATATGTTATGATTGCAATGCATACAGGGAAGGAACCACTGCCCCGGGTAAGGGGTAGGGTCATTATAATTGGTCAGCTAATGCTAACCGTTGCTTTGTTTACCGCTCTTGGGGTGGATGTCAAATTATAGGTGCTCACGGGTTGAATTGAATTGAGCGGAACGAAGCCCTTGCTGCTTAAAGGCCCTTAAAGGCCATGCGAATTCTTGGATTTCATGTGTGGCCGGCCTGCGTGCCGATGTATGAAGCTATATATTTGTAAAGAGAAACCTGTAAGGCCTTAAGGACGTGAGAGTTATGTATTTGTATACATTCCTGGTGATATATATAAAAGTATGGTTTATATATTTAGTGGGCATTCGCCGTGATGAGTTCTTGCAACTTAAAATGTTGTGCTAGAATGCTCTGAGTTAGGATGCGAGTAGAACATGATTTTTATATTCATACGTAATTCCACCATTGTTTTGTGAAATATGGTGTGGGGCCCCAACCGGACCCACCGTTATATTCCATATGACGAATGGAGGTGTTACAAAAGGCCAATGTGAGTGATGTTCCGATTGTGTCGGAGTTTGCTGATGTGTTTCCTAAGGATCTTCCTAGGCTACCACCCCAGCGGGAGATCGACTTCACGATTGAGTTGTTACCAGGTGCGAAACTTGTGGCCCACTCGCCATATTGCGTCGCGTCAAAGGAAATGGCTGAATTGAAAGTCCAATTGCAAGAGTTGCTGGAGCAGGGGTATATACGCCCAAGTATGTCATCTTGGAGCGCGCCTGTTCTATTTGTGAAAAAGGAAGACGGTGGTTTGTAGTTATGTATTTACTATCGGGAATTGAATAAGCTGACAGAGAAGAACAAGTATCTGATTCCACGGATAGATGAATTGGTCAATCAGCTAGTGGGATCAACCGTCTATTCCAAATTGGATTTGAAGTCTAGATATTACCAGTTGAGGATTCGGGAAGGTGACATTCCCAAGACCCCATTTGGAACACGATACGGTCAGTATAAGTTCATGGTAATGTCGTTTGGGCTATGTAATGAGCCATCGGTGTTCATGGACCTAATGCACTGAACATTCCGAGAGTACTTGGACCTGTTTGTGATTGTATTCATTGATGATATTTTGTGTACTCTCAATCGGAAGTTAATCATGCTAACCACTTGTGCGGTTGGTGTTGCAGACCTTACGAAGGAATAAGCTCTATGCCAAGTTCTCAAAGTGTGAGTTTTGAGTGTCGTTGGTGGCTTTTCTTGGCCATGTAGTAATTGGAGAGGGCATAGTAGTGGATTCGTCAAAGATAAAAGCCATACAGGAGTGGCTGGTGTTGTCTTCGGTGGCCGAAGTCAGGAGTTTCCTTGGATTGGTAGGCTACTATAGATGTTTTGTAGAAAACGTCTTACGGATCGCTTTGCTTATGACCACATTGATGAGGAAGGATCACAAGTTCATTTGGACGCCAGAGTGTGCACGAGCTTTTGAAGAGCTAAAGAGTCGTTTGACTAATGCGCCCGTGCTGACATCTCCTTGTGGTACAAACGACTATGAGATCTATAGTGATGCTTTAGGGAGTGTCATAGGCTGCGTTCTTCTGCAGTTTGGGAAAGTGATTTCTTATAGCTCACGCCAGTTGAAAGTGCATGAGCGAAATTATCCCGTCCATGACTTAGAGTTGGCGGCGATGATCTTTGCATTAAGTTATAACGACATTATCTTTATGGCATAAAAGTGGATATCTTTACGGTCCATAAGAGCCTAAAAAACTTGTTGGATCAGAAGGATCTTAATATGCGACAGCGAAGGTGGATGGAGTTCCTGGGGGACTACATCTTTGATATTCATATACTCCCGGGAAGGGAAACGTGGTCGCGGATGACTTGAGTCGTAGGACTCCGTTAAGGGCAAATTGGTTGCAGATGCATGATGAGCATCTGATCCAGTAGTTGGAAGTGTTAGAGATTTCTTGTATTGACAAGAATTCCACAGCTGATGCATGCTTAAACTGGATGGATGTACAATATGACCATGCAGAAAGGATTCAAAGAGCAACGGAGCTGGATGAAAGTCTCCAACGTTATGCAAAATAGGAGCTAGATGGACAATTCTCCAGGGATGATGGCCTTTTGCGGAAAGAGGGTCGTTTGTGCTTCCCGAGTATGGGTAAGTTGAGAGAAGAATTGATGTATGAAGCGCACTTTACAAAATACTCAATTCACCCTGGGAGCACAAAGATGTTCAAGGACATGAAAAAGTTGTTCTGGTGGCCAGGACTAAAGAAAGATATCGCTCATTATGTGGCTAAGTGTCAAACTTGTGCTTTGGTGAAAGCGGAATACCAGAAGCCCGGAGTCTTTTTGAAGTCGTTACCGATTCCAGAATGGAAGTTTGATGATATTTCAATGGATTTCATGCACGGGTTGTCGAGATCTCAACGCGGGAATGATTCAATCTGACTGATTATAGACATGTTGACGAATGTGACACACTTCCTTCCGAACAAGAGGGACGATTCAGTAGAAAGTTTGGCAAAGCTCTATGTGGAGCAGATCGTACGGCTGCACAGTGTTCCTCGTAGCATCATGAGTGATCGTGATGGGCGATTCACATCGAACGATGAGAGGCTAATCCATCAATTGTTGGGAACGAAGTTGACGTTCAGTAAGGCTTTTCATCCCCAAAGGGATGGCCAGACTGAGAGGACCAACTGAAAAATGGAGGATATGCTTTGAATGTGCGCCCTGAATTTTGGTAAGAGATAGGAAGATCATCTCTATATGGTGGAGTATGCCTACAACAATAGCAACCAAGCGAGCATCGGTATGAGACCGTTTGAAGCGTTGTATGGGCGCAAATGTCGTACATTGTTGTCTTGGGCAGAAGCAGGCGAATCCAAACTGTATAAGCGTAAAGAAGTCGATGAAGCTAACTCGACGATACGCGCTATTCAGGAGAGGCTACTGATAGCCCAGGATCGATAAGCAAAGTACTACAACGCCAAGCACCAAAACGTGGAGTTCATGATGGGCACTTGGGTATATTTGAAGATCAAACCCTTCAAGGGCATGTTCAGGATTCGGTGTCTGAAAAAGTTGAGTCTGAGATATCTTGGTCCATTTGAAGTGGTGGAGCGAGTTTGGGAAGCTGCCTATCGGCTAGCTCTTTCGGCAGAATTGAGTGGATTGCATGATGTGTTTCACATATATGTACTTCGGAAAGCTGTCAAAGATCCAGCTCAAGTGGTTGAGAACGATCGTGTGCTGGTGGAGTATGGGCTAACGATGAAAGTTAGGCCCATTCAGATCGAGGATCGAGCCGATAAATAGTTGCGGAACAAGACAATCGGGATGGTCAAAGTCCGGTGGGACAATTGTGGCCGCGAGGAGCTAACCTGGGAGCGAGAGTAGAGCATGCGAGCTGAATTTCCCGAGCTGTTTATGTAAACTGTTGTACAGTATAACTCTTGTTGTAACAGACATGTTTGAGTTATAACATCTTATTTTTGGTTCTCTTACTATATGCAAATTTCAGGATGAAATTTCTTGTAAGGAGGAGAGGGTTGTAACACCCCAAATCCCAAGTGTGGGTTCAGGTTGGGCAACACGGCCTGGGACACGGGCGTGTACCAAGTCGTGTCCTGCTCTGTATGGCTGAGCAGCCTGTCGAGTGCTCGACGAGTTCTCGAGAGGGAACACGCCCTGTGACACGGGCATGTCTGAGGGCATGTCCTTCTCTAGTTCGTCGACCTCCACTCGAGTAAATGTGCTCGATAATACTCGAGTGGGGAACAAGGCCTGTGACACTGGCGTGTCACATGACCGTGTCTTTCTCTGGAATTGGCCAAGGCATTTGGGCCTTGTGAACACGGGCAGGACACGGGTTTGTCTCTGGGCACACGGCCTGTGACACGGGAGTGTCATATGGTCATGTCCTGTTCGCGTTGAATCGAGTGTGTGCCGCCTGAGGTACACTACCACAGACACGGGCATGTCTGAAGGCGTGTCAGGGCACACGGCCTGTGACACGGGCGTGTCACATGGTCATGTCCTGCTTTGGGTAAGTCGGTTGTGTGCCGCTTAAGGTACATGGCCTGTGATACGGGCGTGTCACAGGCCGTATCAGCCCAAAAATAGACCTTTGTGGAAAAATTTGTGTCCGTCCATTTCCTTCATTTGGGATCTGATGGCCCAGGCTTCTCCCTGCTGGTTCATAACCATGAATTGAGAAAAGGATTCTCAAATAGCTAGTGCCATTCTCTTTCTAAAAGAGCTAGAGAGAAGGGAGAGGAAGGAGGAGGAAGAGAAAGGAAGCCGGCCAACGGTGGAGCTGCCAAGTTCCGAAGCGAGATTCGAGGCCAGATTTGTGGAGGCAAAGTCGATGCGGTGCTTCCAACCGGCTCGAATTCCATGGCTCCAAAGAGGTCTATAAGGGTAACGATCTTCCTTCTTGGACATGTAAATTCCTTTTTTTTGGCATGTGCATGGATTTCCCCCACTAGAGGGTGGATTGCGAAGGAATTTTCTTGGGTTGATTCTTGGAATCCCCAATAATCTTGCATATAGATCCAGAAATGTGTAGTATAAAATAGGCATGTTGTGTGAAGCCCATCTGGACAGGTTGGTCTGGATTGGTGATTTTTCATTTCCACACTGGAGAAGACTCCATGGTTAAATGTGTAGTTTGTGGTGTCGATGGGTTGAACCTATGAAGGGCAGTAGCAGGAAGTACTGGAGTGGTAGTCCAGGAAAATACCCTTGTGATGCTTGTGCTGTGTGCTATGGCAAGACCAGTTTTCTGGCACTGCAGGATGCTGCATGGTTTGGGCGGAGTTGGGTGCAGAAAGTGAGTTCTACGGAACCCGTTAAGCGATCGTGAAGGTTGCTAGCATGAACTCCCCTTATTGATTGCGAAGCCAGTGTCTGGTGGACATTGTGTCTATTATGAATCCAGTCCGTGGTGGACATTGTGGCTATTATGAAGCCAGTCCTTAGTGGATAGTGTGGCTATTGTGAGCTTGATGAGCTCTTGAAAAGGCCTCGTGCAGAACAGGAAAGGTGAAATCGACCCGCGCCTTATATTTAGCCTCGAGTATGTTGGTATTCGGTGATGGCAGGCGACTTGAGCAACGGGGGTTCGCTGACCTGTGTTATGTCCATCCGAATTGAAGATCTGAAAGTGCGGTCAGTTGGAGCGCATAATGAGATTCTTAGGCCTGCGCACCGGAAAGACTAAATGCTCAATTTTACTGTCGGGTGTTGGACCTGGAACGGTGGTGGGACCCTGTTCACCGGTACACCAAGAATATGCCTTGAGTGCACGGATCATCGTGCCGCGTGGCTGACTGTTGTGATGAATTGTTTGTGCGTGAGAGCACAATGTATGATATATATGTCTACCTATGAATTTCTATGCATGCAGGGAAGGAATATCACTGCCCAGGGATAGGGGTAGGGCCGTTATAAATTGGTCAGCTGAATGCTGATCGTTGCCTTGTTTGCCACCGCTTGGTGGGCTGTCCTTATGCAGGTGCTGGAGAGCCGAGCGGGACACATAATGGCTGAAGTCCCTGCTGTTGTTGTTGTTGCCGCTGCTAGCCCTTGAAGGTTAAGCAAAGAATGTTATGTTTTGCTCATGTGTGGCCAGCCTGCGCGTTGATATTTGAAATCCACACTTGTAAATCGTAACTGTAAGGCCATAAGGCCAAACAATGATGTGTTTGCAGTACATTCCTTCGAGAGTCGATATATAAATGTGGTTGTTTATATATATATAGTGGACATTCATGGTTGGGGTTCTATATTATTGTTAAAATTTTCTGCTAGCATGCTCTGAGTTAGGATGCGATTGTGTTATGGTATTAACCTGTAACTTCCCCGCCTGTTTTGTGGCATATGGTGTGGGGCCCCGGCCGGACCTTCTATTATATGCTATATGAATAGATGAAGACGTTACACTCTGCAGCGGGTAGGCCTCATCACGAGCGAAGGCGTGGGGGTTTTAGCGAGTGAGGTGGTACCGGAGCTATTCCTTTCGGTACCGGAGCTATTCCTACCAACCCCTTTAAGAGGGCTCGTCGCCTGAGATCTCGCCTCGCTGAACCCCCGTGTCGAGCTTCTCTTTCCTTTTGTATTTTTATTATTTGTTGTAATGTGAATGCGGGCTGAGTTCCTCACTTGTAACTTTTTGTGGTTAAAGATATTGTTCTATTCTGAGATGATATCTCCTTTACTTTTCTCTTTCCATTTATGCTTCGTACTTGTGACCTGGCTCGACCATCCCGCTTGTTGCCTCCATGCCCGTATTTTGTTAGCGAGATCGTGCGTCCCTTCAGGACTTAGCTTAGTGATCGAGAACTTAGGTAGGCGACTAGTGAGTGGCGATCCATCTCCTTTATCCAGAGACTCCTTATGTTAATCGCGAGATAGAGGGGCTGACCCAGCTCGACTCGCACCTGGGCTGCTCGGCTTCGCGCGAGCCGGGCCTTATGAGCTCGAGGCGTGGCCTGAGTGCTTGCGACCTTAGTCGCTTTTCAGGCGCCAGGCTAGATGCAGGTTGGGCTAGTGGCCGAGGTGTGGAATCCTACTTGTCTACGATCTTGGACCTGTGATGATACTGTTAGGAATATCTACTTCTCTTCCTTCTATCAGCTGGTAGGAGCCTGATGATGTGAGATGAGTGTCAATCGATCATTCGCTTTGGCTGAATATTTGGTGCCCCCACCAGCCTATTCAGCTAGATGGAAGTCCTGTCAGTGGGAGCATCTCAAGACCTAACTCCAGGGTCATAACGATGTCCATCGAGGATCCTTACCCTGCCAGCTAGATGGAAGCCTGAAAGTGGGAGCATCTCGAGACCTAACCCCAGAGCGAGAATGATGTCCATTGAGGATCCTAGCCCTGCCAGCTAGATGGAAGCCTGACAGTGTGGGCACCTTGAGACTTAATTCCACGGTCATAAAGATGTCCATCGAGGATCCCGTCCCTACCAGCTAGATGAGAAACTGAGAGCGGGAGTGTCTTGAGACTTAACTCTAGGATCATAATGATGTCCATCGAGGATCCCAGTCCTGCCAGCTAGATGAGAGCCTGACAGATGGATCATCTCGAAACTTAACTTTAGGGTCATAATGATGTCCAACGATGATCTCGGCCCTGCCATCTAGATGAGAGCCTGACAGTGAGAGCATCTTAAGACCTAACCCCAGAGCAAGAATGATGTCCCCCGAGGATCCCATCCCTGTCAGCTAGATGAGAGTCTGGCAGCGGTAGCATCTTGAGACTTAACTTCAGGGTCATAACGATGTCCATCAAGGATCCCGATGCTGCCAGCTAGATGGAAGTCTGATAGCGGGAGCATCTTGAGACCTAATCACAGAGCAACAATGATGTCCATCAAGAATCCCAGCCATGCCAGCTAAATGAGAGCTTGGTAGCGGGAGCATCTCGAGACTTAACTCTAGGGACATAACGATGTCCATCGAGGATCCCGACCTTGCCAGCTAGATGGAAGCCTGACAGGGGGAGCAACTTGAGACCTAACCCCAAAGCAAGAATGATGTCCATCAAGGATCTCAGCCCTGCCAGCTAGATGAGAGCCTAGCAGCAGGAGCTTCTCGGGACTTAACTCCCGGGTCATTACAATGTCCATCGAGGATCCCGGCCTTGCCAACTAGATGGAAGCCTGACAACGGGAGCATCTTAAGACCTAACCCCAGAACAAGAATGATATCCATCGAGGATCCCGGCGCTGCCAGCTAGATGAGAGCCTAGCAGCGGGAGCATCTCGAGACCTAACTCTAGGGTCATAATAATGTCCATCGAGGATCCTAGCCCTGCCAGCTAGTTGGAAGCATGACAACGGGATCATCTCAAGACCTAACCCCAGAGCAAGAATGATGTCCATCGAGGATCCCGACCCTGCCAGTTAGATGAGAGTCTGACAACGGGAGCATCTCAAGACTTGGGGCCGACTCCTCGAGTGACATCCAGCACAACCAGCTTGGTGGGAGCCTGGTAGCGGGATCTGCTCGGGGTCTAAGAAAATCTAGGCCTGCCACGAACTCCATTGCCAAAAAGAGCTGAAAGATCAAAGGATTTCATATTTTAACAAAGGAAAGTACGTGCATATTTCATGGATAGAAATGCTTCAAGTCATCACCACTTAAGGTATGACTTAGGGACTCGCCCTCCACATCTGGTAGGCGATAACCTCCTGACCTTAAATGTAACGCTCCCGATTTTTCGATATTTGGTTTAATTCATTATCAGGCGTGTTTATGACATCCGGGTGTTATGTTGACGTATTTTTGGCATTTGTCGTTGTTAGAGCGTGGTTTTTGCTCTTAGGTTTTTTTTGTGTGTGGCTGGGTTTAGCCTGTTTGCAAGATTTCCTAGCGAGCCGGGTCTATTTTGGTGACTCGGTGGAGCGTCTTTGGGAATGCTTGTGTTTTGGATTTGAGAGGTGTTTACCCGAGTTTGGTTCATTGAATCTTAATTTCGACCACGTCGTTGGATTTGTAGCATCGGTATTTAGCTACGATGCGATTTTCGTAAAATATCGGGTAAGTTTGGTTTTCGGGTCGTTTTGACGTTTTATTTAATTAATTATGTTATCCTATAATAAAATAATCGGATAAAAGCAGTATAAATAGAACTCATCGCTTCAAACCCTATTCATTTGTCTCCCTCGTGAAACTATCGGCTTGTTGCGGAAGAACGAGAGTGGCGGACCTTCCTAAGCCTTCGACCGCCGATTTCTGGAGTTTTGGTGCTCGATTTCTTCTTTGGAGAGTGGATCCAGGTAGATGTCGCCTAGATCTACGTTTTTATGGTACGCTTTTCCAGTTTCTTGGATTTTTAGAGGTCTAGGTATGCGGTTTTGACCCCTTTTAGTTCTGAAAGGTTTCAAGAAGTGTTGCACCGGAAGTTTCAGGAGCGTTTACGTGGCTGGATTGGCGATTTGAGGCAAGTGATGACTTCTTCCCCTTGCCAAGCTTGTCTTTTCCTATATATTTTCCATACTGTTCTTCCTATATATATTTCATACTGTTCTTCCTGTATATCATTTAATGTATTAGTTTCTTGGAGTAGTTGTCGATTTGGAGTGATTAGCATTCGTCGAACTGAAGCTAATTCGTCAAATGGAGTTCGACGAACAGAGGAATTTCGTCGAATGGAGTTCGACGAACAGAGGAATTTCGTCGAATGGAGTTCATCGAGCTGAGCCATTTCGTCGAACCGAGTTCATCGAGCTGATCCATTTCGTCGAATGGAGCAAGATTCGTTGAGTATAACCCTTAGGCGTTGAGTATAGCCCTTAGGCTTTGAGGGTAACATTAGCACTGAATCTATTTTCAAGCCTAAGTCCAAAAGCGTAGAGTACATTTAGTGCACTCAACGCGGCGTTGAGTGTGTTGATTACACTCAACGCCTTGCTGAGAGGTCTACGGCGCTGTGTTAAAGCATTGAGTGCGTTGAGTGCACTCAACGCGGCGTTGAGTGTGATGAATACACTCAATGCCTTATTGTGAGGTCTGTGACGCTAAGTGTAAAAACGTTGAGTGTACTCAACGCGGTGTTGAGTGTGTTGCTTTTACACTCAACGATATCAGAATTTGATGCAAAGTTAGAAGGCATTGAGTGTGCTGTATACACTCAACACGACGTTGAGTGTGATGTATACACTTGATGCCATCGGGAATCTTGGAGTCTAAGTGTAAAAGCATTGACATCGTTGAGTGAGCATAACTCACTCAATGTCATCACTTTTTTCGGCAAGTTAAGTAAAATCATCGACAGCGTCGAGTGTGCTAAACTCACTCAACATTGTAGCACTGTGTTTGAGCATTGAGTGAGCTGAACTCACTCAACGCCATCATCTGTTCTTGCTGGTGTTTAAGAGTTGAGTGTGTTGTGTTATGGTGTCGAGTGCGTCGACTGCACTCGACGCGGCGTCGAGTGTACTCGACATTTTTTTCTTAGCATTGTGTCCTTTTGCCGATTTGACGTGTATTACTAAGGCTTAGTCTTATTAGGCTAGACTCGTCGGTTTTCTGTTGAATTTGTTGAGTTTGGGTTTATGGGTATTTGGATATATGGGGTTGGTTTGGTTGGCTTAGTTTCATAAATCATTACACCTGGGCATGTTTGGGTATCTTTTTTGGGTTGTTGGGTTGTGTTGGACCAGATGGCCACCACCGCAGTCCCATTTTTGTGATGTTTGGGTCTGTTAGTTCGAGTTTGATCGCTTTGGTCCCGACTCAGATCTGGTTGCATTACAGTGTAAATGATTCATGTGTTTATTGAGCCTTTGCCCCATTTTTGTTTCCTATAGATTAAACTTATTCTACTTATGCCTTTTCTAGCAGATTGTTTCTGGAGTATAACTCTGTTCGCACTTGGTGCAAATTTCTTTACTTTTAACTTTATAAGTTAACTCTTCGTTCTAAATCTTTAGTTAGTTTGCTGTGTTTTCTTTTGAAATCTATTCATGATTGAGAATAGTAATCTTACTACTCCTTGTTTACTGACCGTTTTGTTTGTCACTTGTATTTTTCTTGTTGAGGTGTTCTTTCTTTGAATGCCTCATATTCTGAGCAGTAGTCGGTTGAGCGGCTTAGTTTGGTGTTTGCTTGTGGACTACAGTGCTGTAGAGGTTTCCAGTACCTTGATAGGTAGTTCCTTGTTGTTTTTCTTTTTAGTATAGACACTAATACTGAACAGTGGGTTCGTGTTAGTTTGTTGACGCCCACTGGTGATTTTCTTATTAACTGCTAAATACTCTGCTAAGCTGCTGGTTTTGTCTTTTGTGATTGTTTTTACTTGTTTTCTGGAAATATTTTATGCTAGGTTGCATGTTAGGTATTTTCACTTATAAAAGCATTACTACTTGTACTTCATACATCTCATATTTCTAAAATTAAAATACTATTTTCTAGCTAACGTAAAAACTATTTCTATACTTATAATAAATCTAGGGTCTTTCATGTCATGAGTTGTCCTTTGGGGATGTTTATACTCATGTAGGGTGTTAATCAACATAACTGTTGAAGTATGGAGGTCAGGTAGTCTGTTGTTGTTCGGAGACCGGGCTGTCTGGCGGTTTATCTATCCGGCCTGTCTGCCGGGCTGTTACTGTTTGGTGTTACAGCGGTCTGGCGGCTTGTCTCAGACGACTTGGAGACCAAGCAGTCTAGAGGTCTCATGTAGCGGCTTATTCTCTGTGGCGCTTATTCTCTCCTCCTGTTGTTGTCGGGTGGTTAGCCGACTTGTCTAACTGCATGACCTGTCCGGTTTGTCTTTTTGTAAATCCACATATACTTGTAAAGTTTTAGTCTCACATTGCTTAATTGTAATCTCTCTTATCTCCTTCATTCTATAAAAGGGAGGCTATACCATTGTAATTGATACCTTTCTAGATAATAAAAATTTTGTTACTCTAAATTTTCGGTGTACTTGTTTTTGTTCGCACGTGGTATCAGAGCCCTCGATCTTTTCCTCCTGATTCTGTGAGCTTCCTCATTCCGCGCGACTTGTCCACGTGACTTGCTCCTTCTCGCGACATGTTCTCACGATCTGTTTCTTCTCTTGTCGTGCCTATTCGCGCGGTTTCTTTCTCCTCTTGGTCGCTGCCCTTTGTGTGCACGGCCTATCTTTTCTTTTTCTCCGCGACCTGTTTTCGTGGTTGCTCTGCCTATTCTCTCGCCGCGACCTCTCTTTATTCGCACGGCCAATTTCTATTCGTGCGGTTTCTTCTCTGTTCGCACGACCTGTTTGACTTTCTCGTGAACTCCTCCCAGTTCGCGCGGTCTTCTCTCTCTCTCTCTCTCTCCTGTTCGAGCAGTTTTATCTCTAGTCGTGCGACTTCTTTCCCTCTGCATTGCTCTCTTCTTGTTGGGCCATCCTATACACACGCCCTGCTTGCTGGTGGCCCGTCTTGGACTTTCTGCCCTTGTCGCCGCGCCATCTTTCTCTTCGCTTCCTGTTGTTCTCGCGCGGTCTCCTGGTTGCTCTTGCGGTCACTCTTCTATGGACTCCACCTCCTCCACACAATCCACCTCGGTGGTCACATCTTCTGGTAGTGCCCACGTTGTTACTCACGACAGATGGTTGATCGACTTTGGTGCTACAAATCATATGACAGACAATCCTCAGTGTTTTTATCTTCTAGAAACACATGATCGGTTGCCCCCAGTCTTTAATGTAGATGGCTCTTCCTCTCCGGTCAATGGGACAGGAGTGGTTCAAGTCACTCCATCTCTTCGCCTGGCAGATACCCTCTATGTGCCCAAGTTTCCTTGCAATTTATTATCTGTTACTTCTCTATGCAAGCAATTACGGTGTTCAGTCACATTCACTCCTACTTCTTGTTCTTTTCAGGATCCGGACTCCCAACGGACGATTGCTACTGGGACTGAGAGTGGCGGCCTCTACTTCCTCGATAACATTTCTTCTCTACCGCATTCTCCTCCTCCTCTACAGATCTTCTCCAATGGCATCTTCGCCTTGGTCATGCTCCTCCCCGGCTTCTTCGCCAACTTCTACCCCACCTCCCTCCACATCATCCACCGCTCAACTGTGATGCATGTCAGCTTGGCAAGCATCACTGCTCCTCCTTCCCACCAATGCAAAGCCGCGGCTCTTTACATCCATTCGATCTCATTCACTCTGACGTATGGGGTCCTGCTCCTACCCTCACCAACGGTCGGGGTATTTCATATTTTGTCACATTTATTAATGACTTCTCTAGGAATACGTGGGTGTATCTTTTAAAGGATCGCTCCGAACTATTCTCTGTCTGGACATCGTTTTATTATATGATTAAGACTCAGTTTGATACCTCTATTAAACTCCTTCGTTCTGACAATGCTAAGAAATATCTTAGCCATGATTTCTCCTCTTTCTGTATGCAACATGGTGTTATTCATCAAACTAATAGTGTCTATACCTCACAGCAAAATAGGGTGGCAGAATGCAAAAACTGGCACCTCCTAGATGTCGCTCGCACTCTGATGACCCACATGCACGTTCCTCGCACCTATTGGGGCTATGATGTCCTCCTCTCATGCTATCTCATCAATCGTATTCCCTCCACAGTTCTCAACGGTGCCACCACATTCTCCATTCTTTATCCGAACCAGAATCTGTTTCCTCTTACTCTGCGCATCTTTGGGTGCACCGCCTTTGTGCACTCTCCCGCTACCACCCGTGACAAACTCTCACCACGGGCTACTAAATCTTTCTTTCTGGGGTACTCTACCACTAAAAAAGGTTATTGTTTCTTTGACCCTGTTACCTGCAAGCAGTTCATCTCTGCGGATGTCACCTTCTTTGAAAATGCATCATACTTCTATCTCATTTCCTCCTCTACTCCTGATGGTCCTACTTCTCATATCAACCCATCCATTTCCTCTACACCTACTGACGTTCCGCCACCTCCACCATCTCCTCCGCCATGTCCACTTCCTGCGTTATCTCCCACCTCTCCGTTGTCGTCTCTCTCTACTCCCGGGCCAGCTCTCTCCACCAAGGATGCTCCGGATACTAAGGAACCCGCTGACCTAAATCTCCCAATTGCTCTTCATAAAGGGGTTCGGGCATGTACCCAACACCCGCTTGCTGTTGTTGTTTCCTATGATCGTCTTACCCCTTCTTGCAGAGCTTTTGCACTGGCTATCTCGGCCACTGCCACCCCCCGTTCATACCAGGAGGCCCTTACTATTCATCATTGGAAGGCTGTTATGGATGAGGAGATTTATACTCTCACTAAATGGGGTACATGGACCCTCTGTCCTCCTCCCTTCGGCACAGATGTCGTTGGCTGCCACTGGGTCTTTGTTGTCAAATTCCATCCTGATGGCAGCGTGGATCACTACAAGGCCCGCCTAGTGGCCAAAGACTTCACTCAGACCTATGGTGTTGATTACTTCGACACCTTATCTCACGTTGCTCGTCTCAGCACCATTCGGGTCCTTCTATCTGTCGTTGTCAACAGGGATTGGCCCATTTTGCAGCGGATGTTAAGAATGCTTTTCTCTACGGTGATCTATAGGAAGATGTTTACATAGAGCAACCTCCTGGGTATGTTGCTCAGGGGGAGACACAAGTATGATGGCTAAAGAAGGATATCTATGGCCTCAAGCAGAGCCCTCGTACCTGGTTTGACAAGTTTGGCAGAATTGTTGCGGCCATTTGTTTTGCAAGAAGTTCAGCCGATCAATCCTTGTTCATTCAAAAAACTGTCTCTGGTCTAGTATTTCTTGCGTTTTATGATGATGACATTCTTCTTATTGGCGATGACTAGGATGGGGTAACTCTGACAAAGAAACACCTCCGTCAACACCTGGTCACAAAGGATATGGGCTCCCCGAAATACTTTCTGTGGATTGAAATCTCTAGGAAGCCCAACTCCATGGTCCTTTCCCAACGGAAGTATGCTCTTGATCGTCTAAAGGAGGCATGATTGACTGGTGCTAAACCTACCCGTTGTCCCATGGCTGCTGGAGAAGACAAAACTTGGACAGATGACTCTCCTCTTCTATCTGATCTTACGAGGTACCAGCGTCTGGTTGGCGAACTCATTTATCTCATGGTAACCATACCCGACATCTCTTATGTTGTTGGCAAGGTGAGCCAGTTCATGCAAGCTCCTAGGGAGTGTCATCTACAATCTACCCTGAGGATATTGGAGTATATTAAAGCAGCACCAGGGAAATGACTCCTTTTTCAGAAGAATGGTCACTTAATGGTTGAAGCGTACTCAGATTTGAGCTATGCTGATGACAAAGGTGACCACAAGTCAACATCAGGTTTTTGCACATTTTTTGGAGGCAATCTTGTGAGTTTGAAGAGCAAGAAACAGTCTGTGTTCTCTAGGTCTAGTGTAGAAGCGGAATATCGCAGTATGGCGTCGACCACGTGTGAGTTGAAATAGTTACGGGCTCTCATGCTTGACTTAGGAGAGGTCTACAACTATCATCTTCATATGTTCTGTGACAACAATGCCGCGATATACATCTCCAAAAATCCGGTCTTTCATGAGAGAACAAAACACGTAGAAGTCGACTGTCATTTTATTCGGGAAGAGATCTTGAAGAAACAGATTTGTACTTCATTCGTCATATCCGACAACGAGTTGGAGGACGTCTTCACCAAGCCAGTGTCCGCTTCCTTTTTCCACATTTGTGACAAGCTGGGCATGATTGATATATATGCTCCAGCTTGAGGGGGAGTGTTGAAGTATGGAGGTCGGACGATCTGTTGCTATTCAGAGATCGGGCGGTCTGGCGGTTTATCTTGCCAGCCTGTCTGCCGGGCTGTTGCTGTTTGGTTTTCCAGCAGTCTGGCGGCTTGTCTCATATGACTTGGAGACTGGGCGGTCTAGCGGTCTCCTATGGCGGCTTGTTCTCTGTGGCGCTTATTCTTTCCTCCTGTTGTTGTCGGGCGGTTAGCCGGCTTGTCTAACCGCACGACCTATCCGGTTTGTCTTTTTTTAAAGCCGCATATACTTGTAAATTTTTAGTCCCACATTGCTTAATTTTAATCTCTCTCATCTCCTCCATTCTATAAAAGGGAGGCAATACCATTGTAATTGGTATCTTTTCGGATAATAAAAATTTTGTTGCTCCAAATTTCCGGTCTACTTGTTTCTGTTCGCACAATAACCAAAGTATTTTTTGTAGCGTATAACTATACTTTTACACGTGGACTAGTTGATCCACTGCGCCTGCAGTTATCCCCTGCATGATGTGGCATCACGACGCGTATTTTCTCTTACTATGATATAACATAAATGTTGAGAAAATGCGGGTTGTGATAGTTGATATCAGAGGGAGGTTGTTTTGACAATTAGTCGAGCAACCTTCTTTTGTTAGGGATACGGCCATCCAACTTAAATTGGTTTTTACTTAATAACATATGAATTTCATATAAACTGTAGAGTTTGGGGTTTTGCCTGATCGCCTGCAGTTATCCCTTGCACGGTGTGACATCACGACACGTATTTTCTCTTACTTTGATATAACTTAAATGTCAAGAAAATGCGGGTTGTGACATTAATGCCTCCTGTATAATTTACGGACCTTCGCAGATGGGATTGAGCTTCCTTATGACGGCTGATCTTTCGGCCGCATCCACCTTTTTCAGGACAAAGTCCCCTTCCACGAACTTCTTGACTTTGATGTGCTTGTCAAAGTACTTAGCCATCCTCCGTTTGACTTATTCTTTTCAGATGGTTGACAGGTCGTGCAACTCCTCCACCATATCAAAGGACAGCGGTAACTCATCCTCTTTCTCAGCCCTCCACTCTTATCTACATCCTTCTGCCTCAAGTATCTGAGGTATCTGAACCTCGAATTCTATAGGAAGTACTGTTTCGCAGTCATGAGAGAGTTTGAAAGTGGTCTCCCTTGTGGCTGTGTTGGGGGTGGTCCTTAAGGTCCAAAGGACTGAAGGAAGCTGTTCTACCCAGCTCCCCTTCAAGTTCTCAACTTTCTTCTTCAAAAGGATTACAATGATATTGTTTGCCGCCTCCACCTGCCTGTTTCTCCTGGGGTGGTGGACTGAGCCAAACCTGAGGTCAATCCCAAGCTATCCACAAAAGCTGATGAACTCCGTGCTGGCAAACTGAGGCCCATTGTTAGTGAAAATGGCCTAGGGCAGCCCATGTCTGCAAATGATCTCCCCCATACAAAGTTTCAGATTACTTGGGAGGTTACCTTGGCCAATGCCTTAGCCTCCAACCACTTAGAAAAATAATCGATTATCACCAATAGGAGCCTCCTCCACCCACTGGCCTGGGGGAATAGTTCTAACAGATCCATTCCCCAGATGGCGAAGGGCTAGGGTGTCGTGATGCTCCGGAGATGCTGAGCTGGTAGGAGTTAGAGAGGTGCGAATAACTAACACTTGTGACACTTCTTCGCGAACTCAACGGCATCATGGCCCAGGGTCGGCCAAAAATATCCTTTCCTAACTATCCTCCCCTCTAGGGTCTGGATCCCAGAGTGACTCCTGCACTCTCCGGAATAGACCTCTTCCAAAATCCTGGGGACCTCCCTCTCGGCCACACAACGTGCCAACATCCCCGAGAGGGTCTTCCTATACAGCTGCCTGTCGTGCATAAGGTAGTATGCCGACTTATGCTTAAATCGCTACTTGTCTATCCCCTCTGGATACACCCCCATGGATAAGAAGGTCGTAAAAGGTTCCATCCATGAGGGGTGCTAGTCCACCTCCATCAGTTCCCCTCTTCGATGGATGGGAGGAACAAGTCGGTGATGGTGTCTCCCACCCAGGGTCCGTGCTTGGCCAATTGATCTACCTTCTCTTTTTCTTTCCTTGGAATATGCCAGATGGAGAATGTCTGGAACATGCTGATTACCCCCTTCACCCTTGCCAAGCAAAGCTGGAGAGTTTGCTCCCTTGCCTCGAACTACCCATTGATCTAGGAGGCCACCACCATGGAGTCTGTAAAGAACTCCACATCATGTACTCTTAGCTCCCTAGCTAGGCACAATCCTGCTATCACCGCCCCGTACTCCGCTTGATTGTTTGTGATGGGAAAATGTACTTCCACTGTTTGCTCTATCTTTGCTTCTTGTGGGGTCTCCAAGATCACCCCCACCCCCAAAGAATGCCTTCCTGAAGCTCCATCCACCATCACCTTCCAAGGGACCGGACGAGTGAGTTTCTTCTCCGCCACCACGACCACATAATCAACAAGAAAGTCGGTCATCGTCTGGGCATTGATCGTGAGGAAGTGAACCAAGGATATGTCGAACTCACTCAGCTCCACCGACCACTTCGCCAACCTCCTCGAGTGCTCCACCCCCTCAAAGATATTGTGGAGGGGGTAGTCGGTCACCACCCCGATGGAGTGCGCCTGGAAGTAGAGTCTGAGCCTTCGAGCTGAGATAACCACGGAAAAATCTAACTTCTCCAGAATCGGATACCGGAGCTCTTCCTTCCTCAAGAACCTACTCATATAATAGATATGCAATCGTTATTCCCTTCTTCCCAGACCAAGACGGAGCTCAAAGCCTTGGCTCCAACCCCAAGATACAAGGACAAGTCCTCCCCTTCTTTGGGCCCTTGGAGGAGTGGAGCATGGGTCAACTGTCTCTTTAGGACATGGAATGCCTCTTCGCACTCCTTCGTCCACTCGAACTTCTGACCCCCACCTCCCCCTCAATTCTTTGATTAAGGGAGAGCACTTCTCTCCTGCTCGAGAGAGGAACCTTCTCAGCCCGGCCAACTTTCCCGTCAGCCTCTGGACCTCCTTGACGTTTCGGGGCGACCCCAACTCCACGATCGCCCTCATCTTATCGGGGTTGGGTTCTGCTATTGCGGGAGTAAGGAGATGGCCCATGAACTTACCCCTACTTGCCCCGAAGATACACTTCAAAGGGCTCAACCTCATCTTATACTTCTGGAAGGTACCGAAGGTCTCTTCCAGATCCCAGAGATAAGAGTCCACCTCTCGGCTCTTGATCATGAGATCATCAACATACACCTTTAGGTTCCTCCCCTTTTGCTCTCGGAAGACCTGTTCCATCATCTTTTGATATGTTGCTCCTGTATTCTTTAGCCCAAAGGGAATCATCCTGTAGCAGTAGCACTCATCCCTAGTGATGAAGGAGACATCTTTTATGTCGGACGGGTACATCCTGATTTGATGTTAACCTGAAAAAGAATCTAAGAAACTCATCACAGAAAAATAAACGGCTGAATCAACCAGCGCGTCGATCCGAGGAGAGGGATAACAATCCTTAGGACATGATTTATTTAATAGAGAAAAATCAACAAACATCTTCCACCATCGGTATCCTTTTTAACCATTACAATATTGGAGACCCAGCCGAGGTATTAGATTTCGAATACGAAGTCGGCCTTGAGATGCTTGGCCACCTCCTTCCTGATGGGCTCGACTAACTTGTCCGCTGTGGACATCTTTTATGTCGGGCGGGCTTCTGAATCCAGATTGAGGTGGTGGCAGGCAACGTCTGCATCGATCCCCAGCATTTCTGCCACGCTCCATGCGAAGACGTCCACGTTCTTCTGGATGCATTCCAGCACCCTCCCCTGGTCCTCCAAGTTCAGCCCCCCACCCCCCCCCCCCCCCCCACCCCCGCTGATCTGCACCTTCTCCACCCTGTCTCCCTGAGTGAGAACCTCCATCTCCACCACCTCCTCGGCAGCCTCCAACTTGGAGTACTCTTCCCACTCTCCAATGGCTCCATCACCTAGGACTGGGAGCTCCTCGACTTTCTCCACGACCATCACCTCGACCGACTCCTCCAGATCTCCTTTCGCAACCTCAACTTGGGACCGGACCTCTTCCTCCACTTCCATCTCTTCCACCTCTCCTTCGGCCTCCTACCTAGACAACTCCTCCATCCTCCTCTCCATCTCCTCGGCTCCTCCCTACAAAGAGATGGAGTTCACCGTGGTGATATAACATTCCCTTGCCACATAGGGCACTCCCTAGACCCTGACCTTGATGCCCTCAGCATTGAACTTCAAGCATTGATGGAACGATGAGGGCACGCAACGGAAGACACTGATGAGGGGCCGTCTGAAGATATGATGGAGACGTTGCTGATGCAGCCGCCATTGATCCCCGTCTGAGAGAGTTCGTGGATTTGTATGATCGATGCCGCAAGCTCGAGGATGACATTCTACAACGATGCCAACGCCGCCACCGCTACATGTTAACACCGTCATTAAATAAAATATATAATTATAAATTACAAATTTATAATTATATATTTTATCAATTTTTTATTTTAACAATTTTATTTTAAAATATTTTATTTCATGCAATTTTATTATATTGCATTTTATTGTATTGTTTAAATTTCATGTAATGATGGGTGTCTATAACCATCATAGTTTCATTTTGAATTTTGAATGGAGTAAATTGAGTGGTGTAGGCTATATATAGTCATGTATTGTATCATTTTGATTAGAGAATGAATGATAAGAATTTGAATCCCTAAATCTTTCTTGAGATCTTTTTCCCTATTTTCCCTCTCTCCCTCTTGAGAATTAGGCTCCTCCTCCCCTCTCTTTGGCCGCCGACCACCTCTTTTCCACTCCCTCTATTCGACCTCCTCTCTACCACCTCCTCGCTCTCCGTTCATCTCTAAGGAAAAACCGACCTCCTCCTTGCATCATCAAGTTTGGCCAACCCCTAGCCGCCAACCACCATCACCCTCACAAAAGCCGATCACCATCACCCTCACAAGAAAACCGAGCACTCTCCTTCCTTCTAAACCCGACCACCCCATACCTTTTTGGTAAAATTTGGCCAAGGCAAAGAGATTCCTCCTTGAGAATCTAACACCGGCGTGAAGCGACGAAGGCGAACGAGTTTCTCTCCATCCGACGTAACTCCGACGGAGTCGTTGAAGAGCAATCCAAGATAGTGAAATCGGAATCATCCATTCAGATTGGGTAACTAGAACTTCTACCTTCGTGTGTTTTTCTTTTTCCTAGATTATTCTTGTGGTGGTAAATTATAGTGTTGATTCTTGATAGCCTTAAAATAATCGTGGTTTTCTTCGATCGATTTTGTGTCTATCTTGATTGATTTAATTTTCGAGAGAATTGACGAACCTCATTTACTTTTTGTTGGGAGAGATCTACCGTTTTCGAATCGTAATTTTTGATATATCTCTTTTCGTACAACCAACGCTCGATTGGATCGGGTGAGTCCTTTAGCCGGAAAGAATATTGTCATATAGCCTTTATTTGATCCTAATTGATTTGGCAACTCGTACGTTAGCATCTAATTGATATAATTGTAGTACGTGTGTGCCGCATTGTAGTTTTGTGCAAGTGTAGAATTTGATCGTGGAGAGGCAATCGTGTTTAGTCCGTAGATTTTACGGTGTCGATGTGAGAGCCTGCATCAAGATAGCATTGTAACTGTTGGGCACGTTCACGATGACGATCCTGCAGTTTCTGGACTCCCCCCAAGGTAACATATGTTGAATTTTATGAAGTGGAAGTGGTTGACGGGACAGTCCGGGCGGCCTGGGCGGATAGCTTTGGCGGACTAGGCGGACTGGGCGGACTGTGATGTGTGGCCTAGTGGAAGGTCTAGTGGAAAGCCAACTGTTTTCTGAGCGGGTTGGTTGCATGAAGTCCGCGGACTATGCGGCCTGGTATCTGCGCATAGGACGTTGGCTTTGGTTTAGCCAAGGAGCGGCCTGAGCGGATAGAGGCTTGCGGACTGGTGCTTTGCTCAGTGGCCGCGGGTGCAAGCTTGTGCAGATAGGCGGTTTGGCTCATGTCTGCAGGAAACTTGCGGACTGGTGTGTCCGCGGTTTGGGCAGTTGCGGACTGGGCTTAGAGCTTGGCTGAGGCCTTGTAGAGCTCTGGTGGCACAGCAGGTGCTTTGCTGTGGAGGTCGTTGGCGGACTGCGTTTGGAGTCCGGGAAATGGCTGCTGCAATGAGGCAGGGGTGCGAGGAATTTCCGGACTACTGGAGGTCTGTGCTTTTGTGTTTGGTGGACGGGTGTTTGCATCCGCCATGCTCGTACTGGCCTTTGATGGCTTTTGGACTTGGTCACACGCTGTGCCAAGATCATTGTGTCCGCCGTATCCGCCAAGTCTACTGTGACCGGGCGGACTGTTGCTATCTGCCTTTGGTCGTGGACTTGTGGCGGATTGAGGCTTGAGTCTTGCGGACTGCCTCGAGTTGGTGCGAACAGCCATTGAAGGGGGTTGCTGTCCTGTAATGGTCAGAAGCTTTGCGGGCTGATTCTTTGTCCGCATAGCTTGGGCGGACTGGAGAGGGTTCGCCAATATTGTGTTGCTCCTGGCGGTTTGAAAGAAATTGTACCTAATCACCTAGAGGGTGGGTGAATAGGTGACTTAATCTTTTTAAACTTTTAGGCAGATTATATCACAGATTTCACAGAACTATAACCAGCATACACAAAATCAATCACATACACAGAGGACACACAGTTTTATAGTGGTTCCCCAAGATTTGGGTACATCCACTTTCCCCCTTCGCCTATCTAGTAGTGTACTAGATTCGGCCAAACTCCTCCACTATTCCTCAGATCCTCAGATCTTACACTCAAAACCCCAAATGGTTCCTACAGCTCAGAGTGATCCCACTCCTACAACTAAGGCTCAACAGCCCTACCACTCAGTCTTCACAAAGACCTACACTCAGCCACAAGGCCTACACTCAGAGAAATGAATCTCCTACACTCAGGCACACAGGCCCTGCCACTCAGCCTTTATAATTTCAGGCTTACAACTAATATCCCTAAGGATCCTACAAGAAATTAAAAATACAAAGTGAATAACCTACAACTCAGAATAAGAGAGAAGAGTTGACAGGTTTCTTGATGAGTTCTTGAAAGAACTCTGCTAAGATCAACCTCACTTGGCTTTCTTCAAAGCTTCTTGAATGTAGAACACAATAGGGTTGATACTCTCTACAGCTGATCTTCAATCACTGCTAACTTAAGAATCAGAACTAAGTCTGAAACTTTCTTCACAGCCTGGTTCCAACAGCTGTCTTCTTCGAAGGAGCTCTCTCTCCCCAACTACTTAGATCTTCACTTGAATTGATTCTTCAATGAATTGCTTGATCTTCTTCTCAATTTCTTGTTGTTAATCATCTCCTTCTGTTGACAGAATAAGCCTTGTTGGGTCCGGCGTTCCTTCACTTGACCCGTGGCGCTCTTCTACTTATTTAAGAAATTAAGTAGCACCCTTTCCAACAGTCCGGGATTTTGGTGCAGTTGGTTATGCGCTTGATCCTTCAATTGGTATCAGAGCAGGTCACGGGTTCAAGATCGGGGGAGCGCTATTAAATCAGGATTTTTCCCTTCTACCTGTGTGGGTCCGGTGGGTCAGGCAACCATGGACATGTGGTAACCCCACCTCTGAGCCGTGCAACCATGGACATGTGGTAACCCCACCTCTGATCCGTGTGGGCCATGTGGTAACCCCACCTCTGAGCCATGTGGGCCATATGGTAACTCCACCTCTAAGCCGACGGGTTGTGCTGGACGCCGGGGGGGGGATTGTTGGGTCCGGCGTTCCTTCACTTGACCCGTGGCGCTCTTCTACTTATTTAAGAAATTAAGTAGCACCCTTTCCAACAGTCCGAGCTTTTGGTGCAGTTGGTTATGCGCTTGATCCTTCAAGCCTTTATATAGGCCTTCTTCATGGTGACCGGCTGATCCGGTTTCTAACAGCTTTCTAACAACTCTGACAGTTGCAGTAGACCGGCTGGAATGGCAGCTGTCAAGTTATCCAGTCAGTTCTTGAAATATCTGTAACTGTCTGAAAGTGTCGAGACAGTCTATCTTCAAGTGTCGATACTTATAGACTAAGTGTCGACACAAGTAGACTAAGTGTCGACACTAGCCTTCATGGTGTCGACACAACTCCTTGTGTTGTAGAATTTACTTCTCGACACTGCTTCTTCAATATGTGTCGACACTGATATTGTGTGTCGACACAACTCCTTGTTCTTCAGTACTTAGTTGAATTCTGCTAAGTGTCGACACTACTCCTTTGTGTCGACACATCTTCTTGTGTTGAACTTCTTCAGTGTCGACACATCTTCTTGGTGTCGACACATGCCTTCTGTGTTGATACTTGTTGCGTGTCAACACTTCTCCTTGTGTCGACACATTTTTCTTGTGTTGAGACTTTGGCTGAGTGTCGACACATTCTTCATTATGTCGACACTTGTACTTAGAATTTTGTTGAACTTTGCTGAGTGTCGACACAGCCTCCTAGTGTCGACACTTTCTTCATGTGTTGAGTCTTCTGCTGAGTGTCGACACATTCTCCAAGTGTCGACACTTTCACATGTCGACAAAGTTCCACTGGGTGTCGACACTGCTTCTAAGTGTCCACACTTCTTCACTGGACATTTCTTCAATGAGTGTTGACACATCCTGTATGTGTCGACACTTTCCTCCTGGTGTCGACTCTGCATCCCTGGTGTCGACACAAGTACTCCAAGTGTCGACACTGCTTCTCTGGGTGTCGACACAAGTCTTCTTAAGTGTCGACACTTTTCTTCTGGGTGTCGACACATGGACTTAGAAACTTTTCAGCTTTCACTGCAAATACTTAACCTGCACAACTAAACTCAAAACACATCAAATACATTTTGATGTATATCATTGAGTAGGGTGAGGCTTCTTCAAATCAGGTACATTTATTGCAATGTACCCAACAATCTCCCCCTATTTGGAGAAGTCATAACCCTTAGTCAATGATATACACCATACATAACAAAATTACAGTATGATGTAAAACAGGATTATATAACAGGATAAGTTCATAAACATGTATTAAACAAACATGTATACATAAATATCTCAGAACAAGAATGTAATAAATTTAACACATATCACATAGTTCTAAGAACTTCAATGTTTTCATTATCCACAAGTTTACAGAAGTTTAAAATCAAAAATTACAACTAGTAAACTTAAGAAAAATTCTATCCTATTGCTGCTCAGCCTCCTTGATCACAATGCCCTTTCCAGATTGTATCTTTGCTTGGACTGGGGCTTCAGCATCTTCAGCAGCAGCAGGCTTCTTGCCTTTAAGATCCTTCTTCTTTAACTCTTCAGCTTTAATATTCTTCCTTTCAAAGTAATGATAAGGCTTAGGAAAGTACTTGCTAGGCTCCTGGGCAGTAGGAGGTAGCTTTCCCATCTTAGCCTTTCTTCTATACTGCATAATGGCTTCTTGCCTGTTCTCATGCTTCCTCCACTCCACATCAGAATACCATTTGCCTCTGTCCACAATATTGTCTTTGGCAGCCTTCCATGCAGTCAGAATGATATTCCTGGAGGTGGGGCTCCACTATTCAAAATCAGGCCTAAGTTCAGCTTGCTCTCTGAATCTCTTCTTAGACAATTGAGTCTCTTGTTCTTTGAGCAAAGCTTCTTGTTCTTTCAGTACAGCCTCTGGCACTGGCTGAACTACTTTTTCTATGATGACCTTCTGATGTCCCTCAGGTGGGCTATACATTGACTGTATATCTGCATGTATCATATCAAAGTCTGGTGGAGGGTAAATTACTTGAGCCACTTCAGCTTGCTCCCCTCCAAGATATGCATGATTAATCCCAGACTCTGCAACATTATCATCATCACATAATGGAGGATATCCAAGGGTGGCTCTGATGGAATTTGAAATCCATTTGGCATGATCAGAGCTGGCTTTGACTAACACCCTCTCCCCCTTTATGACTTCTCTTTCAATGTGATCCCTAAGATCATCCTTCTGAAACCTTATCTGGGCATTCAGATAGTTTACTCCATCTCTGTAGAAAGGTTTCAACCTTTGGAGCTTGTTAGCTATAAGCTTCTGAGAATCTTGAAGTGCAGTAGTAACAGCAGTTAGGCTCTCTTGCAATGCTTTGTCAAATTATTCTTTGGCAGTGGTCAGGGCTACAGTCTGACCAGTAGCTATATTCTTCATTTCTGTGACTATTGCATTGTGTGAAGCAGTTAAATTATCATTCATCCTCAGCTGGTTCTCCAGAACATAGTCTTGCTTCACTGCAATATCATCCACTTGAGCTTTGATCTTCTCTTGATGTGTAGCCAAGTAGACCACTGCATTCCCTCCCTTGTGGAAGCAGTCAGTCATCTCTTTCTTATTCATATTCATTTCAAATCTGATTGACTTAATATCTTGTGCAAGATCAAACTGCAGAGACTTATGCCCTTCATCCATATAAGATTGTAAAGCCTGTCTTTGCTCATCCATCTTTATCTGTAATGCAACCATCAGAGAACTAAAATCTGTAGATGGTGCTGGCTGTGGTGTAGGCTGTGGTGCTATTGTTTGTAAAGCTTTCTTATATGTCTGACTTCTCCTCTTGAAAACTTGAAATTTTCTCTTTTTGTCTCTTGCAGTCTCTTCATCTTCAGAAGCAGATGTGCTATCAATAGTCACTCTGTCCTTAGGACTAGGAGGTAACTCCTTCTCAGTCATTTGTAGCCCTTCAGCATCTTTTGGCATCTCAGTCTCTTTGCCTGCAGTTTCTTCTATATTCTCCACTTGCTCCCCCTCAATAATTACTGTCTCCCCCTCAGCAGCAGCTTTTTCCACTTCAATGTCAGTTTGAAGAAGGTCAGGGAAAAGTTCTTCCAATGTAAACTCTTGTTGAGGATGGGGTGGAGAATCCCTAATCTCATCAACCACTTGATCCGATTCCACTTGATCTGCAACAGATGTGTCTTCCATGACAACATCTTGGGGTTGGCTATGTGTTTGAGGTTGCTGATTAACATAAGGTATTGAATCAGACAAAACATCATCCTCAATATGGAAATCTAATGCATTAATCTCAGTGATTACCTCAAGTATAGTGTGGGTAGCTTGTTCACTTTCTAGTGGAGGTGGCTCATCCACAAGTAAGGGCTCCCCCTGGATGGAATCCTGGTGGATTGGGCTTGCTTGAGGTAGCTCCCGCTGCCTTGGTGCAACTTCTTGTCTTGCTGGAGATTGTCCAGCATTTCCTACTGCTTCCTCATCAGGAGTAAAGACAACTTGCTCCTCAGAACTGCTTGATGATTCTTGAGCCACAGGGGCTGATTTCTTCTTCCTTTTCTGGGGTGTTACCTTCTCAGGAGTTGGCATTTCCTTGGTCAAGACCCTATCCCACCTAGAGAAGATCCTCAAATCCATTCTTCTCATGTGGTTAATTTTGGATCCTGCAGCTTGGGTCATTACCTCTGGTATACAACCAGCTAGGTATAGACTAAGAATCCTACCCAAATTGGGTTTCTTCATACTCTCCTTTATCTTTTCAAAAACCACTGCAGACCAATCAGTTTGTAGTTTGAAAATAATTCTTATCATGAGGTTAAACATATAAGCAGAAACTCTGTCATGCCCTCCAGGCTTGCTCAAGATAACCTTGCCAACAATTTCAGATAGAAATTTGTCTTGTATATTCATTCCTTTTCTGTTGAACACAGAACCAATCTTCAAGTTGGAATCCAGTCCACACCAACTCAATGCTGCTCTTGTCTTAGATGCAGAAACATCCTCTTCTTCCTTAGTCCTAGGTACTTGAAGTACCTTTCTCAGACTTTTGGGTGAGACCTTCACCTTTGCCCCATGAACTCGAGACTTTATCTTGAGTCCAGATTCATCTAGGGTTGCTCCATTCAGAAATTCCAGGACCTCCTTCTTCCAGATCTTCATGAGTTCTGAAACAAGGAATTCTAATCCAGATTCTGCAACTAGGGTTACCACACCTTTGATCTCGGGTTCCGTCTCATCAAATGCGTGCCGCACAAGTTCATATCCTTCATTCACGTTCTCTTCGAGCTTGGGCGCCATTAGGGTTTGAAGAAATTTGAACTTAGAGAAGAGAGGTGTCGACACACAAGTTTGGTCTCGAAACTTTGGTGAGCGTGTCGACAGACAATGGCGAAATCCTATTTATACCTTTCTAGAATCGAAGATGAAAGGGCGCGTCAACAAACTTAAATTGTGTCGACACTATTGAAAAGTGTCGACACAGACTTATAATGTCTCGACAACTATGTGTCGACACAAGTATAGTCGACAGAATATATGTGTCGACACTAATTTTCTAAAGTGTCGACACCAACTTCCTAGATGTGTCGACACCTTTCCTCTGAAGTGTTGACACCACTTGGCTCGACACTTAGTCGAGACTTTACTTGTCTAATTCTGTGTAAATCATAAGTGTCGACACCACCTTGGATGTGTCGACACCTACACTGTATGTGTCAACACTAATTCTCTGAAGTGTCGACACCAACTTCCTAGATGTGTCGACACCTTTCTTCTGAAGTGTCGACACCAATTCTCTGTCTCGACACAGACAACTCTGTGTGTCGACACTATTTTACTTAGCCATTTTTGTAAACTTATTCTAAGTTTATCATACCTAATTCAATTTTAAACCCATTGAATTTGGTTTCATCTAAGGGCTTAGTATACATGTCAGCTAGCTGATTATCTGTATTTACATATTCTAGTGAAATATCTCCTTTTTCTATATGTTCCCTTAGAAAATGGTATTTTATTTCTATGTGCTTAGTCCTACTATGGGAAACAGGATTGTTAGCAATAGAAATAGCACTAGTAGAATCACAAAATAGAGGTGTTCTACTTACTTGAATACCATAGTCTTCTAGCTGATGTTGTATCTATAGAAGTTGAGCACAGCAACTTCCTACAGCCACATACTCTGATTCTGCTGTGGAGATAGCCACACTTGTTTGTTTCTTGCTACTCCATGATATCAGTCTTCCACCTAGGAATTGACAGGTACTAGTTGTACTTTTCCAATCTTCTTTGCAGCCTGCAAAATCTGCATCTGAATAACCTGTCAGTTCAAAGTCTATGAATTCTTTTGACTGCTGTCAAATGAGATTCTTTAGGGCAAGCTTGGTACCTAGCACAGACACATGTAGCATACATGATATCTGGTCTACTAGGAGTCAAATACAAAAGGGATCCAACTATCCCTCTATACAAAGTCTCATCTACAGGTTTCCCTGCATCATCTTTGCTAAGAGACATACTTGACCCCATAGGAGTTTTCATGGTACTGGATGATTCCATACCATACTTCCTTATTAATTCTAGGGTGAACTTAGACTGGCATATGGATAAACCATTTTCAGTCTGTCTAACTTGGAGACCCAAGAAGAACTTAAGTTTCCCCATACTGCTCATCTCAAATTATCCTTGCATTAGTTTTGCAAACTTTTTGCAAAGACTACTTTCAGTAGACCCAAATATGATGTCATCTACATATATTTGGACTAGAATGATCTTGCCTCTAGATTCCCTAAGGAATAGAGTCTTGTCTATTTTCCCCCTTGTGAATTTATTCTCAATGAGGAAACTAGACAGGGTTTCATACCAAGCCCTAGGGGCTTGTTTTAACACATACAAAGCCTTCCTAAGTCTATAGACATAATTAGGTTGAGTTGAATCAACAAAACCTGATGTCTGTTCCACATAAACTTCTTCCTTCAGATTACCATTCAGAAATGCTGACTTAACATCCATTTGGTATACTTTAAACCCTTGATAGGTTGCATAGGCCAAGAACATCCTTATTGCCTCCAGTCTGGCTACTGGATCAAAGGTTTGATCAAAGTCAATACCTTCTTCTTGCCTATATCCCTTAGCAACCAGTCTTGCTTTGTTCTTGATAATCACTCAATGTTCATCCATCTTGTTCCTAAAGATCCACTTGGTTCCAATTATGTTGTGGTCTTTTGGTTTAGGAACAAGCTCCCAGACTTTGCATCTCTTGAACTGATTTAGCTCCTCTTGCATTGACTCAATCCAATAAGGGTCTAGGATGGCTTCTTCAAATTTCTTTGGCACAACTTGGGATAGAAAACTGGAGTAGAGTACTGAACTTAGATTTCTGCTTCTTGTTTGTACCCCTTGACTTAGATCACCAATAATTTGATTTGCTGGATGATCTCTTAGATGTCTATTAGCTGGAGGCAGCCTGTCTTAAGGTTGAACTCCTTCAGCTTCTTCAACTTGCTGCACTCCTTGGTCTTCTTCTGCATCAGGTGCATCTAGTACTCCCCTGGACAACAGCCACTATCATCTACATGCTGACTTGCAGTAGATCCTTCTTCAATAGTGAGCTTGTCCATCTTCTTAGTCACACCTGTGGAGCTGCAAATACTTCTACACAATTCATTATTAATAAGTCTAGCTTCATCAAATACTACATGTACTGACTCTTCTACAACTTGAGTAGTCAAGTTGTAGACTCTATAAGCCTTACTGTTGTTGTTGTACCCAACAAAGATCCCCTCTTGGGATTTGGCAGCAAACTTGGTTAAGTAAGACTTTCCATTGTTAAGTATAGAGCACTTACAACCAAAGATCCTAAAATAGGATAGGTTTGGTTTTCTGCCTTTCACAATCTCATAGGGGGTCTTATTGTGGCTCTTGGTGATAGTAGCCCTATTAATTACATGGCATGCAGTGTTAACTGCCTCAGCCCAGAAATGTTCTGGGAGAGATGTGTCACTTAATAGGGTTCTACCAGCCTCAATCAAGGTTCTATTTTTCATTTCAGCAATGTCATTTTGCTGAGGTGTTCTTGGTGAAGAAAATTCCTGAAATATCCCAAACTCTTCACATAGCTTTGTCATACTATCAGACTGGAATTCAGTACCATGGTCACTTCTTACTTTGACCACTGTACTGTCTAACTCATTCTGAATTTGTTTGACAAAACTATAGAAGATACTAGGTGTTTCAGATTTCTGTCCAAGGAAGAACACCCAGGAAAATCTTGAGTAGTCATCTACAACCACAAATGTGTAGAACTTCCTACCTAGGCTGTGAACTGGCATAGGACCAAAGAGATCCATATGCAAGAGGTATAAGCACCTCACAACATCTTTGTTTTCAATGCTATTAAAGGTGGATTTAGTCTGCTTGCTCTTTTGACAAGCTGAACATATCTCATCTTTAATTCACTTAACCTGAGGACCATTCCTGACTAACTCTTTGCTATAGAGTTGACCAATTGTCTTGTAGTTAAGATGGGCTAGCCTCTTTTGCCATTTGACACAATGAGAGACTTTCTCATCAGCTATAAGACACACTGGAGAACCATTGGTCTCACACATAATGTCTAGGCAATAGACATTTCTCTTTCTATAACCTGTCAGAATGATCTCTTGATCATTTGACCTCCTGATATGACAACCATCTTTGACAAAAGAGATGTCATATCCTAAATCACTCAGCTGACTTATACTAATAAGGTTGTGTTTCAAACCTTTAACATAAGCCACTTGAGTAATGTTATAAGGTTGCTAGAAATGTTACCAAAACCTTTGATGATTCCTTTTTCAGAACCACCAAAGGTGACTTTAGGACCATCCTTGATTGGTGTGTAGTCCTTTAGCAATCCCCTAGTTCCAGTCATGTGCCTGGAACATCCAATGTCCAAGTACCATATTGGGGCATGGCCACTTGGACTCACCTACAAAACAGATTAGTTGACCTTAGAACCCAAAGAATTCTTGGGTCCTTGGTGCTGGTTAGTTTGCCTCTTAACAAAACTACCTGCAGATTTTCCAACAGGCAGTTTGCTACTCATCTTGGCACTAGAATTGTGCCAACAGTCTATGGCAAAGTGGCCTACCTTGCCACAGCACCAGCACTCATATTTGTTGTACCTTTGCTTAGGTACAACCCTGGTAATTCTATCTATAGCAGGCTTGTTGAGTACTGGGGCTTTGCCCTTAGACTTGGACTTTACAGTCCTGGCAGGGTTAGTAAACCCCAATCCAGTTATTACCCTTTTGATGTACAAATTCATCAATCAAAGGTAGAATAGACTTTGGTTTATAAAACCTTGCAACTATGTCTCTCTCCTTCTGAAGACTAATCTCCAGATTTCTGATTTGATCATTCTTAAATATTATAGTTCCCATCTGAATAACAGTTATGTGCTTCAGTCTGGCTATTTCATTTAGTTTTTGATCAATCAACTTCTCAAAATCAGTTGCAGCCACTTTGAGACTAGCAATCTCCTTTTACTGACTCTTGGCCAAGGATTTGCTTTTCTTAAAAGCTTGCAACAGTACTCTATATTCATCAATCAACTGATGAATATGCCCTTCAGATTCAGATCAACTGGCATCACTTGATGCTGATGTAGCTGAATCTGACTCAGTACCAGAAATTGAACTAGTAGAACAATTTTGTACCTGACTAGGTCCAGGCTGATCCTGGATTTTGTCACCTTCTGTTAAGGCCATCAGTCCCTGACACTGATTGTCCTCTTGCTCATATATAAAGTTCATTAACTGGATGAACTCCTCTTCCTCTTCTTCAGCAAACAGTCCAATGTAAGCTTCAGCTTCTGAATCAGTTTCTGAAGAAGACATATCTGACAGACTTTTGTCCTTCTTGGCAACAAAGGACCTTTCCTTCTTGCCCTTGATTTGAGTCTTCTTCTTATCAGTAGACTCTCTCCTTTTCTCTGGACAGTCAGCAATAACATGTCCTTGTCTGTTACAGCAATAGCATACAATTTTTGATAAAGTTGCTTTTCTTGACTTGGGATTTCTCCTGTCTTTCTTTGATGACTTCTGTGAAGTGGATGGCTTAGTCCTCCACTGTTTCTTCTTTAGGAACTTCTGAAAGTGTCTTGTGAAAGCTGCAAATTCCTCATCACTCTCACTGCTTTCAGAATTCTTGCTTTCTGTCTCATCTGTCTCAGATCCAGCAACCTTTGGAGGTGGAGATGGAGACTTACTTTTGTATTTCTTGGTGGCTTCTGTCTTGAATGCCACAGCTCTTTCTTTATGCTCAATACTTGTAGTCTTCTCCTCTTTCCTTAACATTAGCTGCATTTCATAGTACAACAGCTTTCCAAACAATATTGGAGGAGGAATATCTGCTAACTTGGCCATTTCCCTTATGACACAGATCTTAGTGTCTCAGTCCTTTGTTAGGGACCTCAAGAACTTATCATTCAGCTCATAATTGCTGAATTCTCTTCCATAGGACATCAACTCATTGACAATCCTATAGAATTTCTTGTAGCATTCTGCTATACTATCAGACCTACCTTGTCTGAAGCTCTCATATTCTTGGTTTAACAAATACTTTCTGTCCTGTCTAACTTCTTCTGAACCCTCCATGTACACTATCAGAGTATCCCACATCTCCTTTGATGTTTTACAGTGTATCAAGTTCTGAAATGTAGCATCATCTATGGCACTTACAATGATATTCTGAGACCTTTTGTCCATTGTAGCTAGAATAATCTCATCTTTTGTCATTTCAGAAAAGTCCTTAGGTGTTCTCTGATTTGCATCCAGGACTGATACTTTCATAGGCATATATGGCCCTTCTTTAACTGTGATATAGATTCTAGGGTCTGAGGCTTCCATAAACAGTCTAACCCTTTCTTTCTAGATTCCAAAGATCTCTTTTCTGCAAATTGGCAACTTCATGGATCCAAGTTCCTTATGATTCTCTGTTGAACCCATTTTCTTGATTTTCTTGATTCTGTACTTGATTAATCTGAATCTCCCAACAGGATCCTTTACTCAGACAGTTATGTCTTTTTTGAGTAACCTCGCTTTGATACCACTTGAAAGAAATTATATCTAATCACCTAGAGGGGGTGAATATGTGACTTAATCTTTTTAAACTTTTAGGCAGATTATATCACAGATTTCACAGAACTATAACCAGCATACACAGCATCAATCACATACACAGAGTACACACAGTTTTATAGTGGTTCCCCAAGGTTTGGGTGCATCCACTTTCCCCCTTCGCCTATCTAGTAGTGTACTAGATTCGGCCAAACTCCTCCACTATTCCTCAGATCCTCAGATCTTACACTCAGAACCCCAAATGGTTCCTACAGCTCAGAGTGATCCCACTCCTACAACTCAGGCTCAACAGCCCTACCACTCAGTCTTCACAAAGACCTACACTCAGCCACAAGGCCTACACTCAGAGAAATGAATCTCCTACACTCAGGCACACAGGCCCTACCACTCAGCCTTTATAATTTCAGGCTTACAACTCAGATCCCTAAGGATCCTACAAGAAATTAAAAATACAAAATGAATAACCTACAACTCAGAATAAGAGAGAAGAGTTGACAGGTTTCTTGATGAGTTCTTGAAAGAACTCTGCTGAGATCAACCTCACTTGGCTTTCTTCAAAGCTTCTTGAATGTAGAACACAATAGGGTTGATACTCTCTGCAGCTGATCTTCAATCACTGCTAACTTAAGAATCAGAACTAAGTCCGAAACTTTCTTCACAGACTGGTTCCAACAGCTGTCTTCTTGGAAGGAGCTCTCTCTCCCCAACTACTTAGATCTTCACTTGAATTGATTCTTCAATGAATTGCTTGATCTTCTTCTCAATTTCTTGTTGTTAATCATCTCCTTCTGTTGACAGAATAAGCCTTTATATAGGCCTTATTCATGGTGACCGGCTGATCCAGTTTCTAACAGCTTTCTGACAACTCTGACAGTTGCAGTAGACCGGCTGGAATGGCAGCTGTCAAGTTATCCAGTCAGTTCTTGAAATATCTGTAACTGTCTGAAAGTGTCAAGACAGTCTGTCTTCGAGTGTCGACACTTATAGACTAAGTGTCGACACAAGTAGACTAAGTATCGACACTAGCCTTCATGGTGTCGACACAACTCCTTGTGTTGTAGAATTTACTTCTCGACATTGCTTCTTCAATATGTGTCGACACTGATATTGTGTGTCGACACAACTCCTTGTTCTTCAATACTTAGTTGAATTCTGCTAAGTGTCGACACTACTCCTTTGTGTCGACACATCTTCTTGTGTTGAACTTGTTCAGTGTCGAGACATCTTCTTGGTGTCGACACATACCTTCTGTGTTGATACTTGCTGAGTGTCGACACTTCTCCTTGTGTCGACACATTCTTCTTGTGTTGAGACTTTGGCTGAGTGTCGACATATTCTTCATTATGTCGACACTTGTACTTAGAATTTTGTTGAACTTTGCTGAGTGTCGACACAGCCTCCTAGTGTCGACAATTTCTTCATGTGTTGAGTCTTCTGCTGAGTGTCGACACATTCTCCAAGTGTCGACACTTTCGGATGTCGACAAAGTTCCACTGGGTGTCGACGCTGCTTCTAAGTGTCGACACTTCTTCACTGGACATTTCTTCAATGAGTGTCGACACATCCTATATGTGTCGACACTTTCCTCCTGGTGTCGACTCTGCATCCCTGGTGTCGACACAAGTACTCCAAGGGTCGACACTGCTTCTCTGGGTGTCGACACAAGTCTTCTTAAGTGTCGACACTTTTCTTCTGGGTGTCGACACATGGACTTAGAAACTTTTCAGCTTTCGCTGCAAATACTTAACCTGCACAACTAAACTCAAAACACATCAAATACATTTTGATGTATATCATTGAGTAGGGTGAGGCTACTTCAAATCAGGTACATTTATTCCAATATACCCAACACGGTTTTCCTTGGTATCCGGCTAAGTCCTTGCGGACTCGGCGGACGGTGTTTTGCTTTCGCGCGGGCTGGGGCGGTGTCTCTATCTCTAGGGCGGTGACCACACTCCTCACGTTGCCTATAAATAGGACCCCCCTGGCAGGTCTACAGTAACTTGAGTGAACAGTAAGTTGGGTTGGGCAAGGAATTGCGGTCTGGGTTTGTATGTTCGTGCGGAGTGATTCAGTACTGACGTTTGCTGTGTGCAGGTCGCGCGGGTAGCGTCAAGGAGCCAGGAGTTTGGCTGTGACTTCGGTCAAGTACTTGGAAGTGTGCGGTCTCTGCGGACTCAGCAAGAGGTCGCTCTGCGGCTTGTCAGTTCTGTTTCATCTTTGCCAGCTACAATAACCTGTCCGCCGGCTTCAGGCGGGTAGGGGGTGTTTCTCAGTTCAGCTTCAGCAGGAGACGAATAACGGTGTGTCCGCGCGGCCTCGCGGCTTCGGCGGACTCCGTGGCTATTCGGCGGATTGTAGCTTAAGTTCGGGCGATCTCAGCGGACTCGGCCACCTCGGCGACCTTGGCGGTCTCGGCGGACTCCGGTGCTGTCCGCCCGGCTTGTTTTTTGGTGCTTTCTGTTTATAGCTGTTATACTAGCGAAATCATGTCTTGATATGTATGCCTCGTGGTGTAAAGAAGTGAATGTATAAAAGACTTGCTTGTGCTTCCATTGTTTGTTGGGATTAACCTTTTGTTCCTCGGTTTTCCGCTGGTTCAACGTGCGAACTGGGTAGTTCCGAAGATATTAATTTGGAGTTTGGGCTATCTTGCTGACCACGTTGAGAAAATTTAACATGGTATCAAAGCGAGGTTCAGTTGCATGAGCGGAAGGCAGCCAGTGTTGTTACTCAGTGATTGAGTGGTGATCAACCTGTGTTGTTGCTCGGAGCTTCAAAAAGGTTGCCAACAGGTGTTGCAATGGAAGGGAGCTTTGCAAGAGGTCTGGGCATTGAACTCATAACGCCGACTAACTTTAAGAAGTGGAAATCATGCATGAAGAGTTATCTTCTTGGCGAGGAGCTGTGGGAAGTCGTCGGTGGTGACGACAGACAGGAAGTCACTACTGCTTTCGGTACTGCTGAGCAGGTTAGGCTCTGGAGAAGAACAAATGCTAAGGCGGAGTTCATTCTGAAGAGGGCTGTGTCTCCGGAACTATTTGATCACATCATTGGATGTGAGTCGACTGCTGATATTTGGACAACCATTGATGAGTTGTTCAATAGGAAGAATGTGGCGCGGCTTCAGTTCCTAGAGAATGAGTTGGACAGGGCAACTCAGGGAGACCTTTCCATCTCCAAGTACTTCTTAAAGATGAAGAGCTTGTGTGTTGAGCTGTCGGCACTGGATCCTGATGAGCCTATCTCTGAGGCGAAGATGAAAAGGCACATTATCCGCGGCTTGCGGAAGGAATATGTGGCCTTTGTAACATCTATTCAAGGGTGGGCTACTCAGCCGTCTTTGCTGGAGCTGGAGAATCTGCTTGCCTCGCAGGAGAGCTTAGCAAGGCAGATGGCTGGAGTGAACCTGAATCAGGAAGGCAGCGAAGCTCTCTTCTCAGGCAAGAAGAAAGGATGGGAAGGGAAGAAGAAGAAGAAGGTGCAGGTCGTTGGTGAGAAGGAGACTTCAACTTCATATCACCCGGAGAGGAGCAATGCTCCTAAGGACTGGAAGAAGAACTTGAAGTGCTACCGGTGTCATCAGCGAGGGCACTTCAAGCGGGACTGCAAGGTCAAACTACAGCCTGGGCATGCTGCGGGAAAGGAGGAAGCTTGCTCAAGAAGTGAAGAAGCAGAATGGGGCGGAGCCTTTATGACGGGCACTTGTGTCCGGGCCTTGTCTGCTGAGGACTTCAACAGCGAGTGGATCGTGGATTCCGGGTGTGGTCATCACCTCACCGGGACAAATCGAAATTCACCTCCATGCAGGCTTACTCAGGTAATGAAGCTATTATCACTGCTGATAATACTGTTTATGCAGTAGAGAAAGAGGGGGTCGTGTCTTTGGGTAGTGATCAGGGGCCACTCACGTTATGGAGTGTGTATCACGTGCCGGGCATGAAGAAAAACCTCTTCTCGGTGACCAATGTGGTGGACGTTGGTTATCACGTTCTGTTTGGGCCAACAGTCGTGAGGTTCCTTCGCAACGTATCAGCGGTGAAGGCTGATGTTGCTCATGTAGGGAGGAGGGTGAAGAACTTGTTTGTTCTTGCCACCAATTCATATGTTTCACCAGCAGCTCCTGTTGCTTCTAACTCCAAGGCTGAGCCTTCTGGATCAGGAAGCAGGGGGAGCACTTCTCAATGCTTGCCCCAGGTAGGAGTGGAGCCCGAAGAAGCAACGGAAGCAGTGAGCAAGGAGCCATTTCTTCGGAGATCGAAGAGGGTGGTTAAGCCACCGGCTCGGTACTGTGATGGGAATGCAGTGAGCTTTGTCTCCTGCTTCTTTGCAGGTCCTCTGGATGAGCGAGAGCCTGCAAACTTCAACGAGGCCACTGGAGTGAAGGAGTGGGAAGGTGCCATGAAAGAAGAGATTGATGCTCTGAAGAAGAATGAAACCTGGGACCTTGTGCCTAAGGTTGATGGCATTACTCCAGTTACTTGCAAGTGAGTGTACAAGTTGAAGAAGAAGGATGATGGGAGCATTGATAGGTTCAAGGCTCGCCTGGTCGCTAGAGGATTCTCACAGCAGTATGGAGAAGAATATGAGGAGACATTCAGTCCAGTTGCGAAGATGACTTCAGTAAGAGTGGTGATCGCCTTGGCTGCTAGCAAGGGATGGAGGTTGTGGCAACTCGATGTGAAGAATGCCTTTCTTTACGGAGAGATTGACAAGGACATCTTCATGGATCAGCCGCTTGGTTTTGTCTCTGAAAAGCATCCGGACTATGTCTGTAAACTCAGGAAGGCTCTCTATGGGTTGAAGCAAGCTCCTAGAGAGTGGTATGGGAAGATTGCAGAGTACTTGCAATTCTGTGGATACCTTGCTTCCAACTCGGATTCAAGCTTGTTCGTCAAGAATAAGGGGGAGCTACAAGTCTTGGTCCTGTTGTATATGGATGACATGATCATCACAGGGAACTCGGAGGGGGAAGTAGCAAGGCTCAGGGCAGAGCTTGCTATACGCTTCGAGATGAAAGACTTGGGAGAGTTGCATCACTTTCTCGGTCTTGAAGTGGAGAGGAAGGAGTGCGGGGTTCTCATTTTCCAGAAAGGGTATGCTGATCGCATTGTGAAGTGGTTTGGCATGGGCGAAGGAAAGAAGTGCTCTACTCCACTAGAACCTGGGCTAAAGCTTCGGCGAGATGAGGGAACGGTTCTTCATGATCCCTTGGTGTTCAGGGCTCTTGTTGGGAGCTTGATTTACCTGACGATTACAAGGCTGGACATTGCTTATGCTGTTGGCCGAGTAAGTCGGTATATGGCTGAACCAAGGCAATCTCATCTAGTGGCGGCGAAGGGTATTCTGAAGTATGTCAACGCTTCTTCTGACATGGGACTCCTCTATAGAAGGGACTCGGAGTTTGCGCTGCTCGGGTACACGGATGCTGACTATGGCGGTGATTCGGATGATCAGAGGTCTACTTCAGGTTATGTGTTCACTTGCGGTTCAGCTAGCATCTCGTGGTATAGCAAGAAGCAGGACTCGGTGTCAGTTTCAACCACGGAGGTGGAGTATAAGGCTTCGGCCTTGGCTGCTCAGGAAGCCGTGTGGTTGAGGAGGCTTATAGAGGATGTTCATGAAGAAGTGCAAGGGCCTACTTTACTCCGGGGTGACCATGAGAGTGCTCTCAAACTAGTTAACAATCCAGTTTGTCACGCGAGGACCAAGCATATAGAGATTGATCACCACTTCATTAGGGAGAAGGTGTTGGAGGGGTCTCTGCTGGTCGGGCATGTTCGGAGTGAAGAGAATCTTGCTGACATCTTCACGAAGCCACTATCGAAGGGGCCCTTTGAACGCTTGCGCAGCTTGTTGGGCTTGGTCACCACTTCCCACTTCAAGGGGGAGTGTTGAATTTTGTGAAGTGGAAGTGGTTGACGGGACAGGCCGGGCGGCCTGGGCGGACAGCTTTTGCGGACTAGGCGGACTGGGCGGACTGTGATGTGCGGCCTGGTGGAAGGTCTAGTGGAAAGCCAGCTGTTTTCTGAGCGGGTTGGTTGCATGAAGTCCGCGGACTATGCGGCCTGGTATCTGCGGATAGGACGTTGGCTTTGATTTAGCCAAGGAGCGGCCTGAGTGGATAGAGGCTTGCGGACTGGTGCTTTGCTCAGTGGCCGCGGGTGCAAGCTTGTGCAGATAGGCGGTTTGGCTCATGTCCGCAGGAAGCTTGCGGACTGGTGTGTCTGCGGCTTGGGCTGTTGCGGACTGGGCTTAGAGCTTGGCTGAGGCCTTGTCGAGCTCTGGTGGCACAGCAGGTGCTTTGCTGTGGAGGTCGTTGGCGGACTGGGTTTGGAGTCCGGGAAATGGCTGCTGCAATGAGGCAGGGGTACGAGGAATTTGCGGACTACTGGCGGTCTGTGCTTTGTGTTTAGCGGATGGGTGTTTGCATCCGCCATGCTCGCACTGGCCTTTGATGGCTTTTGGACTTGGTCACACGCTGTGCCAAGATCATTGTGTCCGTCGTATCCGCCAAGTCCGTTGTGACCGGGTGGACTGTTGCTATCTGCCTTTGGTCGTGGACTTGTGGCGGATTGAGGCTTGAGTCTTGCGGACTGCCTCGAGTTGGTGCGGACAGCCATTGAAGGGGGTTGCTGTCCTGCAATGGTCGGAAGCTTTGCGGGCTGATGCCATGTCCGCATAGCTTGGGCGGACTAAAAAGGGTTCGCCAATGTTATCTTACTCCTGGCGGTTTTCCTTGGTATCCGGCTAAGTCCTTGCGGACTCAGCGGACGGTGTTTTGCTTTCGCGCGGGCTGGGGTGGTGTCTCTATCTCTAGGGCGGTGACCACATTCCTCACCTCGCCTATAAATAGGACCCCCTGGCAGGTCTACAGTAACTTGAGTGAACAGTAAGTTGGGTTGGGCAAGGAGCTGCGGTCTGAGTTTGTCTGTCCGCGCGGAGTGATTCAGTGCTGACGTTTGCTGTGTGCAGGTCGCGCGGGTAGCTTCAAGGAGCCAGGAGTTTGGCTGTGACTTCGGTCAAGTACTTGGAAGTGTGCGGTCTCTGCGGACTCAGCAGGAGGTCGCTCTGCGGCTTGTCAGTTATGTTTCATCTTTGCCAGCTACAATAACCTGTCCGCCGGCTTCAGGCGGGTAGGGGGTGTTTCTCAGTTCAGCTTCAGCAGGAGACGAATAACGGTGTGTCCGTGCGGCCTCATGGCTTCGGCGGACTCCGTGGCTATTCGGCAGATTGCAGCTTAAGTTCGGGCGATCTCAGCGGGCTCGGCGACCTCGGCGACCTCGGCGGTCTCGGAGGACTCCGGTGCTGTCCGCCCGGCTTGTTTTTTGGTGCTTTCTGTTTATAGCTGTTATACTAGCGAAATCATGTCTCGCTATGTATGCCTCGTGGTGTAAAGAAGTGAATGTATAAAAGACCTGCTTGTGCTTCCATTGTTTGTTGGGATTAACCTTTTGTTCCTCGGTTTTCCCCTGGTTCAACGTGCGAACTGGGTAGTTCCGAAGATATTAATTTCAATATGACGATCCTGCAGTTTCTGGACTCCCCCCAAGGTAACATGGAGTCCTACTCCTTACAACTCCTTCCTCTCTTCTGAGAACCCGAAGAGAGGTCCATCCGAGGCCAGCACCCTCCAGACCTCCACCTTCATCGCGTCGAATGCCTTCTTGAAGATGACGTTGACCGAGCTCCCATTATCGATAAGGATCCGGGAGAGTAAAATTCTCGACTGCGATCTGAATGACCAATGCGTCGCAAAAATGATCCTCATGATCTGGCATGTACTTCCTGGAGAAAGTGATATTTTCCTCCGGGGTGGGGCTAGAGAGGTGGAGACGATGCTCCAACGGTACATAGTATGGAGACTCGCCTTCCGGGAAGCCTCAACTCCTACACCTCCGTAGATCACTCTGATCCCTTCTCGGTTGCCGACATCGATCCTATCCTCGCACCAGTCCTCCTCTCCCCTAAGTAGGACTTCTTCAATCCGCACCACCCGATGGTCTTACTGCAGTTGCTACTCCCTGGTTCCCCTTAACTCTAGGAACTCCGGGCACATGGCCGTAGCATGGCCCTCCTCCTGGTGGAAATCATAATAGGGCAACTCCACCCTGACTCCCTGTCCCCTCCTCTATTGGGCTCTCCTCCTCCGCAAAGGCTATCGCCATAGCATGCTGTTGATCGGGGAGAGGAGGCCTTTGGCCCTGCCTCTAGCCTGGGCGGTTTAACTGACCCTGGCCCCCTGGCGGTTTTCTCCTCCATGGAAACCTCTCCGCTGACCTTAGTCCCGCCGCTCCTTCTGCCTTTAGCCGAGCCGATTGTTCGGCTCCTGGCGCCCCCACCTCAGTTAATGTTGTTGTTGTTGTTCCCTCTGCCTGAGTTCAGCTTCCTCACCTCCCGACCTTTGCCACCTCCTGACACCTTCTCCTCCTTCGTGGCCCACCTCGCCAGCTTCCGAGCAAAGTCCGGGTTCGACGCCTCCCAGTCGACGTCCCTCACTGCCCTCTCCATCAACTCCTCAAAAGAGAGAGGAGGCACCCTCTTCAGCTCCATCCTGAAGAAGCTCTATTACAGCTCAGGGTGAAGGCCATTGAAATGTACCCAACAGCCATCATCAAGGTATGCCCTGACATCTCCTGGACCTGGAAGACCTCCTCCAAAAATTGGTCCACATAGCTCCTTAGGGTCTCAATCACCCCCTGCTTGATATGGAACAGGGACTCAGATTCTTTGTTCCTCTTCTTGGAAGTGGTGAACCTCAGCATGAACCCGCGACACAGGTCCTCAAAACAGTAAATAGAGCTGGCTGGCAGCTGGTGGAACCAACCTCTTGCCACCTGCTTGAGGGTTATGGCAAAGGGTCTACATTTAAAGGCATCTGACAACTGCCTTATCAAAACCACATCCTCGAACCGCTGGATGTGCTGAACCGGGTCATACTTGCCGGTATAGTAGGACATCTTCGACTCCCGAAAACCCTCTGGAACTGGGGAGGATGAAACCAACTCACTGAAGGGGCTGCCACCCCTACTAGGCGAGCTGGGCTATCTCGCTGCTCCACCTCTCTGATCCAGCCCGCACTCGCTGGACCGGGGAACCACACTCTCCCAGGGAGATCTCGCCCACTCCCCTCCTCCGCTACCTCCTTCCCAGCTCTCCTAGCTGGGGCGTCGTCTCCTAGGCCCGGTTCATCGGCGACTTGGACGGTTAGTGTCGAGCACTCGACACGTGTGCCGAGTGAGAACTTGATGAGGCTAAGCACCTCCTGACTGAACTCCTCGAACATCCCGACGGTGGCGATACGTGGAGGGGGTGGCGAATCGGCCCTGCCCGAACCTTCTCTTCCTCCAGTCATCGAGCTCACAAAAGATTTTTGGTGTTGATCACTCTCCACGCTCACCGCACTAAAATGTTGAAACCGAAGAATAAATCTCTATGGAGTTCGACCCTTGGGGAAGGGGTGATCACACACTTACTTCTCTCTCACAAGCTAAACAACCAAAGACTTAACATAAGGAACAGACCCAAGGCTCCATCACGGAGGTCTCGTCACACACCCGAAAGATCTTAGAGCGCTTCCCCTCCTTAACCAAGTGCTGAGCTAAGAATACCTCAGAAAGCGCAAGAAGACCAGTGCACAAGTAAACATGCCTTCTGAGGTACCCACTTGGGTCTATTTATAGTTTTTTGAAGTTGGTCTGCTAATAACTCACCTCCGTTGTTCTGAACAGCTATATGCAACCCAAAGTGGTTTGACAACAACGTAACTCCGCTGTTCTGGAAGGCTATTTGCACCCTTGCAAGAGCATCCAAGGAATTTTGCCTCTGGACCCCATTGGGCGAGTTTCGAGGATCAACTTGCCATTCTACTGGGCATACGCGGCCGGGCTTCCGCAGCTCGCCTTCTATCTCTAGGCGAGCGCGAGTCGGGCTGCGGTGGCTCGCCTGCCCCTTCTGCGAAGGCGAGCCGACGGGAACTAGTGGCGGGCGCGAGCTGGATGAGCTGGCTCGCGCGTCTCGCTCGCCCTCTTGGCGGGAGCGAGCCGACCATTGGGGTTCTCCCGCCTACCGCACTTATGCGGGCCAGTCGTTCTGGCTCGTTCGGACTAACCTAATGGACCCACTCGAAGAACACGAGGTTGTACAATCAACCTTCAACCCCACTCCCATCGTTCTAACCTTAAACCTTTAATCCCACCTTCCTAAAAAAGGCAATTGTTATTAGCACTACAATTTTGGATATTCGCACTTTGTTTACTCCTAATTTTCCGTGCCTTTTGAAAATACTTCTTGTACATGCATTTTTTTGGAAAGGTGTTCAACACAAAAGTTGTAGATCTCGACGAGATCTACAACTTTCGTGTTGAACACCTTTCCAAAAAATGCTTGTACAAGACGTGCATTAGGAAATATGCTCAGCTTTCGCGTATTTTAGAAATACGTCTTATACATGCATTTTTAGGAAAAGTATTCAACACAAAAGTTGTAGATCTCGACGAGATCTACAACTTTCGTGTTGAACACGTTTCCTAAAAATGCATGTACAGAAAGTATTTTCAAAAAACACGAAAAATTAAGAGTAAATATAACGCTGAGTGCTAAAAAACATTTGAAATCGCTGGGAGCCCTTTCTCACGAACCCTCCAACGGTCCTCTCCTCCCCAACTCCACTATATCGCACTTCTCTCTTTCAAGCTCGAGAAAACTTCCCGTTGAAGCCAAACGACGAATCTCTCTCCCTTAAGCGGTAACGAGAAGCTTACCATAAACCCCTTCGAATCATATCGCTGAGTTCTTCCGTAGATCTCGGAAAGGCTGCCGACGATGGGCCAGCAGCCGAAAGAGAGTCCTCTTCGTTCCTCCGATAAATTCCTATGGAGCCATATCTACAAAACGTTGAAGGACATGCTCATGTCCCAGCAGTCTCATATCGAAGCCCTAATTAACGATCGGGAGTTCCTCGTGCACAACGCCCATTTTCTTGAGACCCACATAGCTCAGGTCTCGATTCCTTCGCACTGGACAAAATTGAGTGGCTTTGCCATTTCTTTCTAGGGTTTCTTCAGCAAGATTTCCTTTTTTTGGCAGATGAAGGAAGAGCAGGCCAAAACTCGTCTGGTTGAGGATGCCAGGATGGCCGTTTTTGTCGGGTTCAAGGAGTCGGAAGCGCTGTGCAGGAAGATGCAGTTAGGTGAGATTTTTCTCCCCATCCCGCCTGCTTTCCAATTAGCTTTTGTGTTCATCGATTCTCCTTTGTTTCAGATGTTTAAGATTTTTTTTGCCATCAAATCTTTCAATTTTATGGGTAATTATGTTGTTCTGAAGTGTTTTAAGATTTTGGGAATTGTTATAGGCGACATAATTTTGGCTATTGACACCACATATTATTAAAATTAAGGGATAAATTCATTCCTAAAAAAACTATTAGCACCACACTAATTTGCACCGCACTAATTTGCACCTCTCCCGGCCCCGAACCAAACCCTAGGTGGTGCTCTCTCCCATCACAGGCTGTCCCGCTCACTGCTCTAGCAAGATTCATTGCAGTGGAGTTACTCTCATCCCGAGCACACCTTGGTGCCATTGGAACTTGGCACTTGGGTACACAAGTTCTCTGAAAAAATAGGTTTTTGGATAAAAATGTTTCGGTAGGAAATGAGCTATCATGTACGCGAAATGCAAGAGAATAGAACAAGCCCGTGTTGTTTTCAATCGGATGTGAAATCGAGAAAATTTCATGTGGAACTTGTTGTTGTTTGGGCTTGGTGTTCACGAGAACGGGAAGGAAGCAATATCGTTCTTTCGTCAGATGTTGATGGTCGTAGTGAAGCCGAATTCAGTGTCGTTCCTTGGGTTTTTGATGGGTTGTAGCCACCAGGGATTGGCAGATGATGACCTCAAATATTTTCACTTCATGAGCTCAAAATTTCATTTACGGTGCCTTTAAATTTTTTGCGGTGCAATTAACTATTCAGGGTGCCTTTAGCCATGTGCAGTGCATTTAACAAAATGGTGTCAATAGCCAAAACTACGATACTGTTGGGTACATTGGAAAATATGTACCTGATTTGAAGAAGTCTCACCCTACTCAATGATATACATCAAAATGTATTTGATGAGTTTTGAGTTTAGTTGTGCAGGTTAAGTATTTGCAGGAAAAGCTGAAAAGTTTCTCAGTCCATGTGTCGACACCCAGAGGAAAAGTGTCGACACTTAAGAAGACTTGAGTCGACACCCAGAGAAGCAGTGTCGACACTTGGAGTAATTGTGTTGACACCAGAGATGCAGAGTCGGCACCAGAAGGAAAGTGTCGACACAAAGGAGATGTGTCGACACTCAATGAAGAAATGTCCAGAGAAGCTGTGTCGACACTTAGAAGCAGTGTCGACACCCAGAGGAACTTTATCGACATCAGAAAGTGTCGACACTTGGAGGCTGTGTCGACACTCAGCAACACTTCAGCAAAGTTCAAGTACAAGTGTCGACACAATGAAGAATGTGTCGACACACAGCAGAAGACTCAACACATGAAGAAAGTGTCGACACTAGGAGGCTGTGTCGACACTCAGCAAAGTTCAACAAATTCTAAGTACAAGTGTTGACATAATGAAGAATGTGTCGACACTCAGCAAAAGTCTCAACACAAGAAGAATGTGTCGACACAAGGAGAAGTGTCGACACCCAGCAAAAGTATCAACACAGAAGACATGTGTCGACACCAAGAAGATGTGTCGACACTGAACAAGTTCAATACAAGAAGATGTGTCGACACAAAGGAGTTGTGTCTACACTTACAAGAATTCAACTAAGTACTAAAGAACAAGGAGTTGTGTCGACACACAATATCAGTGTCTACACATGTTGAAGAAGCAGTGTCGAGAAGTAAATTCTACAACACAAGGAGTTGTGTCGACACCATGAAGGCTAGTGTCGACACTTAGTCAACTTGTGTCGACACTTAGTCTATCAGTGTCGACACTTAAAGACTGACTGTCTCGACACTTTCAGACAGTTACAGATATTTCAAGAAGTGACTGGATGACATGACAGCTGCCATTCCAGCCGGTTTACTGCAACTGTCAGAGTTGTCAGAAAGTCATTAGGAACCGGATCAGCCGGTCACCATGAAGAAAGTCTATATAAAGACTTATACATTCAACAGATAATCAGTTGTTGGAAAGCAATTCATTGAATAATCAATTCAAGTGAAGATATAAGTAGTTGGAGAGAGAGAGCTCCTTCCAAGAAGACAGCTGTTGGAACCAGGCTATGAAGAAAGTTTCAGACTTAGTTCTGATTCTTAAGTTAGCAGTGATTGAAGATCAGCTGCAGAGAGACTCAACCCTATTGTGTTCTACATTCAAGAAGCTTTGAAGAAAGTCAAGTGAGGTTGATCTCAGCAGAGTTCTTCCAAAAACTCATCAAGAAACCTGTCAACTCTTCTCTCTTATTCTGAGTTGAGGTTATATACATTGTATTCTTAATTTCTTGTAGGATCCTTAGGGATCTGAGTTGTAAGCCTGAAATTATAAAGGCTGAGTGGTAGGGCCTGTGTGCCTGAGTGTAGGAGATTCATTTCTCTGAGTGTAGCCCTTGTGGCTGAGTGTAGGTCTTTGTGAAGACTGAGTGGTAGGGCTGTTGAGATTGAGTTGTAGGAGTGGGATCACTCTGAGCTGTAGGAACCTGTTTGGGGTTCTGAGTGTAAGATCTGAGGATCTGAGATATAGTGGAGGAGTTTGGCCGAATCTAGTACACTACTAGATAGGCGAAGGGGGAAAGTGGATGTACCCAGACCTTGGGGAACCACTATAAAACTGTGTGTACTCTGTGTGTGTATGATTCTGTGGTTGCTGTTTTATGTGCTGTGAAATCTGTGATTAAATCTGCCTAAAAGTTTAAAAAGATTAAGGTCTCCTATTCACCCTCCCTCTAGGTGATTAGGTACAATTTCTTTCAAGTGGTATCAAAGCGAGGTTACTCAAAAAGGACATAATTGTCTGAGTAAAAGATCCTGTTGGCAGATTCAGTATAATCAAGTACAGAATCAAGAAAATCAAGAAAATGGGTTCAACAGAGAATCACAAAGAACTTGGATCCATAAAGTTTCCAATATGTAGAAAGGAGATTTTTGGCATCTGGAAAGAAAGGGTTAGACTATTTATGGAAGCCTCTGACCCTAGAATCTATATCACAGTTAAAGAAGGGCCATATGTGCCAATGAAAGTATCTGTGTTAGATGCAAATCAGATAACACCAAAAGACTATTCTGAAATGACCAAGGATGAGATTATTCTGGCAACAATGGACAAGAGGGCTCAGAATATCATTGTAAGTGCAATAGATGATGCTACATTTCAGAACTTGATACACTGTAAAACATCAAAGGAGATGTGGGATACTCTGATAGTGTACATGGAGGGTTCAGAAGAAGTTAGACAGGACAGAAAGTATTTGTTAAACCAAGAATATGAGAGCTTCAGACAAGGCAGGTCTAATAGTATAACAGAATGCTACAAGAAATTCTACAGGATAGTTAATGAGTTAATGTCCTATGGAAGAGAATTCAGCAATTATGAGCTGAATGATAAGTTCTTGAGGTCCCTAACAAAGGACTGGGACACCAAGATTTGTGTCATAAGGGAAATGGCCAAGTTAGCGGATATTCCTCCTCCAACATTGTTTGGAAAGCTGTTATCCTATGAAATGCAGCTAATGGTAAGGAAAGAAGAGGAGAAGACTACTAGAGTTGAGCATAAAGAAAGAGCTGTGACATTCAAGACAGAAGTCACCAAGAAATATAAAAGTAAGTCTCCATCTCCTCCTCCAAAAGTTACTGGGACTGAGTCAGATGAATCAGAAAGCAGGAATTCTAAAAGCAGTGAGAGTGATGAGGACTTTGCAGCTTTCACAAGACATTTTCAGAAGTTTCTAAAGAAAAAAATAGTGGAGGTCTAAGCCATCCACTTCACAGAAGTCTTCAAAGAATGACAGGAGAAAGCCCAAGTTAAGTAGAACTACATCTTCAAAGATAGTTTGTTATTATTGTAACAAACAAGGACATTTTGTTGCTGACTGTCCAGAGAAGAGGAAAGAGTCAACTGATTAGAAGAAGACTCAGATCAAGGGCAAAAAGGAAAGGTCCTTTGTTGCTAGGAATGACAAAAGTCTGTCAGATATGTCTTCATCAGAAACTGATTCAGAAGCTAAAGCTTACATTGGACTGTTTGCTGAAGAAGAGGAAGAGGAGTTCATCCAGTTAATGAACTCTATATATGAGCATGAGGACAGTCAGTGACAGGGACTGATGGCCTTATCTGAAGGTGACAAAATCCAGGAGCAGCCTGGACCTAGTCAGGTACAAAATTGTTCTGCTGATTCAATTTCTAGTACTGAGTTAGATTCAGATACATTCATCATCAAGTGATGAGAGTGCATCTGAATCTGAAGGAGACATTCGTCAATTAATTGATGAATATAGAGTAGTGTTGCAAGCTTTGAAGAAAAGCAAATCCTTGACCAAGAGTCAGGCTAAGGAGATTGCCAGTCTTAAAGTTGCTGCAACAGATTTTGATAAGTTGATTGATCAAAAACTAAATGAAATAGCCAGGCTGAAGAACATAACTGTTATTCAGATGGGGACTATAACATTTAAAAATGATCAAATCAGAAATCTGGAGATTAGTCTTCAGAAAGAGAGAGACATAGTTGCAAGGTTTTCTAAACCAAAGTCTGTTCTACCTTTGATAGATGAATTTGTACATCAAAAGGGTAAAACTGGATTAGGGTTTACAAAACCTGCTAGGACTGTTCAGTCCAAGTCTAAGGGCAAAGCCCCAGTACTCAACAAGCCTGTTGTAGATAAAACAGTTAGGGTTATACGTAACCAAAAGTACAACAGATTTGAGTGCTGGTGTTGTGGCAAGGTAGGCCACTTTGCCATAGACTGTTGGCACAATTCAAGTGCCAAGGTGAGTAGCAATCTACCTGCTAGAAAAGCTACAGATAGCTTTGTTAAGAGGCAAACTAACCACTACCAAGGACCCAAGAATTCTTTGGGTTCTAAGGTTAACTAATCTGTTTTGCAGGTGAGTCCAAGTGGCCATGCCCCAATATGGTACTTGGACAGTGGATGTTCGAGGCACATGACTGGAACTAGGGGATTGCTAAAGGACTACACACCAACCAAGGATGGTCCTAAAGTCACCTTTGGTGCTTCTGAAAAAGGAATCATCAAAGGTTTTGGTAACATTTCTAGCAAGCTTATTACAATTACTCAAGTGGCTTATATTAAACGTTTGAAACACAACCTCATTAATATAAGTCAGCTGAGTGATTTAGGATATGACATCTCATATGTCAAAGATGGTTGTCATATCAGGAGATCAAATGATCAAGAGATCATTCTGACTGGTTATAGGAAGAGAAATGTCTATTGTCTAGACATTATGTGTGAGAACAATGCTTCTCCTGTGTGTCTTGTAGCTGATGAGAAAGTCTCTCATTGTGTCAAATGGCACAAGAGGCTAGCTCATCTCAACTACAAGACAATTGACCAACTTTTTAGCAAAGAGTTAGTGAGGAATGATCCTCAGGTTAAGTGTATTAAAGATGGGATATGCTCAGCTTGTCAAAAGGGCAAGCAGACTAGATCCACCTTTAATAGCATTGAAAACAAAGATGTTGTGAGGTGCTTATACCTTTTGTATATGGATCTCTTTGGTCCTATGCTAGTTCACAGCCTAGGTAGGAAGGTCTACACATTTGTGGTTGTAGATGACTACTCAAGGTTTTCCTGGGTGTTCTTCCTTAGACAGAAATCTGAAACACCTAGTATCTTTTATAGTTTTGTCAAACAAATTCAGAATGAGTTAGACAGTACAGTGGTCAAAATAAGAAGTGACCATGGTACTGAATTCCAGTCTGATAGTATGACAAAACTATGTGAAGAATTTGGGATATTTCAGGAATTTTCTTCACCAAGAACACCTCAGCAAAATGGCATTGCTGAAAGAAAAAATAGAACCTTGATTGAGGCTGGTAGAACCCTATTAAGTGACACATCTCTCCCAGAATATTTCTGGGCTAAGGCAGTAAACATTGCATGCCATGTAATAAATAGGGCTACTATCACCAAGAGCCACAATAAGACCCCCTATGAGATTGTGAAAGGCAGAAAACCAAATCTATCATATTTCAGGATCTTTGGTTGTAAATGTTATATACTTAACAATGGAAAGTCTTACTTGACCAAGTTTGCTGCCAAATCCCAAGATGGGATCTTTGTTGGGTACAGCAACAACAGTAAGGCTTATAGGGTCTACAACTTACCTACTCAAGTTGTAGAAGAGTCAGTACATGTAGTATTTGATGAAGCTAGACTCATTTACCATGAATTGTCTAGAAGTATTTGCAGCTCCACAGGTGTGACTAAGAAGATGGACAAGCTCACTATTGAACAAGGATCTACTACAAGTCAGCATGTGGATGATAGTACCTGTTGTCCAGGGGGAGTACTAGATGCACCTGATGCAGAAGAAGACCAAGGAGTGCAGCAAGTTGAAGAAGCTGAAGGAGTACACCCAGAAGACAGGCTGCCTCCAGCTAATAGACATCTAAAAGATCATCCAGCCAATCAAATTATTGGTGATCTAAGTCAAGGGGTACAAACAAGGAGCAGAAATCTAAGTTCAGTACTTTACTCCAGTTTTCTATCCCAAGTTGAGCCAAAGAAATTTGAAGAAGCCATCCTAGACCCTCAATGGATTGAGGCAATGCAAGAGGAGCTGAACCAGTTCAAGAGATGCAATGTCTGGGAGATTGTTCCTAAACCAAAAGACCACAACATAATTGGAATTAAGTGGATATTCAGGAACAAGATGGATGAACATGGAGTGATTATAAAGAACAAAGCAAGACTGGTTGCTAAGGGATATAGGCAGGAAGAAGGTATTGACTTTGATTAAACCTTTGCTCCAGTAGCCAGACTGGAGGCCATAAGGATGTTCCTGGCCTATGCAACCTATCAAGGGTTTAAAGTATACCAAATGGATGTTAAGTCAGCTTTTCTGAATGAAAATCTGAAGGAAGAAGTCTATGTGGAACAGCCATCAGGTGGAAGACTAATATCATGGAGTAGCAAGAAACAAACAAGTGTGGCTATCTACACAGCAGAATCAGAGTATGTGGCTGCAGGAAGTTGCTGTGCTCAACTTCTATGGATTCAACATCAGCTAGAAGACTATGGTATACAAGTAAGTAGAACACCTCTATTTTGTGATTCTACTAGTGCTATTTCTATTGCAAACAATCCTGTCTCACATAGTAGGACTAAGCATATATAAATAAAATACCATTTTCTAAGAGAACATGTGGAAAAAGGAGATATTTCACTAGAATATATAAATACAGATAATCAACTAGCTGACATGTATACTAAGCCCTTAGATGAAAACAAATTCAATAGGTTCAAAATTGAATTAGGTATGATAAACTTAGAATAAGTTTTCAAAATTGGCTAAGTAAAAAGGTGTCGACACACAGAGTTGTCTGTGTCGACACATAGAAGTGGTGTCGACACTTCAGAGAAAAGGTGTCGACACATCTAGGAAGTCTGTGTCGACACTTCAGAGAATTAGTGTCGACACATGCAGGGTAGGTGTCGACACATCCAAGGTGGTGTCGACACTTAGGATTTACTCAGAATTAGTCTAGTAAAGTCTCGACTAAGTGTCGAGTTAAGTAGTGTCGACACATAAACATGTGTCGACACATATATTCTGTCGACTATACTTGTGTCGACACATAGTTGTCGAGACATTATAAGTCTGTGTCGACACTTTTCAATAGTGTCGACACAATTTAAGTATTTTGACGCACCCTTTCATCTTCGATTCTAGAAATGTATAAATAGGTTTTCGCCATTGTCTGTCGACACGCTCACCAAAGTTTCGAGACCAAACTTGTGTGTCGACATCTCTCCTCTCTAGATTCAAATTTCTTCAAACCCTAATGGCGCCCAAGCTAGAAGAGAATGTGAATGAAGGATATGAACTCGTGCGTCATGCATTTGATGACGCGGAACCCGATATCAAAGGCGTGATAACCCTAATCGTAGAGACTGGATTAGAATTTCTTGTTTCAGAGCCGATCAAGATATGGAAGAAATAAGTTCTGGAATTTCTGAATGTAGCAACACTAGATGAATTTGGACTCAAGATTAAGTCAAGAGTTCATGGGACTAAGGTGAAAGTTTCTCCTAAGAGTCTGAGAAAGGTACAACAACTGCCCAGAACTAAGGAAGAAGAAGATGTTTCTGCTTCTAAGACTAGAGAAGCACTAACATGGTGTGGATTGGACTCCAACCTGAAAATAGGTTCTGTTTTCAACAGGAAGAGAATGAACATGCAAGGCAAATTTCTATCTGAAATTGTTGGCAAAGTAATCCTGAGCAAGCCTGGAGGCCATGACAGAATCTCAGCTCACATGTTTAGCCTCATGACAAGAATTATCTTCCAACTTAATACTGATTGGTCTGCAGTATTGTTTGATAAGATAAAAGAGAGCATGAAGAAGCCCAATTTGGGTAGAATACTAAATCTTTACCTGGCTGGTAGTATACCAGAGGTCATGAGTCAAGCAGCTGGATCTAAAATTAACCACATGAGGAAGATGGATATGAGAATCTTCTCAAGGTGGGACAGAGTTTTAACCAAGGAAATGCCAACTCCAATAAAGGACACACCCCTGAAGAAGAAGAAGAAGACAGCTCCTGTTGCTCAGGAATCATCAAGCAGCTCTGAAGAGCATGTAGTGTTCACTCCAGATAAGGAAGACACTGGAAATGCTGGACAATCTCCAGCAAGACAAGAAGATGCAGAGAGGCAGGGGGAGCTACCCACAGCAAGCAAAATACAGCAGGACTCAATCCAGGGGGAGCCTCTACTTGTGGAAGAGCCAACTCCATAAAAAGTGAACAATCTACCCACACAATCCTTGAGGTAATAACTGAAATTAATAAATTAGATTACCCTATTGAGGATGATGTTTTGTCTGATTCATTACCTAATGTTAATCAGCAAACACAGACACATAGCCAACCCCAAGATGTTGTCATGGAGGACACATCTGTTGCAGATAAAGTGGTTGATGAGCTTAGAGATTCTCCACCCCATCATCAACAGGAATTTACCTTAGAAGAACTATTCTCTGACCTTCTCCAAACAGACTTTGAGAAAGAAAGTGCAGCTGCTGAGGGAGAGAAGGTAATTATTGAGGGGGAGCAAGTGGAGAATATAAAGGAAACTGCAGGCAAAGAGACTGAGAAGCAAAAGGAAGCTGAGCAACCACCAAGAACTGAGAAGGAGTTACCTTCAAGCCCTAAGGACAGGGTTGATATTGCAAGCACATCTGCTTCTGAAGATGAAGAGGCTGCAAGAGCCAAGAAGAGGAAATTTCAAGTTTTGAAAAGAAGAAGCCAAACATATAAGAAAGCTTTAAAAACAATAGCACCACAGCCTACAGCACAGTCAGCCCCATCTACTGACTAAAGTTCATTGATGGTGGCAATGCAGATTAAGCTGGATGAGCAAAGGCAAGCTCTGGAAAAGTATATAGATAAAGGGAATAAATCTCTGCAGTTTGATCTGGCCCAAGACATCAAGTCAATCAGGTTTGAAATGAATCTGAACAAGAAAGAGATGACTGACTGCTTCCATAAAGGAGGGAATGCAGTAGTCTTTTTGGCTACTCATCAAGAATATATCAAGAAACAACTTGAAGACCTGGCAGTAAAGCAAGGCTATATCCTGGAAAACCAGATAAGAATGAATGACAATTTGACTGAATCACACAATGTGATAGTCAATGAGATGCAGAATCTGGCTGCTGCTCAAACTACAGCAAGGACTACTGCTCAGGAAGAGTTTGATAAGAAGTTCCAAGAGCACATCACAGCTGTTAAAACTGCTATAGAAGACTCTCAAAAAGCTATAACTGACAAGCTCCAAAGGTTGAAACCTTTCTATAAAGATGGAGTAAATTATCTGAATGCACAGATAAGATTTCAGAAAGATGATCTGAGGGATCACATTGAAAGAGAAGTCATAAAGGGGGAGAGAGTGTTAGTCAAAGCAGGCTCTGATCATGCAAAGTGGATTTCCAATTCCATCAGAGCCACCCTTGGATATCCTCCATTGTGTGATGATGACAATGTTGCCGAGTCTGGAATTAATCCCGCATATCTTGGAGGGGAGCAAGTTGAAGTGGCTCAAGTAATATACCCTCCACCAGACTTTGATATGATACATCAAGACATATAATCAATGTATAGCCCTCCTGAGGGAAATCAGAAGGTCATCATAGAGAAAGTAGTTCAGCCAGTATCTGAGGCTATGAAAGAGCAGCTAGATCTGATATACTCTAGAGGGGGGGTGAATAGAGTATATGGTGCTTTGAAACTTTTTACAACAATTGTAGTAAAATGTGTGAGCAGGGAAGCAATAATAAATCTAATCACAGCACTAAGTTAAACAAACACTAAGCACAGAAAAATCAAGACCATAAACAAAAATGAAAACAAGCAAAACCAGAAGACACAAGGAAATATAGTGGTTCCCCTAAACTTGGGTACATCCACTCTTCTACCACCCTAGGTAGGAATCCACTGCAGGATGAGTTGATCAGGTGTCCTGGGCACCAATGAGCTTTTGATAAGGTGCTCAAAAACCAAAGCAGATTTTTTGATCAGGTGTCTTGCCACCAATGAGCTTTTGACAAGGTGCTCAAAAACCAAGCTCAAACTTTTGAAGGGAGTTTGAGAAACCCTTTACAGAGAGGGGGTGAGAGAATGATGGAAATCTTATCTTTCTCAAACAACTGAGAAAACTATGTGGATTTTTGATGTCAAAGCTCCCCCTGAATCCTTGAAATCTTCAGGAAGAAAAGCTTTGCTGAGGGTGATAGGCCTTCAAAGATTGAACTCCATCAATAGATGATTTCAGCAATAGCTGAAATGTTGAATGTCTGGAGTCTTGAAAGTATGTTGGCCTTGAACACTTTGAAAACTAAAGAGATCTGAAGATTTGAGAAGGCTTGATCTCCTTGGATGTGTGTTCTTGAGAATTCTTTGGGACAGAAGATTTTTGAATATGTCTCTGTAATCTCTATTCTCTGTTATGTGTGTGATTCAAAAAATTCTATCTTTTATTCTCTAGTACAGAATAGAATAACATTCTCTGTCAAGGATAGTCGTTGGCCTGCATTGATTGCATCCTTAATTGCATAATCTCTTCTAGAGGAAAGTCCACAGAAACATTCCTTGAAAAATCCCTTGAAACTTGGTCCAGAAATGAATGAAAACGGCTAGGAATTCTCTGAATTAATTACAGAATAACTCCTAACTGATTTGAATTTGAATTTAGAGACATCCTGGAAGTTATCTGAAATCGTCGAACTGAGCTCTACTATCGTCGAGCTGAGCTCAGCGATCTGGAAAAATACAGCAGCAAAATATCGTCGATCTGAGCTCAAAGATCGTCGAACTGAGCTCAGAGATAAAGATCCAAAGCAGAGTCAAAATCGCCGACCTGAGCTCACCGGTCGTCGAATGGAGTTCGACGATATAATGAAGTTGAGCTCAGCGATCGTCGAATGGAGTTCGACGATCTGTCGAAGTTGAGCTAGACGATCGTTGAATGGAGATCGACGATCTGTCGAGGTTGAGCTAGACGATCGTCGATCGGAGTTCGACGAATCGTCGTGCTGAGCTCGACGATATGACTTAGTCTCCAAATACAAAATCTTGGTCTTCAGGGCAGCTTCCAAACCTAGACTTCTAACCCTTAGACTCAATTCTAATTGACCTATTGAGCTATACATGAGGTCAAGAAAAGATTCCTAGAGACATAGTGATCCTGACCCAAATTAGTAATACGGTGTTCCAACAATCTCCCCCTATTTGGGTTAGGATTATTATTTACAGACTTTGGATAAAATTTAAATAACAACATACAATCAGAAAAACAGAAAAACAACAGCTAGACATGCAGAATCACAGAAATATATATCATCCAGATAGCAATCAGAAATCACAGAAATTGTCACCTTACAAAATCATTTCTTCTCTTTGCCTTTAACAAGTTTAATCTCTCTGTTTGGATTGAGGGCTTCCTTGTTGGATCTGGTATCATCTGCTGTACCCAAATATGTTTGCTTTTTAGGCCTGGGAACCACAGCTTCAGGATGTAATTCGATGTATCTATCAGCATCAAAGAATTTACTTGAAGCATATCTCTCTAGTTCTTTTTGTCTCTGTTCAGACATAGTAGAAATGTTGGAAGAGTCTAATCCTTGTTCTCTGGCCTTTTTAATTTGGTCCAGTGCAGCTAATTCCTTTAATCTGGCAGTCCAAGCAGCTGGATTATTTTCAGGGTCCTCAAAAGGTACAGGTGGCTCATACCTGTTGGAGGGATTGTCTTGAGGAGGCCTGGCAGACACAGTCTCTTTCAGCTTGTAAGGGAAAGGACCTGATGTTGTATCAGAAGAAATTTGTCCTCCCCTAGAATATGGGTGTTGCCTGGAGTACCCTTTGGAATATACTTGAATATCTCTTTGTGTAACAGTCCAAATTTCTGAAACAGGAATTTTTGGGTGACACGGCCTGGGACACGGGCGTGTCCCAGGGCGTGTCAAAGGACACGGCCTACGACACGGGCGTGTCGCAGGGCATGTCGAGGTTGTGTCGACGATCAGGCTTTGTCTCGACGATTTTTACTCGACGATCGTCGAGTGTCGAGACGTGAGTGTCGAGTGTCGAGAAGTTGCACACGGCCTGTGACATGGGCGTGTCACAGGGCGTGTCAAATCGGGTCGACGAACTCAGCCCGCCGAAGGATTTCGACAGGGCGTGTCTTTGTGCCGTGTCAGGGCACACGGCCAGGGACACGGGCGTGTCATAGGCCGTGTGAAGTCTCGGGATGATTTGGGATTTTTTTCGCCCAGGCACACGGCCACAGACACGGGCGTGTTCGAAGGCGTGTTGGTGACACGGCCCATGACACGGGCGTGTTCCATGGGTGTGTCGCTGGTTTGGATAAGTCAGTTGACCACCGCATGAGGCATGCGGCCTGGCACATGGCCGTGTCCGAGGCCGTGTCGGGTCAAAATCTGTGTTTTTGGCAAAATCGTGGCCGTCCATTCCTTCAGCTGGGATCCAAGGGCTGAAGCCTCTTCCTCTTTTTCCTAAAGGCCGAAATCAGAGAAATGATTCTCATTTCCTTGGCCTTAATCTTTCTTCAAGTTAAGAGAGAAAGAGAGAGAGAAAGGAGGAGGAAGAGGAAAGGGGGCTGCTGCTGGTGGTGCTGCGGTTTACCGACAAGAGTTCTGAAGCCGGCGTTGCGGAGGAAACGATCTTGCGAGTCTTGCAAGCTAGCTTTGAGTCCATGGCACCAAAGCGATCGTCAAGGGTAACGACTCTTCTTCCTAGCCATGTGAAGGCTTCTTTTTGTCATAGCTTTGTGATTTCCCCCACCAAGAGGTGGCTGATTTTGGAAATCTTTGGGTGGATGCTTGAAATCCCCTTTGTAGCATATAGATCCGGAAATGAAGTACGGAATATGCATGTTGTGTGAAGCCCATCTGTACAGGTTGGTCTGGATTGGTGATGCTGCATACGAACCGGAGAAGACTCCGTGATAACGTGTAGGTTAAGGAGTATGCGGGTTATACCTGCGAAAAGGAGTAGCAGGAAGTACTGGGGTGGTAGCCCAGGAAAATAGCCATGTGATGTTTTTGGGTCCAACCTGTGAATGAGGCACAGGAAGTACTGGTGTGACCAGGAAATGCCCTTTTTGTGATGCTTGATGTCGTAGGGTGTCCACCTGTGAAGCGAGTAACAGGAAGTACTGGCATGATAGCCAAGAAAGACCCCTGACATTTGTGCTTGTGCGGTGTCCACCTGTGAAGAGAGTCACAGGAAGTACTGGGAGGCCCAGGAAAGACCCGCTGTTGTGCTAAGGAAATGGGTATCGAGATATGCCCAGGCTTGAATTCCAGGAACAGGATTGGTGTGTTGAATTCTGTGAAGTGAAAGTGGGTGAATGGATGGCTTGGGAAACCTATCCGCGCGGACTACGCGGACTGGGTTGGCGGACTGCTAGGTCGGCAGGGATGTTGCAGGCGGTTTGCTCTGTGGCGGCCTGGGCGGTCTGTTCGCGCGGACTACGCGGACAGCAGCGGCGGTCTGACAGGCCAGTGTATGCTCAGCAGGCGGTTTACTCCCAGGAAGTAACCGGGCGGATAGGAATGTTATCCGCGGAGTCCGGCAAGAAGCGGACTGAAGAACTGGAGCTCGGCAGACCGGTTTGGCAGTTGCCTTGGTCTTGCTCTAGTGAAGCGGCAAGTGGAAGCTGCGGAGACCGCCGGTCAGCGCGGACAGAAACTGGAGGTCGCCCGGTATGGCGGGCTAGATCCAGTGTCCGCCAGTAAGTGCGGACTGGCCCTTGTGGCCAGCGGACTGGACTTGGTGGGAATTGAACCAAGTCCAGGATGGCTCAGTCCGGGGAGATCGCGCAGTGGAGCGCGGGCTAGTTTCTCAGTCCGTCAAGCGTAGTAGAAGTGCAGTTGCCTTGTTTGCTAGCTTGGGGAAATGCGGACTGGAGAATTGCTTGTGCAGGAGCGTGCGGACTGGAGCCGGAGTCCGCTGAGTCCGGTTTAGCCTTGTGATGAGGTTATGGACTCAGGAGTTGCGGACTGGAGTCTGCTTTTAGCGGACTGGATCGACGTGTCCGCTAAGTCCAGAGGTGTCTTGGAGATGAGGTAATGGACTTGGGATATGCGGACGGAAGCCGGGTGTCCGCTGAGTCCGGCAGGTGCCTTGATGGCGAGGCTGCGAGCTCGGGTTTTGTGGGCTGATGCCTTGTCCGCAGAATGGCGGACACGACTGTTGTGGAGTCCGGCTGTGGTGGTCCTGGCTTGGTCTCTGGCGGCAAGGCGGGCTGGATATTGGAGTCCGGCCTTGGAGAAGCTGGGGCGGACTGGCTATCTGCACAGGAGCGGCGAACTGGAAGGTGTGTCCGCGGGCTGGCGGACACACTTGTTCTAGCTGCGGGTTGTGGCGGTGATCCTATCGGATAGGGCGGTGACCATACTCATCGTCGTGCCTATAAATAGGACCCATGTCACATCAGGAAAAAGGAACCTAGACCGAAGTAAGTGAACAGTATTTGAGCTCGCGTAAGTTGCTGCGGTCTGGACTTTGTGTCCGCGCGGATAGAGAGTTGACCCGGTTGTGCTGTGCAGGTTGTGCGGTGTAACGCCCCGAAACTCAAAGGAGCAAAGGGGGACGTTTTGGGCCAGTTTGGGTTCTGGCAGAAGGCACACGGCCTGGGACACGGGCGTGTCCCAGGGCGTGTCAAGCGTGTGTCGACACTTAGCCGCGAAGTCGTCGAGTGATACTAAGAAAAGGAGCGATTCATGCTCAAGATGAGGATCGTTACCCTTGAGTAACCACCCGGTCTGTCTGTGGTATATGGCGTCGGGCCCCGGCCGGACCTACTGCTATATACTATGCGACGGATAGGGGGTGTTACATGCGGATAGCGCTGGAAAGCCAGGACTTGGCTCTGATTGCGGTCAGGGACAGTGCGGACTCTACGGTTAAGCAACAGGCGGTAAACAGCAGGTCGCGGATAGCGACCAGGCGGTCTTCTCTTTGGCGACTTGGTTCGGGGTTCAGGAAGTCGCCTGCTTCAGGCGGACTGTTCCGTTCGGTGACGCAGCTTGTGCGGTCTGGCGGCGTGCAGACCGGCGGTGAAGAGCTAAGCATTGGAATAAGGGTGAGTCCGCGCGGCTTGGGTTGCGGTCTGGCGACCTGGCGGACTGAGCGGACTCCACAGCAGTAGGTCGGCGGCTTGTTGATTGAGTCCGCGCGGCTTGTTTTTTGTTCTTGTCTTTGTAACTGTCTCTGCTCTCCCGGTGTTGGGTTTTGGTGAAGCATGTCTCGCCATGTATGTCTCGCCTTGTAATGAAGTTTGCTCTTGATCAATAAAGAAGCTTGTGCTGCATGTGTTGCTGGTTATTACTGCTTTGTTGAGATAACCCCTGCTAACTCCACGATCCGGGAAAACTTTCAACATTATAAGTGGGCGTATTCTCCTTCGGTTTGTTGAGTTTTCAACAGGGTATCCAAGGGGGCGTCTGCGGTGTGTTGAATTTTAACATGGTATCAGAGCCAAGTTGTTGGAGTGGTCAAGCAGTGCTCAATGGAAGTAGTTGCTCTTCTGAAGAGGAAACCAATGGTAGAACCATGGCAGTGGAGGATGCAAGTTATCTTGGTATTGATCTTCTTACAGAGGCGAACTGTGAACGGTGGAAGTCCTGTATGAAGAGCTTTCTTCTTGGCGAGGACCTTTGGGAGGTTGTATGCGGAGCAGGAAGACAAGAGGATACTGCTGGCAATGCTCAGGCGATGAGAGCTTGGAAGGAGGCAAATGCGAAAGCGGAGTCTATTCTCAAGCAGGTGATCTCATCGGAGCTCTTGGACCACATCAGTGGATGTCGGTCAGCTGCGGAGGTTTGGACTTCCCTTGATGGGTTGTTCAGGAAGGAGGTGAAGGTTGCTGCGGATGATGGTCCCTCTACTTCATATCAGGAAGAAAGGAGTGTTTCTCCTAGGCGTGATAGGAAGAGGAAGGAAGGACCACGGTGCTATAAATGCAAGCAGCAAGGTCATCTTCGGAAGGAGTGCAAGGTTGTCTTGCTCTCGGAGAACGTTGCTCAGGTAGGGAGGAAGGAGAAGAACGTAGTTGGGATTTCAACTAGTTCTGGAGTTGATCGGAGGAATGCCAGTGATAGTGCAGCTATCTGGCATGAAAGACTGGGGCATGTATGGATGGACAAGCTGAAAGCAATGGCGAAAAGAAGACTCGTAAGAGGCTTGCCTAGATTGTCATCCTATGGCGATGGTCGGGGGTGTGCGGGATGTCAGGAATGTGGAGCATATCGCTTCATGGTTGACAAAGCACAATCCAGGAGTAATGCACCATTGGCGGTTGTCCATTGTGCTCTGGTGGGACCGACCGTCACGGCCAGTCTTGGAGGCAGCAGGTTCATGCTGATATTGGTTGATGACTATTCTAGGTATACTTGGGTATACTTTATGAAGAAGAAGTCCAACATGGTACGCTTGTTTGTGGAGTTCAAGAAGCTTGTGGAAGTCCAGCTTGGCCGGAGGATCAGGGTGTTGAGGACAAGTATCGGTGGTGAGTTTGCCTCAACCGAGTTCTCACGCTTTTGCAGGAAGCAAGGGATCCGGATGGAGCTTTCTTGTGGACATACTTCACAACAGGGTAGTATTGCAGCTCGGATGATCCGTTGGTTAATGGAGACCTGCAAGTGTTGGCTTCAGAGTAAAGGCGTTTCGAAGGCTCTTTGGGCGGAGGGAATAGCCTGTGCTGCTCATGTCATCAACCGGATGCCTCTTAGTCCGATCATATTGAAGACTCCTTATGATCTGATGTTCGGAGTGAAGCCCTCAGTGAAGCACCTTCGGGTGTTTGGATCTACCTGCTATATACACTCTCCGGGTGCTCTCAAGACAAAGCTAGTCTTTGTTGGGTATGATGAGCAGAGAAGAAGATGGAGGTGTATGGATCCTGCGACGAATAAACTCATAGTGTCGAGAGACATTGTTTTTGATGAGTTGACGCCGTATTGGGGTAGCTCTTATGTGGAGCTAGAGATAAGCAGGTCAGATGGTGGGCTGAAGGAGGCTGCTGCTAAGGAAGTGGAGTTGCCTGAGTCACCAGGTGTTCCAGGTTGTTCTAGCTCCGGGGCAAAGGCGTCAGAGTTGGGAAGAAAGGGGAGCGATGCTCCAGGATCTTCTGGCTCGAAGGCGGAGGCTTCCGGTTCGGGAAGCAAGGGGAGCGATGTTCCAGGCAGTTCTTGTTCAAGAGGGGAGTCTTCTGGTTCAGGTAGCAGTGGGAGCGTTGCTCCAGATGCTTTTGGTTCCAGTAAGGAGGCATCTTGTTCAGGGAGCAAAGGGAGCATTGTTCCGGGTTTGCCCGGGAATGGAGCTGGTTCAAAAGCAGCGGAGGTGGTTAGCCATGATCAGGTTCTTCGGAGATCGAAGAGGATCAGTAAGCCACCAGCTCGATATTGTGAAGGGAACACGGCGGACTTGGTCCCGTGTTTCCTTGTTAGCCCTCAGGTCGAGCAAGGTACTTCTGGCTGTGATGACCCCACTAGAATCAAGGAGGTGATTGACACCAAGGCTGATGAGGTGACTTCTCTCAGAGATAACAAGGCTTGTACTTCAGTGTCCAAGGAAGTTGGTGATACTCCTGTGATGCATGAGTGGAGGTTGAAGCTGAAGAAGGTAGAGGGAAGCATGGCTCCTTTTGGGAGATGCTGGAGGGCTCCCTCATGGCCCATGATATGCGGGGCGAGTACTATGTCTTGGACATCTCTTCGTAGATGCTATCGGAAGGACCAGGTGCAAGGCTACGGGAGCTGCTGGAGTTATTCACCACTTCTCACTTCAAGGGGGAGTGTTGAATTCTGTGAAGTGAAAGTGGGTGAATGGATGGCTTGGGAAACCTATCCGCGCGGACTACGCGGACTGGGTTGGCGGACTGCTAGGTCGGCAGGGATGTTGCAGGCGGTTTGCTCTGTGGCGGCCTGGGCGGTCTGTTCGCACGGACTACGCGGACAGCAGCGGCGGTCTGACAGGCCAGTGTATGCTCAGCAGGCGGTTTACTCCCAGGAAGTAACCGGGCGGATAGGAATGTTATCCGTGGAGTCCGGCAAGAAGCGGACTGAAGAACTGGAGCTCGGCAGACCGGTTTGGCAGTTGCCTTGGTCTTGCTCTAGTGAAGCGGCAAGTGGAAGCCGCGGAGACCGCCGGTCAGCGCGGACAGAAACTGGAGGTCGCCCGGTATGGCGGGCTAGATCCAGTGTCCGCCAGTAAGTGCGGACTGGCCCTTGTGGCCAGCGGACTGGACTTGGTGGGAATTGAACCAAGTCCAGGAAGGCTCAGTCCGGGGAGATCGCGCAGTGGAGCGCGAGCTGGTTTCTCAGTCCGTCAAGCATAGTAGAAGTGCAGTTGCCTTGTTTGCTAGCTTGAGGAAATGCGGACTGGAGAATTGCTTGTGCAGGAGCGTGCGGACTGGAGTCGGAGTCCGCTGAGTCCGGTTTAGCCTTGTGATGAGGTTATGGACTCAGGAGTTGCGGACTGGAGTCTGCTTTTAGCGGAATGGATCGACGTGTCCGCTAAGTCCGGAGGTGCCTTGGAGATGAGGTAATGGACTTGGGATATGCGGACGGAAGTCGGGTGTCCGCTGAGTCCGGCAGGTGCCTTGATGGCGAGGCTGCGGGCTCGGGTTTTGCGGGCTGATGCCTTGTCCGCAGAATGGCGGACACGGCTGTTGTGGAGTCCGGTTGTGGTGATCCTGGCTTGGTCTCTGGCGGCAAGGCGGGCTGGATATTGGAGTCTGGCCTTGGAGAAGCTGGGGCGGACTGGCTATCTGCACAGGAGCGGCGAACTGGAAGATGTGTCCGCGGGCTGGCGGACACACTTGTTCTAGCTGCGGGTTATGGCGGTGATCCTATCGGCTAGGGCGGTGACCATACTCATCGTCGTGCCTATAAATAGGACCCATGTCACATCAGGAAAAAGGAACCTAGACCGAAGTAAGTGAACAGTATTTGAGCTCGCGTAAGTTGCTGCAGTCTGGACTTTGTGTCCGCGCGGATAGAGAGTTGACCCAGTTGTGCTGTGCAGGTTGTGCGGATAGCGGTGGAAAGCCAGGACTTGGCTTTGATTGCGGTCAGGGACAGTGCGGACTCTGCGGTTAAGCAACAGGCGGTAAACAGCAGGTCGCGGATAGCGACCAGGCGGTCTTCTCTTTGGCGACTTGGTTCGGTGTTCAGGAAGTCGCCTGCTTCAGGCGGACTGTTCCATTCGGTGACGCAGCTTGTGCGGTCTGGCGGCGTGCAGACCGGCGGTGAAGAGCTAAGCATTGGAATAAGGGTGAGTCCGCGCGGCTTGGGTTGCGGTCTGGCGACCTGGCGGACTGAGCGGACTCCACAGCAGTAGGTCGGCGGCTTGTTGATTGAGTCCGCGCGGCTTGTTTTTTGTTCTTGTCTTTGTAACTGTCTCTGCTCTCCCGGTGTTGGGTTTTGGTGAAGCATGTCTCGCCATGTATGTCTCGCCTTGTAATGAAGTTTGCTCTTGATCAATAAAGAAGCTTGTGCTGCATGTGTTGCTGGTTGTTACTGCTTTGTTGAGATAACCCCTGCTAACTCCACGATCCGGGAAAACTTTCAACATTATAAGTGGGCGTATTCTCCTTCGGTTTGTTGAGTTTTCAACAGGGTATCCAAGGGGGCGTCTGCGGTGTGTTGAATTTTAACATGGTGAGACCGACCCGCGCCTTTGATATAGCCATGAGTACGCTGTACTCGGAGAAGGCAAGGCGATTTGAGCAACGGGGGGTGGAGGATCCGACCTGCGCTATGTCCGTCCGATGTGAGACCAAAGGTGCGGTCTGTTGGAGCGCATAGAAAGAGTCTTCGGCCTGCGCGCCATGACACAATGGGGGGCTACGGGCCATCCCGGTGTAGGAAGACTAACTCCGGCTGCACGCCATGGAGTAAATGCTCAAGAGATTTACCGTTGGGTTATGACCCTGATAGGTGGTGGGCAAGAGATTTGCCGGAACACCAAGAATGTGCCCTGATTGCACGGACCGTTGGGCTGGGTGGCGAACGGTTGTGATGGCTTGTGTGCGTGAAAGCACATTTTAATACTATATATTGCCATCCTTGTAATTTGCTATGCCTGCAGGGAAGGATACCGCTGCCCCGAGAGAAGGGGTAGGGTCGTTATAATTTGGTCAGCTGAACGCTGACCGTTGCTTTTGTTTGCCACCGTTGGGTGGATTGTCCCTGTACAGGTGCGGGAGAGCCAAGCGGGACGCATAGAGGTTGATGTTCCTACTGCTGTTGCTGCTACTGCTGCTAGCCCTCGAAGGCTATCTGTGTTGTTGTGCGTTTTCTTTTATTGTGGCCGGCATGCGCGCCAATTTGTTTAGGCCACTGTTTGATAGCCCTGTAAGGCCATAAGGCCAACGTTTTATACTTATTGTAATACATTCCTATATGGTATAAAATGTGGAGTTTTATGTTTGGACATTTATGAGGAGTTCAAGTTGTAGTCTAGGCTTCCGCTAGAATGATTTGTGATAGGTGCGATGCGCTACTCTGGTATCATCCTGTATCTTCACCGCCTGTTTTGTGATATATACTGTGGGGCCCCGGCCGGACCTTCTAGAATATATCATATGAACGGATGGGGTTGTTACATATGGTATATTCTAGAAGGTCCGGCCGGGGCCCCACAGTATATATCACAAAACAGGCGGTGAAGATACATGATGATACCAGAGTAGCGCATCGCACCTATCACAAATCATTCTAGCGGAAGCCTAGACTACAACTTGAACTCCTCATGAATGTCCAAACATAAAACTCCACATTTTATACCATATAGGAATGTCTTACAATAAGTACAAAACGTTGGCCTTATGGCCTTACAGGGCTATCAAACAGTGGCCTAAAAAAATTGGCGCGCAGGCCGGCCACAATAAAAGAAAACGCACAACAACACAGATAGCCTTCGAGGGCTAGCAGCAGTAGCAGCAACAGCAGCAGGAACATCAACTTCTACGTGTCCCGCTCGGCTCTCTCGCACCTGTACAGGGACAATCCACCCAACGGTGGCAAACAAAAGCAACGGTCAGCGTTCAGCAGACCAAATTATAACGACCCTACCCCTTCTCTTGGGGCAGCGGTATCCTTCCCTGCAGGCATAGCAAATTACAAGGATGGCAATATATAGTATTAAAATGTGCTTTCACGCACACAAGCCATCACAACCGTTCGCCACCCGGCCCAACGGTCCGTGCACTCAGGGCACATTCTTGGTGTTCCGGCAAATCTCTTGCCCACCACCGTATCAGGGTCATAACCCAACGGTAAATCTCTTGAGCATTTACTCCATGGCGTGCAGCCGGAGTTAGTCTTACTACACCGGGATGGCCCGTAGCCCCCCATTGTGTCATGGCGCGCAGGCCGAAGACTCTTGCTATGCGCTCCAACAGACCGCACCTTTGGTCTCACATCGGACGGACATAGCGCAGGTCGGATCCTCCACCCCCCGTTGCTCAAATCGCCTTGCCTTCTCCGAGTACAGCGTACTCATGGCTATATCAAAGGCGCGGGTCGGTCTCACCAATCCTGTTCCTGGCATTCAAGCCTGGGCATATCTCGATACCCATTTCCTTAGCACAACAGTGGGTCTTTCCTGGGCCTCCCAGTACTTCCTGTGACTCTCTTCACAGGTGGACACCGCACAAGCACAAATGTCAGGGGTCTTTCCTGGCTATCATGCCAGTACTTCTTGTTACTCGCTTCACAGGTGGACACCCTACGACATCAAGCATCACAAAAAGGGCATTTCCTGGTCACACCAGTACTTCCTGTGCCTCATTCACAGGTTGGACCCAAAAACATCACATGGCTATTTTTCCTGGGCTACCACCCAAGTACTTCCTGCTACTCCTTTTCGCAGGTATAACCCGCAGACTCCTTAACCTACACGTTATCACGGAGTCTTCTCCGGTTCGTATGCAACATCACCAATCCAGACCAACCTGTCCAGATGGGCTTCACACAGCATGCCTATTCCGTACTTCATTTCCGGATCTATATGCTACAAAGGGGATTTCAAGCATCCACCCAAAGATTTCCAAAATCAGCCACCTCTTGGTGGGGGAAATCACAAAGCTATGCCAAAAAGAAACCTTCACATGGCTATGAAGAAGAGTCGTTACCCTTGACGACCGCTTTGGTGCCATGGACTCAAAGCTAGCTTGCAAGACTCGCAAGATCGTTTCCTCCGCAACGCCGGCTTCGGAACTCTTGTCGGTAAACCGCAGCACCACCAGAAGCAGCCCCCTTTCCTCTTCCTCCTCCTTTTTCTCTCTCTTTCTCTCTTAACTTGAAGAAAGATTAAGGCCAAGGAAATGAGAATCATTTCTCTGATTTCGGCCTTTAGGAAAAAGAGGAAGAGGCTTCAGCCCTTGGATCCCAGCTGAAGGAATGGACGGCCACGATTTTGCCAAAAACACAGATTTTGACCCGACACGGCCTCGGACACGGCCGTGTGCCAGGCCGTGTGCCTCAAGCGGTGGTCAACCGACTTATCCAAACCAGTGACACACCCATGGAACACGCCCGTGTCATGGGCCGTGTCACCAACACGCCTTCGAACACGCCCGTGTCTGTGGCCGTGTGCCTGGGCGAAAAAAATCCCAAATCATCCCGAGACTTCACACGGCCTATGACACGCCCGTGTCCCTGGCCGTGTGCTCTGACACGGCACAAAGACACGCCCTGTCGAAATCCTTCGGCGGGCTGAGTTCGTCGACCCGATTTGACACGCCCTGTGACACGCCCATGTCACAGGCCGTGTGCAACTTCTCGACACTCGACACTCACGTCTCGACACTCGACGATCGTCGAGTAAAAATCATCGAGACAAAGCCTGATCGTCGACACAACCTCGACACGCCCTGCGACACGCCCGTGTCGTAGGCCGTGTCCTTTGACACACCCTGGGATACGCCCGTGTCTCAGGCCGTGTCACCCAAAAATTCCTGTTTCAGAAATTTGGACTGTTACAATCCTCCCCTCCTACAGAAAATTTCGTCCTCGAAATTCAGACACAGGAAGGCAACAGTAAACAACAAGAAATATGTTACAACATACAAAATTTTATGTTACAACAACCTCTTTCTATTATTACACAAACAGCTCAGGGAACTCTTCGCGCATGGTTTGTTCGCGCTCCCATGTCAGTTCTTCACGGCCGCAGTTGTCCCACTGGACTTTCACCATGCCGACCGTCTTTTTCCGCAACTGTTTCTCGGCTCGATCTTCGATCTGAATGGGTCTAACTTTCGTTGTTAGCCCATACTCCACCGGCACAGGATCATCCGCAATCACTTGAGCTGGATCTTTCACGGCCTTCCGAAGCACCGAGATGTGAAAGACATCATGTAACCCACCCAAGTCCGCCGACAGAGCTAGCTGATAAGCCGCTTCGCCAACTCGCTCAACCACTTCAAAGGGACCCAAATATCTTGGACTCAACTTTTTCAATCGTCGAATCCTGGAGACACCTTTGAATGGCCTGATCTTCAAGTAGACCCAATCGCCAACCGCAAATTCCACGTTCCGGTGCTTGGCGTTGTAGTACTTCGCTTGTCGATCTTGAGCAATAAGCAATCGCTCTCGAATCGTCCGTATGGTTGAGTTTGCTTCCTCAACCTCATTTGGTTTAACAACCCGAGCTTCGCCCGCTTCTATCCAAGCCAAGGGAGTACGACACTTCCTTCCATATAGAGCTTCATATGGTGCCATCCCAATGCTCGCCCGGTAGCTGTTATTATATGCAAACTCTACCATATAGAGATGATCTTCCCATCTCTTTCCAAAGTCAAGGGCGCACATTCGGAGCATGTCCTCCATTGTTCTGTTGGTACATTGAGTTTGGCCATCCGTTTGGGGATGAAAGGCCGTACTGAAAGTCAACTTCGTGCCCAGCAGTCGGTGAACTAGCCTCCAATCATTTGACGTGAATCGCCCATCTCGATCACTTACGATGCTCCGAGGAACACCGTGAAGCCGCACAATTTGGTCAACATATAACTTTTCCAAACTTTCAACTGAATCATCCCGCCTGTTCGGGAGAAAATGTGCTACTTTAGTTAGCCGGTGAACAATCACCCAAATGGAATCATTTCCTCTCTGCGATCTTGGCAACCCGTGCACAAAATCCATGGAAATATCATCAAATTTCCACTCTGGGATCGGCAGTGACTTCAAATAACCGCCCGGCTTTTGGCATTCCGCCTTCACCAACGCACATGTTTGGCATTTGGCTACATAAAGGGCAACATCTTTCTTGAGCCCTGGCCACCAGAAAAGCTTCTTCATATCGTTGACCATCTTTGTGCTCCCGGGGTGAATGGAATACTTTGTATAATGCGCTTCATACATCAGTTCTTCCCTCAACTTCCCCACACTTGGGACGCACAAACGGCCCTCTTTTCGTACAAGACCGTCAATCCAGGTGAATTTGCCCTCTGGCCCTTCATTCACATAGCGTAAGAGATCTTCATCCAACTTCGTTGCCCGTCGAACTCGGTCCGCCAGGTCACATTGCACCTCGATCCAGTTCAAACATGCAGTGGCAGTGGAATTCTTGTCAACACAATAGATCTCTAACGCCTCCAACTCCTGGATAAGGCGTTTATCATGCCTTTGTAACCAATTCGCTCTAGCCGGAACACGCCGACTCAAGGCATCGGCGACAACATTCCCCTTCCCGGGCGTATAGTGAATCTCGAAAGTGTAGTCCCCAAGGAACTCCAACCACCTTCGTTGTCGCATGTTCAAGTCTTTCTGCTCTAAAAGATACTTTAGGCTCTTATGATCAGTATAGATCTCCACCTTCACTCCATAAAGGTAGTGTCGCCACAACTTGAGTGCAAAAATCACCGCCGCTAGTTCCAAATCATGGACGGGATAATTTCGCTCGTGCACCTTCAGCTGGCGTGAGCCATAAGCAATAACCTTTCCATTCTGCAGAAGAACACAACCTAAGCCTCTCCCTGAGGCATCACTATAAATCACAAATCCGTCGGTTCCACGTGGCGAAGACAACACCGGCGCCGTGGTCAACCGAACCTTCAGCTCTTCAAAAGCTCGTGCGCACTCTGGCGTCCAAACGAACTTTTGATCTTTTCGCGTCAGTGTGGTTAGCGGCAAAGCGATCCGCGAGAAGTTTTCCACAAATCTTCTATAGTAGCCCGCAAGTCCAAGAAAACTCCTGACCTCGGCCACGGAAGACAACATTGGCCACTCTTGTATGGCCCTTATCTTCGCTGGATCCACTGCAATGCCCGCTCCACTCACCACATGGCCCAAAAATGCCACTGACGATAGCCAAAACTCGCACTTCGAGAACTTGGCATAGAGCTGATTTTTCCTCAACGTGTTCAACACCAACCGTAAGTGAATCTCATGTTCAGCTTTGGACTTCGAGTACACCAGGATGTCATCAATGAACACTATCACAAACAGATCCAGGTACTTGCGAAAAATACGGTGCATCAAATCCATAAACACCGAGGGCGCATTGCACAGTCCAAATTACATGACTGTGAACTCATAGTGCCCATAACGCGTTCCAAATGCGGTTTTGGGAATGTCACCTTCCCGAATTCTTAACTGGTAATAACCAGACTTCAGGTCCAACTTCGAATAGACGGTCGATCCCACCAGCTGATCGAACAACTCATCAATCCGGGGTATCGGATACTTATTCTTCTCGGTCAGCTTATTCAGTTCACGGTAATCGATACACAACCGCAACCCACCATCTTTCTTCTTTACAAAAAGCACAGGCGCGCTCCAAGGTGACATACTTGGGCGTATATAACCTTGCTCTAGCATTTCTTGGAGTTGAACCTTCAATTCAGCCATCTCTTTTGGCGCAACGCGATATGGCGAGCGGGCCACAGGTTTCGCACCTGGCACCAACTCGATCGTGAAGTCAATCTCCCGCTGGGGTGGTAGACCAGGGAGATCTGCGGGAAACACATCTGTAAATTCTGCCACAATCGGAACCTCGCACAAAGTGGCCTTAGGCTCAACAGCCTGAATTAGTGCAAAGTAACACTCCGCACCCTTCTGAACAGCTTTGACTACCTGGAGTGCAGACATCAACGTCCCGCTCACTCCTCGCATACCCGTGAACTTGGTCTTCTGTTCGGTATTCTGGCCCAACGTGAGTTCTTTGGACTGGCAATCAATCATAGCATACTGCTCCGCAAGCCAATCCATCCCAAAAATCACATACTACCTCTATATCCTCCTCTCCTATAATGTGAACCCCTGGATTGGCTTTCCCTGTGGTAAGACCTGGCATAAGGTTGATAGGGAGCCTGACTTCTGGCTGGAGGTTGACTTGCAGAGCTTCCACCTGCACCTGCATCAGGAGGAGGTGGTGGAGGAGGATGCGAGTGCTGGAATTGGGATGAACCCTTCTCATATTTTCTCTTTTTCTTCATTGCTTTCAGCTGATTTTTAGAGTATTGCATCTAGTGTTCAGTGATTGGGCAGTCATGTAAGATGTAATATGGGATATCATTGTTATCTTTAACTTTAGCAGGAGGTACCCTCTTCATTGCTTTGCTCCTTGCCTTTCTTTTCCTGGCAATGGTAGCAGAAGAATCATCAGAGTCTGTTTTAAATTCATCACTCTCAGAACTCTGGTCATCATAGAGAGCATCTATTTTCTTCATTAGATCCTTCTTAAGTTGAGCAGAAGCAGATGAGGCAAAAGTTGTAGCAGCAGGTGTTGAAACAGTGACAGAAGAAACAGCAGTAGATATTGAGGGTGAAGCAGCAGATGGAGTAGAAGTAGAAACAACAATAGCAGCAGCAGCAGGCTCTGGAGAGGTGACAACAACAACAGCTTCACTAACAACAGTAGAAACAGCAGATTCACTATCAGCAATAGAAACAGAAGGAACATCATCAAGGACTGCAGAAGGCTCAAATTCAGTGGCCTTTGACATCAGAATGTCCTTGGAAGATGGTTCCTCAGAAACAGTAGGAACTTCAGCAGCAGTATCAATATTTCCAGCAGTAGTTACTGAATTTACAAAAGAGGTGATAATGCTAGGGTCACAGCAAGAAAATGGCACAAGTGCCTTGGATAAGTCTTCTGGAGGCTGGACAGCATTAACCTCTGGCAGACAGCTGAAGAAAGCAGAATCAAAAGCTGATAGCAAAGACCTGAGGTCTATTGCAAGTACTGCAGTTGAAAGCTGACTTTGTGCTTGAGGCACAACAACAGCAACAGGAGGTGCAGCAGAAGAAGCAGAACTAACAGTAGCAGCAGACAGAGAGCTTACAGAAGCAGCAGCAGCATGAAGATTCACTGCAGTTGAAAGCTGACTTTGTGCTTGAGGCACAGCAACAACAACAGGAGGAGCAGCAGAAGAAGCAGAACTAACAGCAGCAGCAAACAGAGAGCTTACAGAAGCAGCAACAGCAGCAGCATGAAGATTCACTTCATATGGTATCTCCCCCTGCCTAGATGCAGACATGTCTGGATCAAGGCACACTGCTGTAGGTGCTGCCTGAGGGAAGAGGGAAGAGAGCTTGGCAGAAAGGGCTGCCACTGACAGGTGTAGAGGAGCCAAGGAGGTCTCCAACAATAGAGAGAGCCTGGGGGCAAGCAGCTCATACAGCCTGTCAGCAAGGCCTGAGAGGTCTACTTGCTCAAGAGCTGGAGCAGAGGTAGAAGGTATGGGAACAGTTGAAGGTTCTGGAAGTGGAGAGCTGGAGAATTGTGGAATGGATGGCTGAGGTGTTGGCAAGGTGGAAATGGAGGATAGGGGAATGGAAATGGATGGGGTGAATGTTGGTTGATCAATGATGTGATGTAGGAGGTCTTGAAATGAAGCGGAGGAGGAAGGTAACTCAGGAGGAGATGATGGGGAATCATCCATAAAGGAATCATCAAGTAGGGTGAAGGATGGAAGAGAGGGTGATGAGGTAACATCAGGTGGGGGGTAGGAGAATAATGGGTGGAATTGGTCTGCTGGTGGAGGTAGAAGAGGTTCTGGAGAAGGTGTTGATGTTGGAGATGGGCTGGATATGATGATGGTAGATGGAGCTGGAATGGTGGATGGTATGGGAAGGGATGGAATTGGAGGAGGAGGAGAGGCAGCAACAACAGCCAGGTCATCTACAGGGGCAGAGACCTGTGGAGGAGTGACTCTTGGAGTCCTTGTGCCTGAAGGGGTACTGGAGGAGGGCCTGCTAGGCTTGCTGATTTGCTTGTCCCACTTTCCAAAGAGGGCACAAGACAGTCTCTTGGAGGCATTGATATGAACTCCAGAGGAGACCAGCAGGGCAGGGCACCTGTGCTGCAGAAATACTCCAATAATTCTCCCAAAATTAACAAAACTCTTGTTGATTTTCTTTTTGATGAGGTCAAAGAAAACCTCTCCCCAATTCAGATTCTTCTTGTCCACAAGAGCTCCCATGAGGCAGAGCTGATATCTTGATATTGTATCATGGGCAGAGTGCTTTGCTAGTAGCACTTTCCCAACCACATCTGCCATGAACCTGTATTCTACAGACAGGTTCCTTTTGAAGAGCTTGCTAGGGTTTCCCTCTGGATGATCCATTCTGGCAAGCAGTTCAGAATATTCATCTCCAGATAATTCAGCAGAATCTTCTCCATTTTTCAACTCAAAAACTTCTGATAGAATGGTTGGGGTCAAGGGTACCTGAGTTCCAGCTATTGACCTAACAATAGTGTTGTTATCTTGATTATGGGCAGTATAAACCCACTCCTTTATTTCATCAGAAGCCAACTTGATCCTGGTGGTCATTATGGCAGTCATATTCTGGTCCTTGAACAAACCCAGTATATCTTGAAAAATCTGGTCAGTCGTGCTGAAGGATTCTATATCAATGTCAAAACTGGCATCAAACTTCATTGCAGCAAGAACAACAACTGATACAGCCATGGGTACCTGCAGAAATTCAACAAACAAAACGACCAAGTGTAGAACTGTTTGGAGGGAAAGAAAATTTTTGCAGAGAAATCAAAAGCGCAAATGAGAACGACGGCGAAAAAAGAGTTTTATATTAGGGTTCGACGTAGAATTGGAAAGATCGTTGAACTCAGTTCGACGATCGAGGCTTCTAAAGGAATCTGAAGAGTCTTCAACATCATCGATCTCCGTTCGACGATATTGGAGAGCGTCGAGCTCCGTTCGACGATCGTTCAGAGAACATAATCGTCGAGCGTCGTTCGACGATCATTGACCGGAAGAGATAGTTCATACTATTTGATAGACGCTGAACTCAGTTCGACGATTTTTGGCAATCGTCGATCTCCGTTCGATGATCTTGGGGCAAATCGTTGAGCACGGTTCAGAGATCAGAAAAATTCCAGACACTAAGAAAAATCAGAATGTTTGCCTAGTCTTGGTCAATTTTTTAACTTTCAAAATCTTGGATATTATTTAAGACTTCCTCTATCTAACATTCCTAACTGATTTAGGAAGAAGGTGTGTTTCTTTTCATCCAATGGCTTGGTGAAAATATCTCCCCTTTGTAGATCAGTTGGGATATATTATAATTCAATTTTATTCTTTTCAACATTATCCCTTAAGAAATAATGCCTAATCTCTATATGTTTTGTCCTACTATGGAGGACTGGATTTTGAGCTATGGAAATAGCACTAGTATTGTCACAAAAGATTTTAGACTTCTCTAAGTTGTAGTCATAGTCTAGGAGTTGGTTTTGAATCCACAAGATTTGTGAACAACAACTGCCTGCAGCCATATACTCAGCTTCAGCAGTTGATGTTGACACAGATGTTTGTTTCTTATAAAACCAAGAGACAAGTCTGTCACCAAGGAACTGACAAGTTCCACTGGTGCTCTTCCTGTCAATTCTGCATCCAGTATAATCAGCATCTGAGAATCCAGTTAAATCAAATGCTGAATCTTTTGGATACCAGAGACCTAGATTTGGACAACTTTTAACATACCTGAGAATCCTCTTTACTAATGTTAGGTGTGACTCTCTAGGGCTAACTTGGAACCTAGCACATATACATGTAGCAAACATTATATCTGGTCTACTAGCTGTAAGATACAGTAAAGAGCCAATCATTGCTCTATATGTTGTCTGATCAACAGGTTTCCCATGTTCATCAGCATCCAATACAGCATTAGTAGGCATGGGTGTTTTCATACAAGATGCCTCAGACATACCAAATTTCTTAACCAGTTCATTTGCATATTTGGTTTGAGAAATAAAGATGCCTTCAGCATGTTGCTTGACTTGCAATCCTAGGAAGAAGGATAGCTCACTCATGCTACTCATCTCAAATTTAGAATGCATCAGGTTAGAAAACCTTCTGCACAATTTGGAGTCAGTAGAACCAAAAATGATATCGTCTACATAAATCTGTACTACTAGGGTATGGGACTTATGGGTTCTAATGAAAAGAGTTTGGTCTACTCTACCCCTTATAAAACCACTTTCCAAGAGAAAGCATGCTAGGGTCTCATACCATGCTCTAGGAGCTTGCTTGAGACCATATAATGTCTTGTTCAGTCTAAAAACATAATCAGGAAAAGTTGGAGAGATAAAACCTGGAGGTTGTCTGACATAAACTTCCTCTTTGATGTCTCCATTCAGGAATGCACTTTTGACATCCATCTGATATACTTTGAAGCCTTTGTGAGCTGCATAAGCTAGAAATATTCTGATGGCTTCTAATCTTGCAACTGGTGCAAAGGTTTGGTCGTTGTCGATTCCTTCTTCTTGAGAGTATCCCTGAGCAACTAGCCTTGCCTTGATCCTTATAATTACTCCTTGATCATCCAATTTGTTTCTGAATACCCATTTTGTTCCAACAATGGAATGATCCTTAGGCTTTGGCACTAGTTCCCATACTTTGTTCCTCTCAAATTGATGCAACTCCTCTTGCATTGCAATGATCCAGTGTGGATCTTGCTCTGCATCTTGAATGGACTGAGGTTCAATTTGAGATAGGAAGCAGGTGTGCAATAGGTTTTAGTTGACCTGATTTCTGGTTTGCACACCAGCTGAGATTTCTCCAATTATTTGGGAAATTTGATGGTCTCTTGATGTTACTAAATCAATAGGGGGTGTTGATTGTTCACCAACCTGTGTTGTTGTTTCCTCTTGTGGTACAACAACTGGCTCTTCAAGTTGTTCTTCATTATGTTGAGCATTCCCTTCATCTTCACTGCTTTCATCCTCTTGAGCAACCTGTAACTTGTTCATATCTTCAACTAGAGAATTTTCTTGTAAAGGTTCTATGATAGAAGAATTCTTCTCCTTGAAAGACATGTTAGTTTCATCAAATGAAATGTGAACAGATTCCTTAATTTTCAAAGATGATTTGTTATAGACCCTATAGGCCTTGCTGATCATGGAGTATCCCAGAAACACTCCTTCATCAGCTTTGGCTTGAAATTTTGCTAAATATTTCTTGTCATTATTGTGAATGTAGCAAATACAACCAAAGACTCTAAAATAGTCAACTTTAGGTTTCTTCCCTTTGAGTAATTCATAGGGAGTCTTTCCCTTTAGTTTATGTATCAGACTTCTGTTCAGCACATAGTTGGAGGTGTTCACTGCCTCTGCCCAAAAGGATAGAGGTAGATGAGCATCTGACAACAATGTGGTGGCAGATTCAATAAGGGTTTTATTTTTCCTTTCAGCTACCTCATTTTGTTGAGGAGTTCTAGGAGCTGAGAAAGTATGCCTGATCCCTTCACTCTGACAGAACTCTTGCATAAGAAGAGAATCAAACTCTGTCCCATGATCACTTCTGATCAGGGCAATGTGAGTATTGAACTCAATCTGTATACATTTGAGAAACTCTGTCACACACTTAAAGTTATCAGACTTCTTCCTTAGAAAGAACACCTAAGTGAATCTAGAGAAGTCATCTACAACTACTAAAGTGTAGGATTTCCCTCCTAGGCTTTGTACTGTGATGGGTCCAAAGAGATCCATGTGTAACAGATACAATATCCTAGGTGAATCACTCTTATTAAGTGACTTAAAGCTGTTTTTAGTTTGCTTGCCTAATTGACAAGCCCTGCAAAGTCCTTCCTTCTTGTAGGGGCCAGAAGGTAGTCCTCTAACAAGGTTGTCCTTGGATAGCCTAGCAATAGTTCTAAGGTTTAGGTGTCCTAATCTTTTATGCCATAAAACATTTGGTCTACAGACAGAATTAAACAAGCAGATATCTACATCAGTTGAATGAAAATCTACTAGATAGATGTTACCTTTAATTTTACCTGTCAACACAGTTGTGTTGTCCTCTGACTTGATTTTGCATAAGGCTTTGCTGAAGGTCACCTGGTAGCCTTCATCACACAGCTGACTGATGCTAATTAGGTTGTGCTTCAGTCCTTCCACATAAGCTACCTTCTTGAAAGTTACTGAACCAATCTGGACTGCACCATATCCTTTAGTCTGTCCAAAGTTTGAATCACCAAAGATAACTTTGGGTCCAAGCTTGGCTCTGAAGGATGTGAGGTTGTCCTTGTTACCTGTCATGTGCTTAGAGCACCCACTATCCAAATACCATTGCTGGTTAGATGTTGGATAGGTCTTCACCTGCACATAAGACAATTCATTTATTTTTGACCCAGTTTACCTTGGGCCTAGGTTGATAACCTTTAAATTCTGAAATGAAAGACATCCCTGGTTGACTCTTATATCCTTCAGGATGATATCTCCTTGGAGGTAAAATCCATTCAATATAAGGGTTAAAGATTTGGGATGAAGGACCATTAGGATTCAATTTTGATTTGCCTTTGAAAAATTTTCCAGAGCTCTGACCTCTGTTCGACGATATTGGAGCTGCGTTCGACGATCTTGGGTCAGATCGTCGAGCTCCGTTCGACAGTCGACTATAGCTGAGGTCAGGTATTTGAGATCGTCGACCTGCGTTCGACGACTTTGGCTGAGATCGTCGATCTGCGTTCGACGATTTTGCCTGAGATCGTCGAGCTGCGTTCGGCGATCGTCGATCTTCATTCGGCGATCGTCGATCTCTGTTCGACGATTTCTGCTGGGACTTAGTTTTCTGAGGCAGATCAGAATTTTTCCTAGCAACCTCTACAACTCCCTTTCCTTTGTCAGAAATGAATTTGATTGGAGTTGTTAGGACTATAGGTTGGCTGGATGAAGCACCCAAGCCCAGTGTACTGTTGAATCTGGAGTTCACTGTGCTTGTGATGTCCATCAGCTTGATGCTTCTCCCATTGAGGGATTCTTCAAGCTTCTTGGCCTTAGAGAGCTCACTTTTCAGTGAGGCTATCTGTTCCCTACAGCACTCCAACTCCTGAGAGAGTTTGAGGTTTTCTGACTTTAAAGTATTGTGTTCAGATAATTGATTTCTGAGAGAGATAATCTCTTTCTCAGACTTTAGCAGGTCTAAACACAGTGCTTTAAATTCAGATTTAAAATCTTCTGAACTAAAATCAAAAGAACCAATTACCTGATCTTCTTCAGGTTGAGTCTCTGAGTCTGACTCTGACTCCTCTTCCTCTGAATTGTGCTGTGAGGCATTGATTGCCATCATGCAGAACTCCTTTTCTTCTGCATCATCCTCATCATCACTGGAGCTGGATGAGGCTTCTGACTCTTCTTCAGTCTCACTCCAGGATTCAGCAACAAACCCTTTTCTTGTATGCTTGTTTTTGCTTGAAGAAGGTTTGCCATTGCCATTCCTTTTGGAGTCTTTCTCCTTTCTTCTTTCTTTCCTGTCCCTTCTATCCTTGTTCTTGTTCTCTGGACAGTCAGGAACTATGTGCCCTGGTTTCCTGCAACCAAAGCAAATAATGTCTTTATTATTACTAATGGACTTGTCAAACCTTGGCTTATCCTGCTCCTTGTATGATCTTCTTCTGAAGTCCTTTCTGGCCATCTTGTAGAATTTTTTGGCCAGCAGACTGAGTAGTTCATCATTGCCTGTAGCTTTATCTTCAAGCAGATCCTCAGTTGCCTTGAATGCTATGGTCTTCTCTTTTCTTGTGGCTGGTGAGGCAGCCTTCTATTCTTCCTCTCTATTTTTTATGAGTAGCTCATAAGATTTGAGCTTACCCAATAGAGCATCAGTGGTGATATCATTCAGACTTCTGGCATCCTTAATTGGCCAGATTCTTGAATCCCAAGTGCTGGGGAAGCACATTAGGATCTTGTCATTAAGTTCTGTTAGAGAGATCTCTTTGTCCAATATCCTGAGTTCACTGACAATTAGACTTAGTCTGTTGTACATATCTCCCACTGACTCAGTCTCTCCCTTCTTGAAATTCTCATATTGAGAGATGAGGTGGGATCTTCTATCCTTTCTCTCATCAGTTGAGCCTGAGACTATTTCTGAGAGCTTGTCCCAAATTTCCTTGGCTGAATTACATTCAGCTACCTTTTGAAATATGTCATCAGACATTGTCTGGGCCACGATGTTCATAGCCTTGGCATCAGCTACCTTCCATTTCTTGATATCAGCATCTGTTCTTGATGGAGGTGAAACAGCATTTGTACTTGTGTTCTCTGGAGGTCTTGGACATACTGTCAAAACAGAATTAAAGATATCTTCGTCAATAGAATTCATGTAAAGTCTAATCCTTGCCTTCCAAAGTGCAAACTTGGATAGATTGCACACTGGAGGTCTTGTGCTAGCATAATCTTTGTTTTGGGCCATGATTTGTGAAAACAAAATCTAATAATAAAATACCAAAGAAAAACAGATCTAGTTTGGGATCTTTGGGTTCAGGTGTTAGCCTGTACAACCAATCAGGTATGATATGTTTAACCAACCTCCCTCTGATACCAATTGAAAGAGCAGCTAGATCTGATATACTCTAGAGGGGGGTGAATAGAGTATATGGTGCTTTGAAACTTTTTACAACAATTGTTATAAAATATGTGAGCAGGGAAGCAATAATAAATCTAATCACAGCACTAAGTTAAACAAACACTAAGCACAAAAAAATCAAGGCCAGAAACAAAAATGAAAGCAAGCAAAACCAGAAGACACAAGGAAATATAGTGGTTCCCCTAAACTTGGGTACATCCACTCTTCTACCACCCTAGGTAGGAATCCACTGCAGGATGAGTTGATCAGGTGTCCTGGGAACCAATGAGCTTTTGATAAGGTGCTCAAAAACCAAAGCAGAGTTTTTGATCAGGTGTCTTGCCACCAATGTGCTTTTGACAAGGTGCTCAAAAACCAAGCTCAAACTTTTGAAGGGAGTTTGAGAAACCCTTTACAGAGAGGGGGTGAGAGAATGATGGAAGTCTTCTCTTTCTCAAACAACTGAGAAGACTATGTGGATTGTTGATGTCAAAGCTCCCCCTGAATCCTTGAAATCTTCAGGAAGAAAAGCTTTGCTGAGGGTGATAGGCCTTCAAAGATTGAACTCCAGCAATAGATGATTTCAGCAATAGCTGAAATGTTGAATGTCTGGAGTCTTGAAAGTATGTTGGCCTTGAACACTTTGAAAACTAAAGAGATCTGAAGATTTGAGAAGGCTTGATCTCCTTGGATGTGTGTTCTTGAGAATTCTTTGGGACAGAGGATTTTTGAATGTGTCTCTGTAATCTCTATTCTCTGTTATGTGTGTGATTCAAAAAATTCTATCTTTTATTCTCTGGTACAGAATAGAATAACATTCTCTATCAAGGATAGCCGTTGGCCTGCATTGATTGCATCCTTAATTGCATAATCTCTTCTAGAGGAAAGTCCACAAAAACATTCCTTGAAAAATCCCTTGAAACTTGGTTCAGAAATGAATGAAAACGGCTAGGAAATCTCTGAATTAATTGCAGAATAACTCCTAACTGATTTGAATTTGAATTTAGAGACATCCTGGAAGTTATCTGAAATCGTCGAACTGAGCTCTGTTATCGTCGAGCTGAGCTCAGCGATCTGGAAAAATACAGCAGCAAAATATCGTCGATCTGAGCTCAAAGATCGTCGAACTGAGCTCAGAGATAAAGATCCAAAGCAGAGTCAAAATCGTCGACCTGAGCTCACCGATCGTCGAATGGAGTTCGACGATATAATGAAGTTGAGCTCAGCGATCGTCGAATGGAGTTCGACGATCTGTCGAAGTTGAGCTAGACGATCGTCGAATGGAGATCGACGATCTGTCGAGGTTGAGCTAGACGATCGTCGATCGGAGTTCGACGAATCGTCGTGCTGAGCTCGACGATATGACTTAGTCTCCAAATAAAAAATCTTGGTCTTCAGGGCAGCTTCCAAACCTAGACTTCTAACCCTTAGACTCAATTCTAATTGACCTATTGAGCTATACAGGAGGTCAAGCAAAGATTCCTAGAGACATAGTGATCCTGACCCAAATTAGTAATAGGGTGTTCCAACAGGCTATACTGAAAGAACAAGAGGCTTTGCAGAAAGAACAAGAAGCTCAATTGTCTAAGAAGAGATTCAGAGAGCAAGCTGAACTTAGGCCTGACTTTGAACAATGGAGCCCCACTTCCAGGAATATTATCTTGACTGCATGGAAGGCTGCCAAGGACAATATCCAGGATAGAAACAAGTGGTATTCTGAACTTGAGTGGAGGAAGCATGAGTCCAGGCAAGAGACAATTGTGCAATATAGAAGAAAGGCTAAGATGGGAAAGCTACCTCCAACTGCCCAAGAGCCTAGCAAGTACTTTCCTAAGCCTTATCATTACTTTGAAAGGCTGAAGAGCAGAAAAAGAAGGATCTTAAAGGAAAGAAGCCTGTTGCTGCTGAAGATGCTGAAGCTCCTGTCCAAGCAAAGATACAGTCTGGAAATGGCATAGTTATCAAGGAACCTGAGCAGCAATAGGATAGAATTTTTTCTTAAGTTTACTATGTGTAATCACTTGTATTAAAACTTTTTGTAAACTTTTGAATAATGAATATGATAAAGTTATTAGAACAATGTGATGTGTGTTAAATCTATTACATTATTGTTCTGAGATAATTCTGTATACATGTTTTGTTTAATACATGTTTATGTACTTACCCTGTTATAATCCTGTTTTATATCATACTGTAAATTTGTTATGTATGGTGTATATCATTGACTAAGGGTTTTGACTTCTCCAAATATGGGGAGATTGTTTGGTACATTGGAAAATATGTACCTGATTTGAAGAAGCCTCACCCTACTCAATGATATACATCAAAATGTATTTGATGAGTTTTGAGTTTAGTTGTGCAGGTTAAGTATTTGCAGGAACAACTGAAAAGTTTCTAAGTCCATGTGTCGACACCCAGAGGAAAATTGTCGACACTTAAGAAGACTTGAGTCGACACCCAGAGAAGTAGTGTCGACACTTGGAGTAACTGTGTCGACACCAGGGATGCAGAGTCCACACCAAAAGGAAAGTGTCGACACAAAGGAGATGTGTCGACACTCAATGAAAAAATGTCCAGAGAAGCTGTGTCGACACTTAGAAGCAGTGTCGACACCTAGAGGAACTTTGTCGACATCAGAAAGTGTCGACACTTGGAGGCTGTATCGACACTCAACAACACTTCAGCAAAGTTCAAGTACAAGTGTCGACACAATGAAGAATGTGTCGACACACAACAGAAGACTCAACACATGAAGAAAGTGTCGACACTAGGAGGCTGTGTCGACACTCAGCAAAGTTCAACAAATTCTAAGTACAAGTGTCGACATAATGAAGAATGTGTCGACACTCAGCCAAAGTCTCAACACAAGAAGAATGTGTCGACACAAGGAGAAGTGTCGACACCCAGCAAAAGTATCAACACAGAAGACATGTGTCGACACCAAGAAGATGTGTCGACACTGAACAAGTTCAACACAAGAAGATGTGTCGACACAAAGGAGTTGTGTCGACACTTACAAGAATTCAACTAAGTACTAAAGAACAAGGAGTTGTGTCGACACACAATATCAGTGTCGACACATGTTCAAGAAACAGTGTCGAGAAGTAAATTCTACAACACAAGGAGTTGTGTCGACACCATGAAGGCTAGTGTCGACACTTAGTCAACTTGTGTCGACACTTAGTCTATCAGTGTCGACACTTAAAGACTGACTGTCTCGACACTTTCAGACAGTTACAGATATTTCAAGAAGTGACTGGATGACATGATAGCTGTCATTCCAGCCGGTCTACTGCAACTGTCAGAGTTGTCAGAAAGTCGTTAGGAACCGAATCAGCCGGTCACCATGGAGAAAGTCTATATAAATGCTTATACATTCAACAGATAATCAGCGGTTGGAAAGCAATTCATTGAAGAATCAATTCAAGTGAAGATCTAAGTAGTTGGAGAGAGAGAGCTCCTTCCAAGAAGACAGCTGTTGGAACCAGGCTATGAAGAAAGTTTCAGACTTAGTTCTGATTCTTAAGTTAGCAGTGATTGAAGATCAGGTGCAGAGAGACTCAACCCTATCGTGTTCTACATTCAAGAAGCTTTGAAGAAAGCCAAGTGAGGTTAATCTCAGCAGAGTTCTTCCAAGAACTCATCAAGAAACCTATCAACTCTTCTCTTATTCTGAGTTGAGGTTATATACATTGTATTCTTAATTTCTAGTAGGATCCTTAGGGATCTAAGTTGTAAGCCTGAAATTATAAAGGCTGAGTGGTAGGGCCTGTGTGCCTGAGTGTAGGAGATTCATTTCTCTGAGTGTAGGCCTTGTGGCTGAGTGTAGGTCTTTATGAAGACTGAGTGGTAGGGCTGTTGAGCCTGAGTTGTAGGAGTGGGATCACTCTGAGCTGTAGGAACCTGTTTGGGGTTCTGAGTGTAAGATCTGAGGATCTGGGATATAGTGGAGGAGTTTGGCCGAATCTAGTACACTACTAGATAGGCGAAGGGGGAAAGTGGATGTACCCAGATCTTGGGGAACCACTATAAAACTGTGTGTACTCTGTGTGTGTATGATTCTGTGGTTGCTATTTTATGTGCTGTGAAATCTGTGATTAAAGCTGCCTAAAAGTTTAAAAAGATTAAGGTCACCTATTCAGCCCCCATCTAGGTGATTAGGTACAATTTCTTTCAGATACCTATAACAATTCCCTTTATTTTGGATTCATCTTGAGAAATTTTTATTGCTGGAAGTTTTTTCTTTCTAATTTATGAAATTCTTCTCTGGTATTTTGTGTTTATTCTAGGCATTTTTCTTAGAATTGTTCTACTTGCATTTCTATAAAAGTTTGGTAAATGCATTTCTCAGTTAGGTGAGAATGCTCGAAGAATTACATCATCTTTCTAGCCGTATTTGCTAAGTTGGAGAACTGGACAATCTTCTTGCTTAAGGTCATTAGATTTTGATTGGATTATGTTCTTAAGCTTAGAAAATATAGTTGGGAGAATGGCGGTGAGGAATGAGTACAAACCTAGTCAAGATTTCATGGTTCTATCATTCAGGATATTTCGGTGTAATCTGTGTATTTAGTAAAAAAATTGGTGATTTTTCAATCCTTCACTTCATGTTCATTGTGTCCACAATCTTGAGCTCTGTTTTCCATGGTGATATCATAGACCTTGTATGGAAATTGTAGAAGGGAATAATTTCATGATCGAAAAGAGCATCCTGTAGAGGTATTCATGACCAATCAAATGCATAGTTAGACTCACTAAATCGTAGACTTGCTGAATTGACTAGCTTCTGTTTCTCCTTCCTTTGGGTTTTGTGCTTGAGTGCACATTTTAGATTTTTCCACTAGACTTTAAGGGATTTCTACATTTTCCTCACCATAGTTGATTGACATTTTGTGTGCTTTAGGGTCCGTTTATTTCCGCGTCGGATCTCCGGTGCGGGATGTGTTGGGTACATTGGTCAAATGTATCTGATTTGAAGAAGCCTCACCCAACTCAATGATATACATCATAATGTATTTGATGTATGTTGAGTTTACTTGTGCAGGTTAAGTAATCACTGGACTGAAGCAAAAAGTTTCTAAGTCCATGTGTCGACACCCAGAGGGAAAGTGTCGACACTTAAGAAGACTTGTGTCGACACCCAGACAAGCAGTGTCGACACTTGGAGTCATTGTGTCGACACCTGGGATGCAGAGTCGACACTAGACAGAAAGTGTCGACACTTGGAGCTGTGTCGACACTCAGTGAAGAAAAGTGCAGAGAGGAAGTGTCGACACAAGGAGCTGTGTCGACACCCAGTGAAGCTGTGTCTACACCAGAAAGTGTTGACACTTGGAGCTGTGTCGACACTCATCAAAAGCCTGCAGAGACTAAGTTAAAGTGTCGACACTCAGAATAATGTGTCGACACTCAATAGAAGAGTCAGCACTTGAAGTATGTGTCGACACCCAGCACAATGTGTCGACACACAACCAGAAGAGTCAACACATGAAGTAAGTGTCGACACCCAGCACAATGTGTCGACACTCAGCTAAAGACTCTACACTTGAAGAAAGTGTCGACACAAGGAGCTGTGTCGACACTTAGCAAAGATCAGAAAGATCAACAAAAATATTCTAAGTACAAGTGTCGACACTAAGGGCATGTGTCGACACTCAGCTGAAGTCTCAACAAGAAGAAGGTGTGTCGACACAAGGAGCTGTGTCGACACTCAGCAAGTATCGACATTGAAGACTATGTGTCGACACCAAGAAGCAGTGTCGACACTTGACAGATTCAACACAAGAAGTTGTGTCGACACAAAGGAGATGTGTCGACACTTAGAAGAATTCAGCAAAAGCTAGAAGAACAAGTACTTGTGTCGACACTCAATTTCAGTGTCGACACATGCAGAAGAATCTGTGTCGAGACATACAAGGAGTTGTGTCGACACCTTATAGACTTGTGTCGACACTTACACAACATATGTCGACACTTGGACTATAAGTGTCGACACTTAAAGACAGAAAGTCTCGACACTTACAGACAGTTAGAGATTTTCAAGAAGTGACTGGATGACTTGACAGCTGCCGTTCCAGCCGGTCTACAGCACCTGTCAGAGATATCAGAAGTCAGTTATGGACCGGACCAGCCGGTTACCATGAAGAAGGCCTATAAATAGGCACCTACAGTTTACAGAAACTGTTGTTCAGATAGTTGTTCAAGTGGATCACATTGTTGAAGAATAAGTTATCAAAGTGGTACCAAGAGTATCAACACAAGAAGATCTTGCAGTCCAAGTGCAGATCTAAGAAGTTGGAGAGAGAGGGCTCCATCCAAGAAATCAGCCTCTGGAACTACGCTGAGAAGAAGGATTCAGATTCAATTCTGGATCTTAAGTGGCAAAGGTCAAGGAACAAATGCAGGAGGATTCAGTCTTATTCAGTTATACTCAAGAAGTTTTGAAGAAAGCTAAGTCAGAGTGAATCCAGCTGAGTTCTTCCAAGAACTCATCAAGAAACTCTCAACTCCCCTCTTTTATTTCTGAGTTGTAGAGTTAATTGCTGTAATACATTTTTAACTTGTAGGATCCCTTGGATCTGAGTGAATTGTAAGCCTATAATTATAAAGGCTGAGGGTAGGGCTTGAGAGCCTGAGTGTAGGAGATTGAGATCTCTGAGTGTAGGCCTTGTTGGCTGAGTGTAGGCCTTGGTTAGCTGAGTGTAGGCCTTGGTTGGCTGAGTGTAGGCCTTGATTGGCTGAGTGTAGGCTTTGGGATAAAGCTGAGTTGTAAGGCCTTGGGCCTGAGGTGTAGGAACCAATTTGGGTTTTGAGACAGTGGAGGAGTTTGGCCGAATCTAGTACACTGCTAGATAGGCGAAGGGGGAAAGTGGATGTACCCATATCTTAGGGAACTACTATAAACCACTGTGTATGCTGTGCTGTGGTGTGCTGTGATTATTGCTGTGTTTGCTGTGATAAACTAGTTAGTTTTCTGTGATATAACTGATTGCTGCCATTAAAGTTTAAAAAGGATTAGGTCACCTATTCACCCCCCCCCCCCTCTAGGTGTTTAGGTACCATATCTTTCAAGTGGTATCAAAGCGAGGTTCCTCAAAAAGGACTAACAGTCTAAGGAGATCCTGTTTGGCAGATTCAGTGTAAGGCAAATCACAGTTTCAAGAAATTCAAGAAAATCAAGAAACATGGGTTCCTCTGAGAATCACAAGGAATTGGGTTCCATGAAATTACTCATATGCAGGAAAGAGATCTTTGGGATCTGGAAGGAAAGGGTAAGGTTGTTTATGGAGGCCTCAGACCCTAGAATCTACATCACAGTAAAGGAAGGGCCTTATGTGCCCATGAAGATTTCAGTTTTAGATGCAAATCAGAGAACTCCAAAGGATTTCTCTGAGATGACTAAGGATGAGATTGTCCTAGCTACAATGGACAAGAGGGCACAAAACATTATAGTGAGTGCCATTGATGATGCAACTTTTCAGAATCTTATACACTGTAAGACATCCAAGGAGATGTGGGACACTCTTATAGTGTATATGGAAGGATCTGAAGAAGTTAGGCAAGATAGAAAATCCTTGCTAAATCAGGAGTATGAGAGTTTTAGACAAGGTAAAGGTGATAGCATAACTGAGTGCTACAAGAAGTTCTACAGAATAGTTAATGAACTCATGTCTTATGGAAGAGAGTTCAGTAACTATGAACTAAATGATAAGTTCTTAAGGTCCCTAACCAAAGATTGGGACACAAAGATCTGTGCCATTAGAGAAATGGCTAAGTTGGGAGAAATTCCTCCTCCTACACTATTTGGCAAGTTGTTGTCATATGAGATGCAGTTGACAGTGAGAAAAGAGGAGGAGAAATCAACAAGGACTGAGCACAAGGAAAGATCAGTTGCTTTCAAGACAGATGTCCCCAGGAAGTGCAGGAATAAATCACCAACTCCACCTCCAAAGATTGCTGAATCAGAGTCAGATGAAACAGTCAGCACCAAGTCAGAAAGCAGTGAAAGTGATGAAGACTTTGCTGCTTTCACTAGACACTTTCAGAAGTTTTTGAAAAAGAAACAGTGGAGGTCAAGGCCTTCTACATCACATGGAAAGGAAGACTCTTATCAGAAAAAGAGGTCTTCAAAGAATGACAAGAAAAGGACAAAATCTAGCAAGGCAACTAGTTCAAAGATAGTGTGCTATTGCTGCAATAGACAGGGCCATGTTATTGCAGATTGTCTAGAGAAGAGAAAGGATTCTGGTGACAGGAAAAAGACTCACTTCAAAGGGAAGAAAGAGAAATCTTTTGTAGCCAAGAAGGAGAAGACTCTATCAGATATCTCTTCTTCAGAAACTGAGTCTGAGGCTGAAGCCTACATAGGGCTGTTTGCTGAAGAAGAAGAGGAAGAATTCATGCAGATCATGGAGTCTATTTATGAACAAGAAGACAGTTAATGCCAAGGGCTAATGGCTTTGACAGAGAGTGCCAAAATCCTGGAGCAGTCAGGACCCAGTCAGGTACAAAGTTCAAGTTTAAATTCAGTTTCTTGTTCTAGTTCAGAATCAGATTCATCTTCATCAAGTGATGAAAGAGCATCTGAATCTGAGGATGATATTCATCAGCTTATAGATGAATATAAGGTACTATTGCAAGCTTACAAGAAAAGCAAGTCCCTATCCAAAAGTCAGGCAAAGGAAATTGCTAATCTTAAAGCTGGTGCAACAGATTTGGAGAAGCAGTTTGATCAAAAGCTTAATGAGATAGCTAGGCGGAAACACATAACAGTGATTCAGATGGGTACTATCACTTTTAAGAATGATCAAATTAAGAGTCTGGAGATCAATCTTCAGAAGGAGAAGGACTTAGTTGCTAGGTTTTCTAAACCTAAGTCAGTGTTACCTTTAATTGATGATTTTGTTCATCATAAAGGCAAGGCTGTACTGGGCTTTATTAGACCTGCTAGGACTGAGAAGTCCAAGTCCAAGGGCAAAGCCCCAACATTTAACAAGACTGCTGTAGATAAGACAATAAAGGTTGTACCTAAGCAAAGGTACAATAAGTTTGAATGCTGGTGCTGTGGCAAGGTTGGCCACTTTGTAGTGGACTGTTGGCACAATGTTAGTGCCAAAGTGAGTAGTAAGCTACCTGGTGGAAAGCCAGTAGGTAGTTTGATCAAGTTGTAGACTAACAAGTACCAAGGACCCAAGAATTCTTTGGGTTCTAAGGTCCATTAATCTGTTTTGCAGGTAAGTCCAAGTGGCCATACCCCAACATGGTACTTGGACAGTGGATGTTCCAGACATATGATTGGAACAAGAAGATTACTAAAGGACTACATTCCAGTAAAATATGGTCCAAAAGTAACCTTTGGTGGTTCTGAAAAAGGAATCATCAAAGGATTTGGTAACATTTCTACAAACTTAGTTACCATTACTCAAGTGGCTTATGTTAAAGGGTTGAAACACAACCTAATAAGTATAAGTCAATTAAGTGATGTAGGGTATGACATCTCATTTGTTAAAAATGGTTGTCATATCAAGAGGTCAAGTGATCAAGAGATCATTTTGACTGGTTATAGGAAGAGGAATGTCTAATGCCTAGACATTATGGTTGAGAACAATGGTTCTCCAGTTTATCTTGTAGCTGATGAGACAGTATCTCATTGTGTCAAATGGCACAAGAGGCTTGCCCATCTTAACTACAAGACTATTAGCAAACTCTTTAGCAAAGAGTTAGTGAGGAATGGTCCTCAAGTTAAGTGTGTTAAAGATGGTATTTGCTCAGCTTGTCAAAAGGGCAAGCAGACTAAATCCACCTTTAGAAGCATAGAAAACAAAGATGCTGTGAGGTGTTTATACCTCTTGCATATGGATCTCTTTGTTCCAATGCCAGTTCACAGCTTAGGTAGGAAGGTCTATACCTTTATAGTTGTAGATGACTACTCAAGGTTTTCCTGGGTGTTCTTCTTAAGACAGAAATCTGAAACACCTAGTGTCTTCTATAGCTTTGTCAAGCAAATTCAGAATGAACTAAATAGTACAGTGGTCAAAATTAGAAGTGACCATGGTACTGAATTTCAGTCTGATAGCATGACAAAACTGTGTGAAGACTTTGGGATATTTCAAGAATTCTCTTCACCTAAAACACCTCAGCAAAATGGCATTGTTGAGAGGAAGAATAGAACCTTGATAGAGGCTGGTAGGACCCTACTAAGTGATACATCTCTGCCAGAATATTTCTAGGCTGAAGCAGTTAATACTGCATGCCATGTTATAAATAGGGCTACCATCACTAAGAGGCTTAACAAGACCCCCTATGAAGTTGTGAAAGGCAGGAAACCAAACCTATCCTATTTTAGGATCTTTGGTTGCAAATGCTTCATACTTAACAATGGGAAGTCTTACTTAACTAAGTTTGCTGCCAAGTCCCAAGAGGGAATTTTTGTTGGGTACAGCAATAATAGTAAGGCTTATAGAGTCTACAACTTGACTACACAAGTTGTAGAAGAATCAGTGCATGTAGTTTTTGATGAGACTAAACTTATTAATAATGAGTTGTCTAGCAGTGTATGCAGCCTCACAGGTTTGACAAAGAAAATGGACAAGCTTACTATAGAAGAAGTGCCTACTGCAAGATAGCAAGTAGAAGAAAGTAGTTGTTGTCCAGGGGGAGAACTACATGTGCCAGTTGCTGAAGAAATCCAAGGTATACAGCATGATGCAGATGCTGAAATGGTTCAACCAGAAGTTAAGATGCCTCCAGCCCACAGGCATCTTAGAGATCATCCAGTAGAGCTGATTATTGGAGATCCAAGACAAGGAGTTCAAACAAGGAGCAGAAATCAGAATGCTGTAATCTATTCCAGCTTTCTATCACAAGTTGAACCCAAGAAGTTTGAAGAAGCAATACAAGATCCACAATGGACTGAAGCAATGTAAGAAGAGCTTAATCAGTTCAAGAGGTGCAAGGTCTGGGAATTAGTTCCTAAACCTAAAGACCACAATGTGATAGGAACTAAGTGGATCTACAGGAATAAGATGGATGAACAAGGGGTCATCATTAAGAATAAGGCTAGACTGGTTGCTAAAGGATATAGGCAAGAAGAAGGTATTGATTTTGATCAAACCTTTGCTCCAGTAGCCAGACTGGAAGCCATAAGGATGTTCTTGGCCTATGCAACCTATCAAGGATTCAAGGTATACCAAATGGATGTCAAGTCAGCATTCCTAAATGGTAATCTTAAAGAAGAAGTCTATGTGGAGCAGCCTTCAGGTTTTGTTGATCCAACTCTACCTCATCATGTCTATAGACTTAGGAAAGCTTTATATGGGTTAAAGCAAGCCCCTAGGGCTTGGTATGAAACCCTATCTAGTTTCCTCATTGAGAACAAGTTCTCAAGGGGGAAAATAGATAAGACTCTATTCCTTAGGGAATCTAGAGGCAAACTTATACTAGTCCAAATATATGTAGATGACATTATATTTGGGTCTACTGAAAGCAGCCTTTGCAAAAAGTTTGTAAAACTTATGCAAGGTTAGTTTGAGATGAGTAATATGGGAGAGCTGAAGTTTTTCTTGGGTCTCCAAGTTAAACAGACTGAGAGTGGTTTGTCCATTTGTCAGTCCAAGTTCACCCTAAAACTCATAAGGATGTATGGTATGGATTCATCCAGCACCATGAAGACTCCTATGGGGTCAAGTATGTCTCTTAGCAAGGATGATACAGGGAAACCTGTAGATGAAACCTTGTATAGAGGGATAGTTGGATCCCTATTATACTTGACTGCTAGTAGACCTGACATCATGTATGCTACATGTGTTTATGCCAGGTATCAAGCCTGCCCTAAAGAGTCTCATTTGACAGCAGTCAAAAGAATATGTAGATATCTAAAGAGCACTCCCTATCTAGGCCTCTGGTACCCTAGGAATGGAGATTTTGATCTAACAGGTTATTCAGATGCAGACTTTGTAGGATGCAAAGAGGATAGAAAGAGCACTACTGGAACCTGTCAATTCCTAGGTGGGAGACTAATTTCATGGAGTAGCAAAAAGCAAACCAGTGTGGCTATCTCCACAGTTGAGTCAGAGTATGTGGCTGCAGGAAGTTGCTGTGCTCAACTTTTGTGGATACAACATCAGCTAGAGGACTATGGATTTCAGGTAAGTAGAACTCCACTTTTCTGTGATTCTACAAGTGCTATTTCAATAGCTAATAACCTTGTATCTTATAGTAGAACTAAACATATTGAAATTAAATATCATTTTCTTAGGGAGCATGTAGAAAGAGAAGATATTTTACTTGAATATGTTAAAACTGATAATCAGATAGCTGATATGTTTACTAAGCCCCTAGAAGAAGCTAAGTTCAATAGATTCAAAATTGAACTAGGAATGATAAACTTAGAATAAGTTTACAGAATTAAAATTGGCTAAGTAAAAAGGTGTCGACAAATAGACAAGTCTATGTCGACACAAAATAGTGGTGTCGACACTTCAGGAAAAAGGTGTCGACACATCCAGGATTGGTGTCGACACTTCAGAATGTTTGTGTCGACACATGTCAAGTAGGTGTCGACACATCCAATGTGGTGTCGACACTTATGTTTTACTCAGAATTTTCTAAGTAAAGTCTCGACAATATGTCGAGTTATGTTGTGTCGACACATAATCAAGTGTCGACACATAAAATCTGTTGACTAAACTTGTGTCGACACATGTGTGTCGAGACATTATAAGTCAGTGTCGACACTTATAGCCAGTGTCGACACATTTTAAGTTAGCTGTCCCGCCTGTTCATCTTCAAAATCAGAAAGGTATAAATAGGGTTCTGTCTTTGTTTGTCGACACGCTTTCAAAGTTTCGAGACCAAAACTACTGTGTCGACACCTCTCTTTTCTAAAGACAACTTCTACAAACCCTAATGGCTCCTAAGATTGAGGAGAACGTTAACGAGGGTTATGAGCTTGTGTGCGGCGCGTTCGACGATGCAGATGCAGAAATCAAGGCGGTTGTAACCCTAGTCGCCGATTCTGGACTAGAATATCTAGTGTCAGAACCTACAAAGATTTGGAAGAAGGAGGTACTTGAATTCCTTCATGGAGCTGCAGTAGATGAATCTGGATACAAAATCAAATCCAGAGTTCATGGAGATAAGGTTAAGGTAACCCCAAAAAGTCTGAGGAATATTCTTCAATTGCCAAGAACTCAAGATGAAGAAGAGGTTACTGCTTCAAAGACCAGGGAAGCTTTAACCTGGTGTGGACTTGATCCAAAGATGAAGATAGGATCTGTATTCAACAGGAAAGGCATGAATAATCAAGGAAAGTTCATGTCTGAGATTGTGGGAAAAGTCTTACTCAGCAAGCATGGAGGGCATGACAGAGTGTCTGCCCATATGTTTGGCATCATGACAAGGATAATCTTCACTCTGAAAACAGATTGGTCTATGGTGGTTTATGAGAAGATCAAGGAGAGCTTGAAGAAGCCCAATCTGGGCAGAATTATTAGTCTATACCTAGCTGGTGTGATACCAGAGGTAATGAATACTGCTGCAGGCAGCAAGATAAACCACATGAGGAAGATGGATCAAAGGATATTTCAAGATGGGACAGGGTATTGTCCAAAGAAATGCCAACCCCAGAGAAGACAATTACTGAGAAAGATACTCCTCCAAAGATGAAAAGGAAGACAGCTCCTGTGGAACAAGTGTCCACAAGCAGTTCAGGAAGTGAAGAACAAGTTGTTTTCACTCCTGATGATCATGAGGAAGTGCCTGCAGAGAAGACTCCTGCTGCTCAAGAGACTGCTGAGATCCAGGGGAAGCTACCACAAGCTAGCCCCATCCACAAGGATCAAAGCCAGGGGGAGCCTCCAGTTGTAGAAGAACCATCTACACTGGATAGTGAGCAAGCAACCACCATCATCCAAGAGGTACTCACTGACCTCAATACTTTAGAATATCTTATAGAAGATGTTGATTTGTCTGATGTTCCTCAGCAAACTCAGCTGCATAGTCAAGAACCAGATGTTGTTATCAATGACACATCTGCTGTTCCAGAAATTCCTGATCCAGAAGTTGAAGAGCAAAGAATGTCTCCAGCTCAATCACCTCAAGAGTTCACCATGGAAAATTTATTTCTAAATCTAGATCAAGCTAATTTTGACATGGACAAAGAAGCTGCTGGAAGAGATACTGCTGCTGCTGAGGGGGAGCAAGTACAAGATCTGGAAGAGCCTATTAGGCTAGAAACTGAGAAGGCACCTGATGTGCAAGCTAACAAACCTCCAAGCCCTAAGGATAGGGTTGACATAGCCAGCACTTCTGCCTCTGAAGATGAGGAGAGTGCTAGGGCTAATAAGAAGAAACTGTATGTTTTTAAAAGGAGAAGTCAGAGTTATAAGAAAGCTCTGCAATCTATAGCCCCACAACCTATAGTTCAACAAGCTCCAACAGTTGATTATAGTGCTTTACTGATTGCACTACAGATTAAAATGGATGAACAAAGAAAAGCTATTGAAGCTTATGTAGATGAAGGGCACAAAGCTTTACAGTTTGATCTTACCCAAGATATAAAGTCTATAAGGTTTGAAATGAACCTTAACAAGAAGTAAATGAATGAATGCTTCCACAAAGATGGAAATGCAGTGGTATATTTGGCAACACACCAGGAGAAAATCAAAGCCCAAGTTGATGATATAGCATTGAAACAAGGATATGTTCTTGAGAATCAGTTAAGAATGAATGACAATTTAACTGCCTCCCATAATGCTATAGTCACTGAGTTGAAGAACAAGGCTGCTGAACCTTCTACATCTACTGCTGCTGCTAAAGCTGATTTTGATAAAGTATTTCAAGAAGAAATTACTGTTGTTAAGACTGCAATCCAAGCATCCCAGAAGGTCATATCTGAACAACTTACAAAGCTCAAACCTTACTTTAAAGATGGAATCAGATACTTGGATAGTCAGATCAGATTTCAAAAGGATGATGTCAGAGATCACATGGCTAGAGAAGTCATAAAGGGGGAGAGAGTACTAGTCAAGGCAAGCTCTGAACATGCTAAGTGGATATCAAATTCAATCAGGGCTACCCTTGGATATCCTCCTCTGTGTGATGACCAAGATGTTGCTGAATCAGGCATTAACCCTGCTTATTTTGGAGGTGAGCCACCAGAAGTAGCTCAAGTCATTTATCCACCTCCAGACTTTGAAATGATTCAAGAAGATGTGAGCACCATGTATAGCCCACCTGAGGGCAAGGACAATATCCATATTGAAAAGGTTGTTCAACCTATTACTGAAGCCATGCAAGAGGCATTACAAAAGGAGGAAGAGACAAGGTTGTCCAAGAAGAGGTTTAGGGAACAAGCAGAACAAAGGCCAGATTTTGAACAGTGGAGCCCTACCTCTAGGAATATAATTTTAACTGCCTGGAAAGCTGCCAAGGACAATACTCATGACAGGAACAAGTGGTTCTCTGAAGCTGAATGGAGAAAGCATGAGATCAGGCAGGAAGCAATAGTTCAGTATAGAAGGAAGGCTAAGATGGGAAAGCTACCTCCTACTGCAGTAGAGCCTAGCAAGTACTTCCCTAAGCCATATTATTATTTTGAGAGGCAGAAGATCAAGGCAGAAGAACTTAAAAAGAAAGATCTAAAAGGCAAGAAGCCTGCTGATGCTGAAACTATTGAAGCCCCTGTCAAAGCTCAAGTCCAACCTGGCAAAAGCATAGTTATCAAAGAACCAGACCAGAAATAGATTAAAAATTGTCTTGAAGATTGTTGTAATCTTTTGAGTGTAAAACATTTTTGTAAACCACTGAAGATGTATAAGAAAAATGTTAGAACAATTTATGATAAATATATTTCATGATTGTTCTGTGAATGTGTCTATTTCTTGTTTGTTCTGAAATGATGAATGTGTATACATGTGTGAATTAATACATGTTTATGTTTACCCTGCTGTAAATAATCTGCTTTACATCATTTTGTAATTTTTAATTTTGAATGGTGTATATCATTGACTAAGGGTTATGACTTCTCCAAATAGGGGGAGATTGTTGGGTACATTGGTCAAATGTACCTGATTTGAAGAAGCCTCACCCAACTCAATGATATACATCATAATGTATTTGATGTATGTTGAGTTTACTTGTGCAGGTTAAGTAATCACTGGACTAAAGCAAAAAGTTTCTAAGTCCATGTGTCGACACCCAGAGGGAAAGTGTCGACACTTAAGAAGACTTGTGTCGACACCCAGACAAGCAGTGTCGACACTTGGAGTCATTGTGTCGACACCTGGGATGCAGAGTCGAAACCAAACAGAAAGTGTCGACACTTGGAGCTGTGTCGACACTCAGTGAAGAAAAGTGCAGACAGGAAGTGTCGACACAAGGAGCTGTGTCGACACCCAGTGAAGCTGTGTCTACACCAGAAAGTGTCGACACTTGGAGCTGTGTCGACACTCAGCAAAAGTCTGCAGAGACTAAGTTAAAGTGTCGACACTCAGAACAATGTGTCGACACTCAACAGAAGAGTCAGCACTTGAAGTATGTGTCGACACCCAGCACAATGTGTCGACACACAACTAGAAGAGTCAACACATGAAGTAAGTGTCGACACCCAGCATAATGTGTCGACACTCAGCTAAAGACTCTACACTTGAAGAAAGTGTCGACACAAGGAGCTGTGTCGACACTTAGCAAAGATCAGAAAGATCAACAAAAATATTCTAAGTACAAGTGTCGACACTAAGGGCATGTGTCGACACTCAGCTGAAGTCTCAACAAGAAGAAGGTGTGTCGACACAAGGAGCTGTGTCGACACTCAGCAAGTATCGACATTGAAGACTATGTGTCGACACCAAGAAACAGTGTCGACACTTGACAGATTCAACACAAGAAGTTGTGTCGACACAAAGGAGATGTGTCGACACTTAGAAGAATTCAGCAAAAGCTAGAAGAACAAGTACTTGTGTCGACACTCAATTTCAGTGTCGACACATGCAGAAGAATCTGTGTCGAGACATACAAGGAGTTGTGTCGACACCTTGTAGACTTGTGTCGACACTTACACAACATGTGTCGACACTTGGACTATAAGTGTCGACACTTAAAGATAGAAAGTCTCGACACTTACAGACAGTTAGAGATTTTCAAGAAGTGACTGGATGACTTGACAGCTGCCGTTCCAGCCGGTCTATAGCACCTGTCAGAGATATCAGAAGTCAGTTATGGACCGGACCAGCCGGTTACCATGAAGAAGGCCTATAAATAGGCACCTACAGTTTACAGAAACTGTTGTTCAGATAGTTGTTCAAGTGGATCACATTGTTGAAGAACAAGTTATCAAAGTGGTACCAAGAGTATCAACACAAGAAGATCTTGGAGTCCAAGTACAGATCTAAGAAGTTGGAGAGAGAGGGCTCCATCCAAGAAATCAACCTCTGGAACTAGGCTGAGAAGAAGGATTCAGATTCAATTCTGGATCTTAAGTGGCAGAGGTCAAGGAACAACTGCAGGAGGATTCAGTCTTATTCAGTTCTACTCAAGAAGCTTTGAAGAAGGCTAAGTCAGAGTGAATCCAGCTGAGTTCTTCCAAGAACTCATCAAGAAACTCTCAACTCCTCTCTTTTATTTCTGAGTTGTAGAGTTAATTGCTGTAATACATTTTTAACTTGTAGGATCCCTTGGATCTGAGTGAATTGTAAGCCTATAATTATAAAGGCTGAGGGTAGGGCTTGAGAGCCTGAGTGTAGGAGATTGAGATCTCTGAGTGTAGGCCTTGTTGGCTGAGTGTAGGCCTTAGTTGGCTGAGTGTAGGCCTTTGTTGGCTGAGTGTAGGCCTTGATTGGCTGAGTGTAGGCTTTGAGATAAAGCTGAGTTGTAAGGCCTTGGGCCTGAGGTGTAGGAACCAATTTGGGTTCTGAGACAGTGGAGGAGTTTGGCCGAATCTAGTACACTGCTAGATAGGCGAAGGGGGAAAGTGGATGTACCCATATCTTGGGGAACCACTATAAACCACTGTGTATGCTGTGCTGTGGTGTGCTGTGATTATTGCTGTGTTTGATGTGATAAACTAGTTAGTTTTCTGTGATATAATTGATTGCTGCCATTAAAGTTTAAAAAGGATTAGGTCACCTATTCACCCCCCCCCCTCTAGGTGTTTAGGTACCATATCTTTCAGGATGACACAAGGCGGAAAAACAAACGGCGCCTCGCGCGGGCAACAACTTTTGCTCCTGCATCTCTTCGCAAAAGCGTTGGCGAGGCTCTGTCTCTCGCCCCGCCTCCGCACCTCCGGTCGCAAACCCCGCATCAATTTCTCCCGCACCGGCTCCCGCTGCCCATCCAAACAAACCCTTAGTCGAATTTGGATTTGTCATCCCAGACAAGCTTGAGGTTAATTGGTTGACTCCTTTGAGCACAAACTGCGCATTATTACTTTATTGTTTCTTTTTTATTTTTTATTTTTTATTTTTTATCATGGTTAGGAGGTTGGATATTGATGTGCATGTGAGATGATAGAAATTTCTCTATTGACAATTTCTCCTTGATGCATACACCCTGAAGGGAATGGTCGATTGGAGTACACCTTGGACCACATCACACATGTTTTATTATTGAACTTATCAAAGATGCATCTTTTAACTTTGTGCTTTTAAATCAAAGGCCCTGCTTGTACTTCACAGGGGATCATGGTGCCAATTCACATTAACCAACATATAGCGACAATGCGTTTCATTTAAATCTAGGCAGTTTTTGTTACATTTAGAGGTCCTCTCTTATTTCGGTTTAGGTGCAATAAAAGGTGAATTTTTGGAAGTTTTGGGGTAATTTCACATACATAAGATTACATAGGGGCCAATTTTGATCTCCTAATGACATGTTTGCCGAAAATCACTCCCAAGAGTGACAATTTGGTGTTGTCCTTGGACTACAACGCACGTCTTAGTATTGAACTTGTCAAAGATGCATCTTTTAACTTTGTGCTTTTAAATCGAAGGCCCTGCATGTATTTAGAGTAGGGGCACTATTTCTCCACGGGGGATCATGGAGGCAATGCGCATTAGCCAACATGTTTTGGTTGGAGGTGTAATAACAGGTGGATTTTTGGAATTTTTGGGGTAATTTCACGTACATAAGATGAAATAGGTGATAATTTTGCACTCTAAATGGAGGGGTGAGAAATGAAAGATGACTCAACATGTCTTTCTTTTGATCCGAACCTCTTGAGTCAATCATTATTCTTTTGATTATTTAGTGTGCATATGCTCAGATCTTAACCAGTTCCTTACACCGTATCAAATCATAATTGATGGAGATCAATGATTGTTGGGTCATCAAATGGATGATTGGTGACCGCCGTCGCGTTCCTCTCAATTTTTCACATTTTTATATATTTTATTTTATTGGACTTGTATTTTGTGAGTTATGTTAATTATCCACCTGACCATCATGGTCGTGGATATACTTAACCAAACTCCCCCTTTATATGCAAGCAACTGCCGGTTCAAAAGGTCATTGACGATTTACGGTTTTTAGAAGGAACCGCTCGGTCAACCCCTTTGGTGCGACGTTGAAGGCCTTCCCACGGTGGCGTCATGGAAATCTTCCTCCAGGGGGTGTGACGCCCCCTTCCACCACCACTCGTCGACCCTCCAGCTACTAACGAGCCTTCTAATCGTCGTTCCCACCGACGAATCCACAAATCCATCCCTCCTCATCACACCCTATGACCTTTCCCCGCCTCCTCCAACCCATCTTCGTTGTTTGATCCTTTCTCTTCCTTCCCATAAGTCTGACATTGCCCTCCTTAGCCACCCCGTAGGGTTTTCTCCTTGTCCAGCCCTCTTCTCCTCCAACGATGACCTTCCATCTCCTTCCCGCAACAAGATACTACCTCCTCCAACCCCCCTTCACTTCCCCGTCCCTTTGCAGCCCCACCAGCTCAAGATCCACCCGTCCGACCCTCCACAACCCCCTTTACCTCCAAACGCCCTCCTTAATCTCTTTTAACCCCCACGCCCTGCACGCATGCCCCACAGTCTTTAAACATCCCCATGTCCTAGTAAGCCACCATCCCCCTCTAAAACAACCCACAATCCCCTTGTCAGTCCTGATTCAATCCCAAATACCAGTGTTTATAATTCCGAACAGCCACCACCACCACCGACATCCATTAGTTGGTGAACTTTTAGTACTTGAATTGAGATCTTCTCATTGTGCGGACAACTTATATTGTTAGTAATGTTTTGGCTTAGATTAATTCTTATTGTCTCTCTTTATTGACTATCAATAATTATTTGCTTTGGATTTCAATTTTTAGTGCACCCTCAATTTATTCTGCAATAATCGCCTAATTATTAATTTTGGACATTTGTTTTTAATTAAGATTGAAATTACGTGGATTTTAAAATTAATATTGTTTAATTTGCACATCAGACATACTTGCATGATTGAGATGTTACATTTGCATTGGTGTTTATGCTATGAGTTTTTTTTCATTGAATTGTGTGTTTCTTGTGTGCTTGCATTCATCCCCATTTTCATTTAAGGGTTTGTCAATGGTCAATTGTATTCATCGCGTGCGCATTTACATTGCATGTAGGGTTAGGGTATCACTTGTTCGCTACCTGTAGATTCGTACTGCGTCAATAATGTTTTTTTCAATATTTATATTTTATGACCAATATATTATTTTCAAAAAATTTCTCTGACATGCTATTGAGGATCTTTGAATATTTTATCCTTCTTTATTCATCAGACCTTGCTGAAAGTGATTTGGAAGACTTCCGCTCCTGTATGGAGGCAGAATCTATCGAGATGGGTGAGCTCAAGGTATTGTTGTAGTATATTCACCATCCATTAAAGAGTAGCCACATTTTCCTTCGACTCTCTGTTTTATTTTAGGGTCATTTACTGAGACCTGCCCTCTAACTTTGCATAATTGCAAGGACACCTCTCCTCTATCCTTCAAAATTATCAAAACATCCCCTCCAGGCTAACATTGCTAACATACATGTACCCTAAAACGAACTTTTTTTATGCATGTATGTTAACAACGTGAGCTTAGAGGAGATGTTTTGATACTTTTGAAAAATAGAGGGGAGCTCTTTGAATTGTGTAAAGTTAGAGGAGAGTTCTTCGCAATTAGTCCTTTATTTTATTGAGTTTTGGCGGTATTCTCAATATAGGAAAAAGCTGAAATCTTTTGGAGCCGCTGAGAATGCAGATTATTCAAACAATGTCTCCGGGCCTTCAGGAAATTTAAATGGAAAGGATCAATCCGTTGTGTCCTTGAAAAGGGAAATAAAAAAACGAAAGCATGCACACAGAGAGCTCAGTTCAAGGAAGGATGCTGAAGTTTCTGCACTGTTAGCTGAGAAGGATTTTGTATGGAACCAGTTTATGAAGATGGAGAATTACTATATTGCCCTCTTAAAGAGGAAACGTGCAGAAGCCAATGAAAAGGATGAGATTATTGCAAAGTTGGAAGCTGAAAGAGGCATTCTAAAGCTAGATGTCAGAAAGCATTTTGAGCAACGGGAACAGGCTGATCTGAAAATGGAGAAGATTAGCAGTGACATGGATGAGCTCCGGTCGTCAGCCATGGTGAAGGAAAATGTAATTGAGAACTTGAAGGAAGAGATTTCCAAACCTACGGGAGGTTGGAAGAAAAATATTCAGGACAACTCCAGAGGGAAAAGTAAATATGCCGGGAAGTTGCAGAATGGCCCGAGCATGGTCATAGAAACTCAGAGTGGTTCAAGGAAACGTTATTTGAACAGTTGTGACGCCGGCACGAGTTACAAGCGTAGAAGCTCCCATAGGGTCACTCTTGAAAAGCCCACGCCTAGTAATGTTCTTGTAAGTTGCATATCCAACTACTTCTGATCTGACAATTTTTGTGTTATTATTTTGATTTTGCAACAAATTTCTTCCAGAAATGATTGTTTTCTACCTGGTTTTCTTGCCCTTTGTCATTGTCTTCTAATTTTTTACACTAACTTTTTCTGTAGACAGCCATTTTTACTGCCACTAGCATCCATACAAGAATTTTTGGAATATGTTAGACTGTGGGAATGAAACTTTGATTTTTTATTTTGATAAAATTTTAAATGAAACAAAAATATTTAGTTGAGAATTGGAATAAATATTATATCAAATCTAAAAAAATAAATATTGCAGTACAAGTTGTACAGCTATATATATACATGTGCTTTTATAGTGGGCCTTTACGGTGAAATTTTAGACTTGTAATTCAACTTATTTTTCTCCTTCACGAGCAATGCAATCTAGGCAGCGGCTGGAGGGAGCTGGAAATCGTATGGAGTGAGAGAGAGAGAGAGAAGCCATCAGCAAAAAAATACTTTTGTAAACATATGTTCTCATCCTTATTTTGTTGTTTGTTGGATGAAAATTGAAAATTTCATTCTATTTTCTAATGAACTGTGAGAAATGATCTAATGAAAAAATCAATTTATTCGCATTTCGTAGATAAATTCTGTTGCTTATTAGTTACAAATGCATTAAATACAAAATTATGAAGTAATTTTCATTTGCATTTCCTCCAATTCCTTTGAATCAAGTGAAATCTTATTTCAATCTCCCTCATGTTGTTGTATTGATGTTTCTTTTGGTATGTGTTGATTCTAATTATGTCCCAACTATTATCAGATGCTTCATCAAGGTCTGATTGGGCAGAGGGGGAGAACTCCTTCGCTGGAACCGTTACAATCACCACTATTTCATTCTGATTTCAAAGTTCCTAAGTTGAAGAAATCCGCACGGCTCGAACCATAGATTCTTATTTTATTTTATATTATTATTTTATATCGCTGTGTTAATCCTGCTCAAAAATGTGTGAAATATATCTTGTATGTTATGTATAGAGATCATGGTGGTAAACTTGGTTGGATTTGGGTGGGGGACCAAATTTTTTGTAACTGCAGGAAGTCACATGCATTTTATGCTATGCTGCTTTTTCCCTCATGTGACCTATAATGTGTTAATTTCCTTTTTAATGGAAGGCTTGGGAGTGAGTTGGTGGTCTTGATTTACTCTGATATCATGTTATAATCTATTTCAGGTTGCATGCATACATTCTAACAAGACCTTCAATAGACTTGAAACTTATATTGCAACGCCCCTCAGCGAAATTTTCTTCCTTATAGAGTATTCCATTTATCATATTCAAATTTTGATTTTCATGAACTACTTGTCACTGCAATGAGATTCTGGGTTGTGTTGAGCCAGAGTATATTCTGGGTTGAGTTGTGTTGCGGGTCACCCAACCTTTTCCCCGATCTGGAGAATCGGACCGCCTTAGCTCGGAGTCGAGTCGGGCGCTCAATCAATTAAAGAAAATCGTAGCAATGGACAAGAGATGCTTTTGACGTGAAAAATCCAGAAAGAGTGAAAAACCACGTGTCTGGAACTATGCCGAGCCATAATCCTCTAGCTTTTTGGAGTGTTATAGAAATTCGTTTGATCTCGGAGGGCGACAGGTCGCTACTCCGTTACATGTACAGAAAACGAGGGAAAATGATCAAGTCCAAGGAGCGTCGATGGAAGTGCTTCGGCTTTAGGATGACGTTGAACTCACGGAACCTTGGTGGAAGCGTTTGTTGAAATTTGTGAAGTGGAAGTGGGTGACGGGACAGGCCGCGCGGCCTGTGCGGACAGCTTTGGCGGACTGGGCGGACTGGGCGGACTGAGGGTTGCGGCCTGGTGAGAAGTCTGGTGGAAGCCGGCTGTGTTCTGAGCGGGTTGTTGCATGGAGTCCGCGGTTTGGTGCGGCCTGGTATCTGCGGATAGAGAGGCTTGCGGACTGGTGCTTTGCTCAGTGGTCGCGGGTGCAAGTTTGCGCTGTTGGCGGGTTGGTTCGAGTTCGCGGGAAGCCTTGCGGACTGGTGTGTCCGCGGTTTGGGCTGTTGCGGACTGGGCCTTGAGCTTGGCTGAGGCCTTGTCGAGCTCAGGTGTTACAGCAGGTCTTGCTGTGGAGATCGGTTGGCGGACTGGTGTTTGGAGTCCGGGAGTAAGCTGCTGTGTTGGACAAGTGCGAGGAGCTCGCGGACTGGTTGCGGTCTGTGCTAGGGTGTTTGGCGGACGGGACTTTGTGTCCGCCATGCTCGCACTGGCCCTTGATGGTTTTGGACTTGGTCACACTTGGTGTCAAGTTCATGGTGTCCGCCGTATCCGCGAAGTCCGCTGTGACCGGGCGGACTGTTGCTGTTTGCCTTTGGTCGTGGACTTGTGGCGGATTGAGGTGTGAGTCTTGCGGACTGCCTCGGGTTGGTGCGGACTGCCATTGAAGAAGGTGTTGTCCTGCAGTGGTTGGAGCTTTGTGGGCTGGTGCCTTGTCCGCTTAGCTTAGGCGGACTGGAGAGGGTTCGTCAATGGTTGCCTTGCTCCTGGCGGTTTCCCTTGGTGACTGGCTAAGTCCTCGCAGACTGAGCGGACAGTCGTTTGTGTTCGCGCGGACTGGGGCGGTGTCGCTATCTCTTGGGCGGTGACCACACTCCTCACCTGGCCTATAAATAGGACCCTCCTGGCACATCTACAGTAACCTAAGTAACGTGAGTGAACAGTAATTTTGGGTTGGGGGAGTGCTGCGGTCTGTGTTTTCCAGTCCGCGCGGATTGTTTCAGGCTGACGGTTTGCTGTGTGCAGGTCGCGCGGATAACTTCAAGGAGCCAGGAGTTTGGCTGTGACTTCGGTCAGTGCTTGGAAGTGTGCGGTCTCTGCGGACTCAGCAGGAGGTCGCTCTGCGGCTTGTCAGTTCTGTTTCAACTTTCCCAGCTTCAATAACCTGTCCGCCGGCTTCAGGCGGGTAGGGGAGTTCCTCAGTTCAGGTTCAGCAGGAGACGAATAACGGTCTGTCCGCGCGGCCTCGCGGTCTCGGCGGACTCCGTGGTATTCGGCGGTTTGCAGCATAGCTTGGGCGAGCTCAGCGGTCTCGGCGGACTGGAGTGCTGTCCGCCCGGCTTGTTTTTTGGTTCTTTCTGTTTACAGCTGTAATACTAGCGAAATCATGTCTCGCTATGTATGCCTCGGATTGTAAAGAAGTGAATGCATAATAAGATCTTCTTGTGCTTCCATTGTTTTGTTGGGTGCAACCTCTAGTCCTTGGGTTTCCGCAGGTTCAGCGTGCGAACTGGGTAGTTCCGAAGATATTAATTTGGCGTTTGGGCTATCTTGCTGACCACGTTGAGAAAATTTAACATGGTATCAGAGCCAGGTTTCTGAGGTTGCGGAGGTTCAGTTGCGTGAGCAGAGGTCAACCAGCGTTGTTACTCAGGGATTGAGTGGTGTTCAACCTGTGTTGTTGCTCGGAGCTGCTGAAGGGTACCAACAGGTGGTTGCAATGGAAGGAAGCTTAGCAAGAGGTCTGGGCATTGAACTCCTAACGCCGACTAACTACAAGAAGTGGAAGTCGTGCATGAAGAGTTATCTTCTAGGCGAGGAGCTGTGGGAAGTCGTCGGTGGAGACGACAGACAGGAAGTTACTGCTGCTTTCGGTACTGCTGAGCAGGTGAGGCTCTGGAGAAGAACTAATGCTAAGGCAGAGTTCGTTCTGAAGAGAGCTGTCTCTCCGGAACTGTTTGATCACATCATTGGATGTGAGTCGGCTGCTGATATTTGGGCAACCATTGATGAGTTGTTCAATAGGAAGAATGTGGCGCGACTTCAGTTCCTGGAGAATGAGTTGGCCAGGGCAACTCAGGGAGACCTTTCCATCTCCAGGTACTTCTTAAAGATGAAGAGCTTGTGTGCTGAGATGTCGGCACTGGATCCTGATGAGCCTATCTCTGAGGCAAAGATGAAGAGGCACATTATCCGCGGCTTGCGGAAGGAGTATGTGGCCTTTGTTACATCTGTTCAAGGGTGGGCTACTCAGCCGTCGTTGCTGGAGCTGGAGAATCTGCTTGCCTCGCAGGAGAGCTTAGCAAGGCAGATGGCTGGAGTGAATCTGAATCAGGAAGGCAGCGAGGCTCTCTTCTCAGGCAAGAAGAAGGGATGGGAAGGGAAGAAGAAGAAGAAGGTGCAGGCCGCTGTTGAAAAGGAGACTTCAACTTCGTATCCGCCGGAGAGGAGCAATGCTCCTAAGGACTGGAAGAAGAATCTGAAGTGCTACCGGTGTCATCAGCGTGGGCACTTCAAGCGGGACTGCAAGGTCAAACTGCAGCCTGGGCATGCTGCGGGAAAGGAGGAAGCTTGCTCGCGAAGTGAAGAAGCAGAATGGGGAGGAGCTTTTATGACGGGCACTTGTGTCCGGGCCTTATCTGCTGAGGACTTCAACAGCGAGTGGATCATCGACTCCGGGTGTGGTCATCACCTCACCGGAGACAAGTCGAAGTTCACCTCCATGCAGGCTTACTCAGGTAATGAAGCTATTATCACTGCTGATAATATTGTTTATGCAGTAGAGAAGGAGGGGGTCGTGTCTTTGGGTAGTGATCAGGGGCCACTCACATTAAGGAGTGTGTATCACGTGCCGGGCATGAAGAAGAACCTCTTCTCGGTGACCAACGCGGTTGACGCTGGGTATCACATTCTGTTTGGGCCAACAGACGTGAGGTTCCTTCGCAACATATCAGCGGTAAAGGCTGATGTTGCTCATGTTGGGAGGAGGGTGAAGAACTTGTTTGTTCTTTCCACCAGTGCCTATGTTGATAGGATGAGAGCCAATGATAGTGCGGCTATCTGGCATGAGAGGCTGGGGCATGTTGGCATGGAAAAGCTAAAGGCAATGGCGAGTAGAAGTCTGGTGAGGGGGTTGCCGATGTTGTCTTCCTTTGGTGATGGGCATGTTTGTGCGGGCTGTCAATACGGTAAGGCACATCGCCTTCCGTTTGATAAATCTCAAACAAGGAGCAAGAAACCATTGGAGTGTATTCATGGCGACCTGATGGGACCGACTGTTACTGCCAGCCTTGGTGGAAGCAAATACATGCTTGTCTTGGTTGATGACTACTCAAGGTATACTTGGGTGTACTTCTTAAAGGAGAAGTCGGAAGCCTTCCATTTGTTCGTGGAGTTCAAGGAGTTGGTAGAAGGCCGGCTTGACTTGCGGATTAAGAAGCTTAGAACTGATAACGGGGGGAGTTTGTCTCTTCCGAGTTTTCTAACTTCTGCAGGAAGCACGGGATCCAATGGGAGCTTACTTGTTCTCACACTCCACAACAAAATGGGGTAGCGGAGCGGAAGATCCGTCATTTGACGGAAACCTGCAAATGCTGGCTGCATGCGAAAGATATCCCGAGGTCCTTTTGGGCGGAGGGAATGTCTTGTGCTGCTTATGTTATCAACCGGATGCCACTCAGCCCTATCAACATGAAGACTCCCATTGAGCTGTTGCTGAAGGAGAAGCCGAGTGTTGGACATCTTCGGGTGTTCGGTTCAACTTGCTACGTGCATGTCCCGGATGCTTCACGGACAAAGCTGGATGCGAAGGCAAGGAAACTTGTCTTTGTTGGCTATGATGAGCGGAAGAAGGGATGAAAATGCATGGACCCTGTGACGAAGAAGTTCGTCGTGTCAAGAGACGTTGTCTTTGACGAGCTGACGTCATATGAAGGTGGCTCGGTGGAGCCTACCGGAAGTAGCAAGGTTGAGGAAGCACCGGTGGAGGCTGCTGAAGGCTTGGAAGAGGAGCTTGCTGTTTCACCAGCAGCTCCTGTTGCTTCGAACTCCGAGGCTGAGCCTTCTGGCTCAGGAAGCAGGGGGAGCACTGCTCAATGCTTGCCCCAGGTAGGAGTGGAGCCTGAAGAAGCAACGGAAGCCGTGAGCAAGGAGCCGTGTCTTCGGAGATTGGTTAAGCCACCGGCTCGGTACTGTGATGGGAATGCAGTGAGCTTTGTCTCCTGCTTCTTTGCAGGTCCTCTGGATGAGCGAGAGCCTGCAAGCTTCAACGAGGCCACTGGAGTGAAGGAGTGGGAAGGTGCCATGAAGGAAGAGATTGATGCTCTGAAGAAGAATGAAACCTGGGACCTTGTGCCCAAGGTTGATGGCATTACTCCGGTTACTTGCAAGTGGGTGTATAAGTTGAAGAAGAAGGCTGATGGGAGCATTGATCGGTTCAAGGCTCGCCTGGTCGCTAGAGGATTCTCACAGCAGTATGGAGAAGACTATGAGGAGACATTCAGTCCAGTTGCGAAGATGACATCTGTAAGAGTGGTGATCGCCTTGGCTGCTAGCAAGGGATGGAGGTTGTGGCAACTTGATGTGAAGAATGCTTTTCTTTACGGAGAGATTGACAAGGACATCTTCATGGATCAGCCGCTTGGTTTTGTCTCTGAAAAGCATCCGGACTATGTCTGCAAACTCAGGAAGGCTCTCTATGGGTTGAAGCAAGCTCCTCGAGCGTGGTATGGGAAGATTGCAGAGTACTTGCAATTCTGTGGATACCTGGCTTCTAACTCGGATTCAAGCTTGTTCGTCAAGAAGAAGGGAGAGCTAAGAGTCTTGGTCCTACTGTATGTGGATGATATGATCATCACAGGTAACTCGGAGGAGGAAGTAGCAAGGCTCAGGGGAGAGCTTGTTATACGCTTCGAGATGAAAGACTTGGGAGAGTTGCATCACTTTCTTGGTCTGGAAGTGGAGAGGAAGGAGTGCGGGGTTCTCATTAGCCAGAAAGGGTATGCTGATCGCATTGTGAAGCGGTTTGGCATGGGCGAAGGGAAGAAGTGCTCTACTCCACTGGAATCTGGGCTGAAGCTTCGACGAGATGAGGGAAGGGTGCTTAATGATCCCTTGGTGTTCAGGGCTCTTGTTGGGAGTTTGATTTACCTGACGATTACAAGGCCGGATATAGCTTATGCTGTTGGCCGAGTAAGTCGGTATATGGCTGAACCAAGGCAATCTCATCTAGTGGCGGCGAAGGGAATTCTGAAGTATGTCAAGGTGACTTCTGAGATGGGACTCCTCTATGGAAGGGATGCAGAATTTGCGTTGCTCGGGTACACGGATGCTGACTATGGCGGTGATTCGGATGATCGAAGGTCTACTTCAGGTTATGTGTTCACTTGCGGTTCAGCTAGCATCTCGTGGTGTAGCAAGAAGCAGGACTCGGTGTCGGTTTCAACCACGGAGGCGGAGTATAAGGCTTCGGCCTTGGCTGCTCGGGAAGCCGTTTGGTTGAGGAGACTCATAGAGGATGTTCATGAAGAAGTGCAAGGGCCTACTTTACTCCGGGGTGACAATGAGAGTGCTCTCAAACTGGTAAACAATCCAGTGTGTCACGCCATGACCAAGCATATAGAGATTGATCACCACTTCATCAGGGAAAAGGTGTTGGAGGGGTCTCTGCTGGTCGGGCATGTTCGGAGTGAAGATAATCTTGCTGACATCTTCACGAAGCCGCTGTCGAAGGGGCCCTTTGAACGCTTGCGCAGCTTGCTGGGCTTGGTCACCACTTCTCACTTCAAGGGGGAGTGTTGAAATTTGTGAAGTGGAAGTGGGTGACGGGACAGGCCGCGCGGCCTGTGCGGACAGCTTTGGCGGACTGGGCGGACTGGGCGGACTGAGGGTTGCGGCCTGGTGAGAAGTCTGGTGGAAGCCGGCTGTGTTCTGAGCGAGTTGTTGCATGGAGTCCGCGGTTTGGTGCGGCCTGGTATCTGCGGATAGAGAGGCTTGCGGACTGGTGCTTTGCTCAGTGGTCGCGGGTGCAAGTTTGCGCTGTTGGCGGGTTGGTTCGAGTTCGCGGGAAGCCTTGCGGACTGGTGTGTCCGCGGTTTGGGCTGTTGCGGACTGGGCCTTGAGCTTGGCTGAGGCCTTGTCGAGCTCAGGTGTTACAGCAGGTCTTGCTGTGGAGATCGGTTGGCGGACTGGTGTTTGGAGTCCGGGAGTAAGCTGCTGTGTTGGACAAGTGCGAGGAGCTCGCGGACTGGTTGCGGTCTGTGCTAGGGTGTTTGGCGGACGGGACTTTGTGTCCGCCATGCTCGCACTGGCCCTTGATGGTTTTGGACTTGGTCACACTTGGTGTCAAGTTCATGGTGTCCGCCGTATCCGCGAAGTCCGCTGTGACCGGGCGGACTGTTGTTGTTTGCCTTTGGTCGTGGACTTGTGGCGGATTGAGGTGTGAGTCTTGCGGACTGCCTCGGGTTGGTGCGGACTGCCATTGAAGAGGGTGCTGTCCTGCAGTGGTTGGAGCTTTGCGGGCTGGTGCCTTGTCCGCTTAGCTTAGGCGGACTGGAGAGGGTTCGTCAATGGTTGCCTTGCTCCTGGCGGTTTCCCTTGGTGACTGGCTAAGTCCTCGCGGACTGAGCGGACAGTCGTTTGTGTTCGCGCGGACTGGGGCGGTGTCGCTATCTCTTGGGCGGTGACCACACTCCTCACCTGGCCTATAAATAGGACCCCCCTGGCACATCTACAGTAACCTAAGTAACGTGAGTGAACAGTAATTTTGGGTTGGGGGAGTGCTGCGGTCTGTGTTTTCCAGTCCGCGCGGATTGTTTCAGGCTGACGGTTTGCTGTGTGCAGGTCGCGCGGATAACTTCAAGGAGCCAGGAGTTTGGCTGTGACTTCGGTCAGTGCTTGGAAGTGTGCGGTCTCTGCGGACTCAGCAGGAGGTCGCTCTGCGGCTTGTCAGTTCTGTTTCAACTTTCCCAGCTTCAATAACCTGTCCGCCGGCTTCAGGCGGGTAGGGGAGTTCCTCAGTTCAGGTTCAGCAGGAGACGAATAACGGTCTGTCCGCGCGGCCTCGCGGTCTCGGCGGACTCCGTGGTATTCGGCGGTTTGCAGCATAGCTTGGGCGAGCTCAGCGGTCTCGGCGGTCTCGGCGGACTGGAGTGCTGTCCGCCCGGCTTGTTTTTTGGTTCTTTCTGTTTACAGCTGTAATACTAGCGAAATCATGTCTCGCTATGTATGCCTCGGATTGTAAAGAAGTGAATGCATAATAAGATCTTCTTGTGCTTCCATTGTTTTGTTGGGTGCAACCTCTAGTCCTTGGGTTTTCGCAGGTTCAGCGTGCGAACTGGGTAGTTCCGAAGATATTAATTTGGCGTTTGGGCTATCTTGCTGACCACGTTGAGAAAATTTAACATGGTATCAGAGCCAGGTTTCTGAGGTTGCGGAGGTTCAGTTGCGTGAGCAGAGGTCAACCAGCGTTGTTACTCAGGGATTGAGTGGTGTTCAACCTGTGTTGTTGCTCGGAGCTGCTGAAGGGTACCAACAGGTGGTTGCAATGGAAGGAAGCTTAGCAAGAGGTCTGGGCATTGAACTCCTAACGCCGACTAACTACAAGAAGTGGAAGTCGTGCATGAAGAGTTATCTTCTAGGCGAGGAGCTGTGGGAAGTCGTCGGTGGAGATGACAGACAGGAAGTTACTGCTGCTTTCGGTACTGCTGAGCAGGTGAGGCTCTGGAGAAGAACTAATGCTAAGGCAGAGTTCGTTCTGAAGAGAGCTGTCTCTCCGGAACTGTTTGATCACATCATTGGATGTGAGTCGGCTGCTGATATTTGGACAACCATTGATGAGTTGTTCAATAGGAAGAATGTGGCGCGACTTCAGTTCCTGGAGAATGAGTTGGCCAGGGCAACTCAGGGAGACCTTTCCATCTCCAGGTACTTCTTAAAGATGAAGAGCTTGTGTGCTGAGCTGTCGGCACTGGATCCTGATGAGCCTATCTCTGAGGCAAAGATGAAGAGGCACATTATCCGCGGCTTGCGGAAGGAGTATGTGGCCTTTGTTACATCTGTTCAAGGGTGGGCTACTCAGCCGTCGTTGCTGGAGCTGGAGAATCTGCTTGCCTCGCAGGAGAGCTTAGCAAGGCAGATGGCTGGAGTGAATCTGAATCAGGAAGGCAGCGAGGCTCTCTTCTCAGGCAAGAAGAAGGGATGGGAAGGGAAGAAGAAGAAGAAGGTGCAGGCCGCTGTTGAAAAGGAGACTTCAACTTCGTATCCGCCGGAGAGGAGCAATGATCCTAAGGACTGGAAGAAGAATCTGAAGTGCTACCGGTGTCATCAGCGTGGGCACTTCAAGCGGGACTGCAAGGTCAAACTGCAGCCTGGGCATGCTGCGGGAAAGGAGGAAGCTTGCTCGCGAAGTGAAGAAGCAGAATGGGGAGGAGCTTTTATGACGGGCACTTGTGTCCGGGCCTTATCTGCTGAGGACTTCAACAGCGAGTGGATCATCGACTCCGGGTGTGGTCATCACCTCACCGGAGACAAGTTGAAGTTCACCTCCATGCAGGCTTACTCAGGTAATGAAGCTATTATCACTGCTGATAATACTGTTTATGTAGTAGAGAAGGAGGGGGGCGTGTCTTTGGGTAGTGATCAGGGGCCACTCACATTAAGGAGTGTGTATCACGTGCCGGGCATGAAGAAGAACCTCTTCTCGGTGACCAACGCGGTGGACGCTGGGTATCACGTTCTGTTTGGGCCAACAGACGTGAGGTTCCTTCGCAACGTATCAGCGGTAAAGGCTGATGTTGCTCATGTTGGGAGGAGGGTGAAGAACTTGTTTGTTCTTTCCACCAGTGCCTATGTTGATAGGATGAGAGCCAATGATAGTGCGGCTATCTGGCATGAGAGGTTGGGGCATGTTGGCATGGAAAAGCTAAAGGCAATGGCGAGTAGAAGTCTGGTGAGGGGGTTGCCGATGTTGTCTTCCTTTGGTGATGGGCATGTTTGTGCGGGCTGTCAATACGGTAAGGCACATCGCCTTCCGTTTGATAAATCTCAAACAAGGAGCAAGAAACCATTGGAGTGTATTCATGGCGACCTGATGGGACCGACTGTTACTGCCAGCCTTGGTGGAAGCAAATACATGCTTGTCTTGGTTGATGACTACTCAAGGTATACTTGGGTGTACTTCTTAAAGGAGAAGTCGGAAGCCTTCCATTTGTTCGTGGAGTTCAAGGAGTTGGTAGAAGGCCGGCTTGACTTGCGGATTAAGAAGCTTAGAACTGATAACGGGGGGGAGTTTGTCTCTTCCGAGTTTTCTAACTTCTGCAGGAAGCACGGGATCCAACGGGAGCTTACTTGTTCTCACACTCCACAACAAAATGGGGTAGCGGAGCGGAAGATCCGTCATTTGACGGAAACCTGCAAATGCTGGCTGCATGCGAAAGATATCCCGAGGTCCTTTTGGGCGGAGGGAATGTCTTGTGCTGCTTATGTTATCAACCGGATGCCACTCAGCCCTATCAACATGAAGACTCCCATTGAGCTGTTGCTGAAGGAGAAGCCGAGTGTTGGATATCTTCGGGTGTTCGGTTCAACTTGCTACGTGCATGTCCCGGATGCTTCACGGACAAAGCTGGATGCGAAGGCAAGGAAACTTGTCTTTGTTGGCTATGATGAGCGGAAGAAGGGATGGAAATGCATGGACCCTGTGACGAAGAAGTTCGTGGTGTCAAGAGACGTTGTCTTTGACGAGCTGACATCATATGGAGGTGGCTCGGTGGAGCCTACCGGAAGTAGCAAGGTTGAGGAAGCACCGGTGGAGGCTGCTGAAGGCTTGGAAGAGGAGCTTGCTGTTTCACCAGCAGCTCCTGTTGCTTCGAACTCCGAGGCTGAGCCTTCTGGCTCAGGAAGCAGGGGGAGCACTGCTCAATGCTTGCCCCAGGTAGGAGTGGAGCCTGAAGAAGCAACGGAAGCCGTGAGCAAGGAGCCGTGTCTTCGGAGATCGAAGAGGGTGGTTAAGACACCGGCTCGGTACTGTGATGGGAATGCAGTGAGCTTTGTCTCCTGCTTCTTTGCAGGTCCTCTGGATGAGCGAGAGCCTGCAAGCTTCAACGAGGCCACTGGAGTGAAGGAGTGGGAAGGTGCCATGAAGGAAGAGATTGATGCTCTGAAGAAGAATGAAACCTGGGACCTTGTGCCCAAGGTTGATGGCATTACTCCGGTTACTTGCAAGTGGGTGTATAAGTTGAAGAAGAAGGCTGATGGGAGCATTGATCGGTTCAAGGCTCGCCTGGTCGCTAGAGGATTCTCACAGCAGTATGGAGAAGACTATGAGGAGACATTCAGTCCAGTTGCGAAGATGACATCTGTAAGAGTGGTGATCGCCTTGGCTGCTAGCAAGGGATGGAGGTTGTGGCAACTTGATGTGAAGAATGCTTTTCTTTACGGAGAGATTGATAAGGACATCTTCATGGATCAGCCGCTTGGTTTTGTCTCTGAAAAGCATCCGGACTATGTCTGCAAACTCAGGAAGGCTCTCTATGGGTTGAAGCAAGCTCCTCGAGCGTGGTATGGGAAGATTGCAGAGTACTTGCAATTCTGTGGATACCTGGCTTCTAACTCGGATTCAAGCTTGTTCGTCAAGAAGAAGGGAGAGCTAAGAGTCTTGGTCCTACTGTATGTGGATGATATGATCATCACAGGTAACTCGGAGGAGGAAGTAGCAAGGCTCAGGGGAGAGCTTGCTATACGCTTCGAGATGAAAGACTTGGGAGAGTTGCATCACTTTCTTGGTCTGGAAGTGGAGAGGAAGGAGTGCGGGGTTCTCATTAGCCAGAAAGGGTATGCTGATCGCATTGTGAAGCGGTTTGGCATGGGCGAAGGGAAGAAGTGCTCTACTCCACTGGAATCTGGGCTGAAGCTTCGACGAGATGAGGGAAGGGTGCTTAATGATCCCTTGGTGTTCAGGGCTCTTGTTGGGAGTTTGATTTACCTGACGATTACAAGGCCGGATATAGCTTATGTTGTTGGCCGAGTAAGTCGGTATATGGCTGAACCAAGGCAATCTCATCTAGTGGCGGCGAAGGGAATTCTGAAGTATGTCAAGGTGACTTCTGAGATGGGACTCCTCTATGGAAGGGATGCGGAGTTTGCGTTGCTCGGGTACACGGATGCTGACTATGGCGGTGATTCGGATGATCGAACGTCTACTTCAGGTTATGTGTTCACTTGCGGTTCAGCTAGCATCTCGTGGTGTAGCAAGAAGCAGGACTCGGTGTCGGTTTCAACCACGGAGGCGGAGTATAAGGCTTCGGCCTTGGCTGCTCGGGAAGCCGTTTGGTTGAGGAGACTCATAGAGGATGTTCATGAAGAAGTGCAAGGGCCTACTTTACTCCGGGGTGACAATGAGAGTGCTCTCAAACTGGTAAACAATCCAGTGTGTCACGCCAGGACCAAGCATATAGAGATTGATCACCACTTCATCAGGGAAAAGGTGTTGGAGGGGTCTCTGCTGGTCGGGCATGTTCGGAGTGAAGATAATCTTGCTGACATCTTCACGAAGCCGCTGTCGAAGGGGCCCTTTGAACGCTTGCGCAGCTTGCTGGGCTTGGTCACCACTTCTCACTTCAAGGGGGAGTGTTGAAATTTGTGAAGTGGAAGTGGGTGACGGGACAGGCCGCGCGGCCTGTGCGGACAGCTTTGGCGGACTGGGCGGACTGGGCGGACTGAGGGTTACGGCCTGGTGAGAAGTCTGGTGGAAGCCGGCTGTGTTCTGAGCGGGTTGTTGCATGGAGTCCGCGGTTTGGTGCGGCCTGGTATCTGCGGATAGAGAGGCTTGCGGACTGGTGCTTTGCTCAGTGGTCGCGAGTGCAAGTTTGCGCTGTTGGCGGGTTGGTTCGAGTTCGCGGGAAGCCTTGCGGACTGGTGTGTCCGCGGTTTGGGCTGTTGCGGACTGGGCCTTGAGCTTGGCTGAGGCCTTGTCGAGCTCAGGTGTTACAGCAGGTCTTGCTGTGGAGATCGGTTGGCGGACTGGTGTTTGGAGTCCGGGAGTAAGCTGCTGTGTTGGACAAGTGCGAGGAGCTCGCGGACTGGTTGCGGTCTGTGCTAGGGTGTTTGGCGGACGGGACTTTGTGTCCGCCATGCTCGCACTGGCCCTTGATGGTTTTGGACTTGGTCACACTTGGTGTCAAGTTCATGGTGTCCGCCGTATCCGCGAAGTCCGCTATGACCGGGCGGACTGTTGCTGTTTGCCTTTGGTCGTGGACTTGTGGCGGATTGAGGTGTGAGTCTTGCGGACTGCCTCGGGTTGGTGCGGACTGCCATTGAAGAGGGTGCTGTCCTGCAGTGGTTGGAGCTTTGCGGGCTGGTGCCTTATCCGCTTAGCTTAGGCGGACTGGAGAGGGTTCGTCAATGGTTGCCTTGCTCCTGGCGGTTTCCCTTGGTGACTGGCTAAGTCCTCGCGGACTGAGCGGACAGTCGTTTGTGTTCGCGCGGACTGGGGCGGTGTCGCTATCTCTTGGGAGGTGACCACACTCCTCACCTGGCCTATAAATAGGACCCCCCTGGCACATCTACAGTAACCTAAGTAACGTGAGTGAACAGTAATTTTGGGTTGGGGGAGTGCTGCGGTCTGTGTTTTCCAGTCCGCGCGGATTGTTTCAGGCTGACAGTTTGCTGTGTGTAGGTCGCGCGGATAACTTCAAGGAGCCAGGAGTTTGGCTGTGACTTCGGTCAGTGCTTGGAAGTGTGCGGTCTCTGCGGACTCAGCAGGAGGTCGCTCTGCGGCTTGTCAGTTCTGTTTCAACTTTCCCAGCTTCAATAACCTGTCCGCCGGCTTCAGGCGGGTAGGGGAGTTCCTCAGTTCAGGTTCAGCAGGAGACGAATAACGGTCTGTCCGCGCGGCCTCGCGGTCTCGGCGGACTCCGTGGTATTCGGCGGTTTGCAGCATAGCTTGGGCGAGCTCAGCGGTCTCGGCGGACTGGAGTGCTGTCCGCCCGGCTTGTTTTTTGGTTCTTTCTGTTTACAGCTGTAATACTAGCGAAATCATGTCTCGCTATGTATGCCTCGGATTGTAAAGAAGTGAATGCATAATAAGATCTTCTTGTGCTTCCATTGTTTTGTTGGGTGCAACCTCTAGTCCTTGGGTTTCCGCAGGTTCAGCGTGCGAACTGGGTAGTTCCGAAGATATTAATTTGGCGTTTGGGCTATCTTGCTGACCACGTTGAGAAAATTTAACAGCGTTCCGACTAGAAATTCTTCCAAGTTCACGGAGTTTCTGGAGGAAGGACTCTCGTTGATGCGGAGCCTAGATAAGAGTGCTCTCGCGGAGGTGGTTGATGTCACTTGAGGCATGAGAAATCCATAACGTAAGTAGGAGAGCAGAGTGAATTCCTGAGCGGAGAATCGCCTAAGTCTACGATCCTGCTGATACGCCCGAAACAGGTTATGCGTACTCTCGCAAGTGCACGTGCCGTAACAAGTAATAAAGTGTGAGTGAGATCGTTCCGTCGGAGAAGTGATCAACCTAAAGCTTGCAAGTACTAGCTACACCGTTCTTTAAATCCAAACCGAATGATTAAGGTGATTTTTCAAAGTAATGAAATTTTTTTTAATAAAAATCGAATCTAACTTAACTACGAAAATCCTTAGAAATTCTTAAACCACTTGGAGAAATTAGCCTTGTATTTTGGATTTTCTATGTGCGTCTGAATGGTGTGTAATAAATAATATTAGTTAAGAGTGTTGAAAGAATTATCATACAACGATTTTTATAGAAGAAATCCTCCTCTCTCGAATCTCGGAAATCCCAACGTCCTAAATTCTTCTAGTTATTTCTAACTTAGGAGAAATGAAGGATATTGATTATCATAAAAATCGGACTGCTAGCAAAAGGAGGGAGTCTCCTCCACCCCTCTAAACTACGGTGAACTAATGAGCGAATGCACTTCTCTTCTCTCGACTCTCGAAGTACAACGTAAAAGAGGAGATTTTTGGTTAAACGTTTTACACCGCTCGTCTCTCGATTCTTGCGGTGCAATAAAATAACCTTCAACATTATATTATGCCACTCATCTCTCGATTCTCGCAACGCATCACAAGATGAAGATTAAAGTCAAAAATCTCATAAATAAATTCAAAAGTTCACTAGATAATAAATCATTCAACAAATCTCAACAACCAAGAACATATATCATAAAAAACACACATAGTACTCTACTCATACAAGACTTGGAGAGTTTAGTTCATGGCGAGAAAAGGAACACACAAAACTATAACGATCTTACAGTTCATGGCTTCAAAAATTCAGATCTACCCTTTCTCGTAGCCGGATTCCGCTTCTCCACCGTCACGAACCCTAAACTTGGCCTCCTTCTCTCCAAAATGACAAAAGATAATAAAAAGATCTCCAAAATCCCTTTATATGGTACAAGGGCCTCAAAGGATCTCCAGCATTTATGAAAGGGAGCCTCCTTTCATTTCTAAAACTGTCATTTTTGAATTATTTTCGGAATCTTAAAATTCAAATTCGCAGGTTTGTTACAACAAATTTTAATTTGTTGCAACAAATTCTGTGTTGTCCAGAATTCAGCAAAAATCTGCTTCAAAATTGCTGTAATTTTCCTGCAACTTTTTCTGAATGCTCTTCACGCTTATCATCAGCCGCACAAGTTACTTTCTTCATATTTTCCTATCATAAACATAAATATAAATATTACTGATACAGGAATTTTCGCACAAATGATAATTTACTCGTTTACACACACTTTTGATCAGTATTTTGAAGATAAATTAGTCAAAATGCGGCAGATTGACGCAGAAGATAACTTCCTTTTGTGAAGTTATCACACCTCCACACTTAAACGTTTGCTAGTCCCTAGCAAAGTCATTTCATAACAATAGCATGAGTGAAGAAGTAATAAGATATGAACTCAAATGATCTTTAGTTCTTGAAAACAAAATAATCTCGGCATACTCAAGAAACTCGTTTAACTCAACTGATAAGCTTAGCAATCTATGAGAGCTCATACATTCACAATTCCATTATTTAGATGGAAGATAAAGCTCAAACAAGTATCGTAGTGCGGTGCTTGCTTTTCTTTAAAAATAGTTTACTTCCATGCAAAATTCTATATTGAACCTCCGCATTTTATTGGAAAGGATAAGAATATGCTAAGTCTATGATTTAACCTCTTCAAGAGTTGGTAGTTCAAATAAAAGTCGGATAGTTTTGGCTTGGTTCGGAATTTATGGATAACTTTGGTAATAGTATTATGGTCTCTAGTTAGTATCCTTAATAATTCACCATGTTATGGGGTCGTGCATCATCATTTTTTTTATTTATAGTAGGGATCATTCCAAGTATAAGTGCACATACCCAGGCCACATATCACTATGATGTTTCAACCATTTTTTTCTCTTTTTTTATCATAGTTGGGATCATTCTAAGTATGCATTCACATACCTAGGTCGCATATCACTATGACACAAATTTCTTTTCCCATTATTTTTTTCATCATAGTTAGGATCATTCCAAGTATGTAGACATATACCTAGGCCACATATCACTATAAAATTTAACCATTTAAAGAAAATTTTGGCACCCATAAATGGCTAACTTACTAAGGTACAACTAGTAGGAATAAATGACAGATAAGCATGAAATAGTGTGCAGGGCAAAGTTCAAGCTCAAATATGTTAGTGGATTATCAAAAGAAATACTAGCTAAACTCATGTGTAGCCTTACATCATTGACTTAGTTCTTGCTCATCCCTCCCCATTATTTTAAAGGTAAATATCACAATATTGCATTGGAAGTAAACAAATATTTTGTATATAAAAAAAATGCTTGAGCGAACTTTATCAGAAAAAATCTTACTAACTTCAAATTCATAGAATGAACTCTTTGAATTGTTCAGCCATACCAATTAATTATCATTGAATGTGTCTAGAATAGCCTAATGATTAAGTAAAACAAGAATTAAGATCATTAAATTTATATTTAAATGAATTATTCTTCACTCAAGTGGTAGGGGTTATAGCACGTCATAGCACTTCCCCGGCAATGGCGCCAAAAACATGATACGCCCGAAACAGGTTATGTGTACTCTCACAAGTGCACATGTCGTAACAAGTAATAAAGTGTGAGTGAGATCGTTCCCTCAGAGAAGTGATCAACCTAAAGCTTGCAAGTACTTGATACACCGTTCTTTAAATCCAAACCGAATGATTAAGGTGATTTTTCAAAGTAATGAAATTGTTTTTAATAAAAATCGAATCTAACTTAACTACGAAAATCCTTAGAAATTCTTAAACCACTTGGAGAAATTAGCCTTGTATTTCATATTTCCTATGTGCATCTGAATGGTGTGTAATAAATAATATTAGTTAAGAGTGTTGAAGGAATTATCATACAACGATTTTTATAGAAGAAATCCTCCTCTCTCGAATCTCGGAAATCCCAACGTCCTAAATTCTCCTAGTTATTTCTAACTTAGGAGGAATGAAGGATATTGATTATCATAAAAATCGGAATGCTAGCAAAAGGAGGGACTCTCCTCCACCCCTCTAAACTACGGTGAACTAATGAGCGAATGCACTTCTCCTCTCTCGACTCTCGAAGTACAACACAAAAGAGGAGATTTTTGGTTAAACGTTTTACACCGCTCGTCTCTCGATTTTTGCGGTGCAATAAAATAACCTTCAACTTTATATTACGCCACTCATCTCTCGATTCTCGCAACGCATCACAAGATGAAGATTAAAGCCAAAAATCTCATAAATAAATTCAAAAGTTCACTATATAATAAATCATTCAACAAATCTCAACAACCAAGAACATACACCATAAAAAACACACATTGTACTCTACTCATATAAGACTTGAAGAGTTTAGTTCATGACGAGAAAAGGAACACACAAAACTATAACGATCTTACAGTTCATGGCTTCAAAAGTTCAGAACTACCCTTTCTCGTGGCCGGATTACGCTTCTCCACCGTCAAGAACCCTAAACTTGGCCTCCTTCTCTCCAAAATGACAAAAGATAATAAAAAGATCTCCAAAATCTCTTTATATGGTCCAAGGGCCTCAAAGGATCTCCAGCATTTATGAAAGGAAGCCTCCTTTCATTTCTAAAACTGCCATTTTTGAACTATTTTTGGAATCTTAAAATTCAAATTCGCAGGTTTGTTGCAACAAATTTTAATTTATTGCAACAAATTCTGTGCTGTCCAGAATTCAGCAAAAATCTGCTCCAAAATTGCTGTAATTTTCCTGCAACTTTTCCTGAATGTTCTTCACGCTTATCATCAGCCGCACAAGTTACTTTCTTCATATTTTCCTATCATAAACATAAATATAAATATTACTGATACATGAATTTTCGCACAAATGATAATTTACTCGTTTACACACACTTTTGATCAGTATTTTGAAGATAAATTAGTCAAAATGCGGCAGATTGACGCAGAAGATAACTACCTTTTGTGAAGTTATCACCTGCCTGAAAACCTTAGATCTCTCTCTTGCCTCCGGAGTTGCTTAGCTTGAAATTCAGATCCCTTGCAAGTCGCACGTTCTGTTGCGTGTGCGCCTCCTTTTGCAATTGTCGTTGGTGTTGCGATCTTGAAATTTGTCAGAGCTTTTGGGAACACCTTCCCATAGACGACGCTAAACTGTTGCGGTCACCCAGCATTTTCCCCGGTCCGAAGAATCGGACCACCTTAGTTCGGAGTCGAGCAGAGCGCACAATCAGTTAAAGAAAATTGCAGCAATGGACAAGAGACGTTTTTGACGTGGAAAATCCGGAAAGGGTGAAAACTTACATGACTGGAACTATGCCAAGCCAAAATCCTCTAGCTTGAAATGTTATAGAGATTGGTTTGATCTCGTAGTGCGACAGGCCGCTACCCCGTTACAAGTACAAAAAAAGAAGAAAAAATAGCTAAGTCCTCAGAGCCTCAATGGAAGAGCTTCGGCTTTGGGATGACGTCGAACTCATGGAACCTTGGTGGAAGTCTTCCGGCTAGGAAATATTCCAAGTCCACGGAGCTTATGGAAGAAGCTCTCTAGTTGATGCAAAGCCTAGATGGGAGCGCTCTCGTGGAGGCAATTGACGTCACTTGAGGCGTGAGGAATCCATAGCGCAAGGAGGAGAGCGGAGTGAATTTTTGAGCGAAGAATCTGCCTAAGTCCACGATCTCGTCGAAAAACCTCAGAGCTCTCTCTTGCTTCTAGAGTTGTTTGGCTTGAAATGAAGGTTTGGGGGAATATTTATTGTTTTCTGGAGGATCATGATGGTAATTGAATCGGTGAGTGATTTGTGCTAGCGAATGGCATCGCTCTATTTCGATCACGCGGATTGCCAATTTTGTCGAAATGACATGAGTACCCCCTTCCCACAGGTAGTTTGGGCGGCCTGGGCAAGGTGCCCGGAGGCGGCGGTGGTCGGAGGTCGCGGATGTCGCCAGCGGCGACGAGGGTCGTCGGTAGTGGCGGGGGCCGCCGACGACGTTGCGGGTGTGGCATTGCGCCGCCGCGCGCAGGGTGCGGCCCTGCGCGGTCGCGCGTAGGGGCGGCCATGCAGGGTCGCGCGCGGCCCTGCATGGTCGGGCGTAGTGCAAGGCCAAGCACAGCCAAGCATGGCAGGACGTTGTGGCCACGCGCCGTGCGGCCGTGTACAGTGTTGTGCGCAGCCGCACATAGTGCGCGACCCTGCATGGCTGCGCGCAGTGCACGGCCCGCGGCCTTGCACTGTCACGAGCGCTCTGTTCACGTGCAGTCTGCGAGGGGCACTTCGGCGTGGTCGGTCTTGACTCTCTTTGAGGGTGCTTTCAGGACTTTCCAGGTGAGCGCGGCTTGTCGCTCGCGACTCGTCCGATTGGTTTAGAATGTCCCGTGACCTTGAACTAAACCTCTCTGATTTGACTCAGAAAAATCAGGGGAACCACATCAAGTTGATATAAATGATATCATATATATTTGATGTTAGATGGAGGAACAAACAAAGCTATATGCCAATTTGTTGCTAATGCTAACTTTTTCACGGCTTTTTCTATGGACTTTTTTGTTTAATAAATAATTAGTTGCATGTGGTAGTTTTTCGTCGGCTTGAAACTCAAAATTCACATTCGATTTGAAAGTGTGAATGTTGAAACCGAGAACCGGCTTCTGTGGAGCTCGAACCCTAGAAAGGGGTGACAACACACTTCTCCTAGCAAGTCTTCTTAACTGAGAACTTAGGATTCGAGACTGACCCAATGCTGCAGCACGGAGGTCCCACCACATATCCGGAAGATCTTAGAGCGCTTCCCCTCCTTAGCCAGTGTTGAGCTAAGAATACCTCAGAAAGCGCTATAAGACTACAGAATGAGAAAGCTTGTTTTTTGAGGTACCCCCATGGGACTTTATAGATTTCTAAGTTTGGCCTGCAAACAATGTTACTTCGCTGTCCAAAATGGCTATATGCAGCCCAAATCGGTATGCCAACAACATAACTACTCTGTCCAGAATGGCTATATGCAGCCCAAATCCGTCTGCCATAAGCGTAACTCAGCTATTTGAAGAGACTACTGGCAGACCAAATTATACTAAGCACATGCTAATAACACCCCCATGTAAGATGGCGAGCGCGAGCCGGCTTGCAAGAGGGCAAGTGTGAGCCAGCTCGCCAGGGGGCAAGTGCGAGCCAGGTCGCCATGGGGCGAGTGCGAGCCAGCTCCCCAGTCACTTAGACGGGTGCGACCTGACTCCCGCAGCTCGCCCGCAATCATAGAAGGATTCAAGACACCTGCTAAGTTGAGGCAGGCCGGGTGCCTCGGTTCGCTCGCCTGCCGAGAACCGGCTGCCCCCCGGCTTTCCTGGATACTAAGAACCAGCTAGCCTCCCCGGCTCGCCTGCCTATCGAGCTGAAGCGGGTCGGACTCCCCGGCTCGCCTGGTTCGGCCGTCTGCTTAGGCGTGTTAAAATTCAACAAACCCGCAGAGGCCTCCTCGGATACCCTGTTGAAACTCAACAAACCGGAGGAGGACACCTCCACTTATAATGTTGAACGTTTTCCCGGATCTTGGAGAAAGCAGGGGTTATCTCAACAAAGCAGTAACAACCAGCAACACATGCAGCACAAGCGTCTTTATTGATCAAGAGCAAACTTCTTTACAAGGCGAGATAAACATGGCGAGACATGCTTCACCAACAACCAAAACAGGAGAGCAAAGACAGTTACAAAGACAAGAACCAGAACAAGCCGTGCGGACTCAATCAACAAGCCGCCAGTCTACTGTTGTGGAGTCTGCTCAGTCCGCTAGGTCGCCAGACCACAACCCAAGTCGCGCGGACTACCCCTTATTCAATGCTTAGCTCTTCACCGCCGATCTGCAGGCCGCCTGACCGCGAGGTCGCATTGCCGCCAGACCACACACGCTGCGATACCGAATGGAATAGTCCGCCTGAATTAGGCGACTTCTTGAACCCCGAACCAAGTTGCCAAACAGAAGACCGCCTGGTCGCTGTTCGCGACCTGCTGTTTACCGCCTGTTGCTTAACCGCAGAGTCCGCACTGTCCCTGACCGCAATCAGAGCCAAGTCCTGGCTTTCCAGCGTTATCCGCACAACTTGCACAGCACAACACAGTCAACTCTATCAAACCGCGCGGACACCAAAGTCCAATCCGCAGCAACTTACGCGAGCTCAATTACTGTTCACTTACTTCGGTTCTAGTGCTTACTCCTGATGTGACAAGGGTCCTATTTATAGGCACGATGATGAGTGTGGTCACCGCACTAGCAGATAGGATCACCGCCACATCCAGCAGCTAGAACAAGTGTGTCCTCCAGCCCGCGGACACACACTCCAGTTCGCCGCTCATGTGTAAATAGCCATTCCTCCACAGCTTCTCCAAGGCCGGACTCCAATCTCCAGTCCGCCTTGTTGCCAAAGGCCAAGCCAGGACCACCACAGCCGGACTTCGCAACAGCTATGTCCGCCAATCCGCGGACAAGGCATCAGCCCGCATATCCAAAGCTTTGCCACAAGGCAAACACTGGACGCAGTGGACACACCGCTTCAGTCTGCTGCAGACATCTCTAGTCCGCTTTCCTGAGTCCATTGCCTAATCAACAAGGCATTGCCGGACTCAGCAGACCCTAGCTCCAGTCCGCTTGCTTATGCACGCAATCTCCAGTCCGCATATCCTCAAGCTAGCAATCAAGGCAACTGCACTCCTGCCGAGCTTGGCGGACTGAGAAAAAACAGTCCGTGCTCCACTGCGCGATCTCCCCAGACTGAGCCAACCTGGACTTGGTTCAGTACCCACCAAGTACAGTCCACTGGCCACAAGGGCCAGTCCGCACTTACTGGCGGACACTGGATCTAGCCCGCCATACCGGGCGACCTCCAGCTTCTGTCCGCACTGGCCGGCGTTTTTCGCGGCTTCCACTTGCCGCTGCACCAGAGCAAGACCAAGACAACTGCCAAACTGGTCTGCCGAGCTCCAGTTCATCAGTCCGCGTCATGCCAGACTCCGCGGATATAGTTTCTATCCGCTGGGTTACTTCATGGGATTCAACCGCCTGCTGAGTATACACCGACCTGACAGACCGCTGCTGCTGTTCGCGTAGTCCGCGCGAACAGACCGCCCAGGCCGCCACAGAGCAAACCACCTACAACATCCCTGTCGACTTAGCAGTCCGCCAACCCTGTCCGCGTAGTCCACGCGGATAGATCCAAGTGCTCCATTCACCCACTTTTACTTCATAAATTTCAACACTCCCCCTTGAAGTGAGAAGTGGTGAATAACTCCAGCAGCTCTTGTAACCTTGCACCAGGTCCTTCCGATAGCATCTACAAAGAGATGTCCAAGACATAGTCCTCGCCCCGCATATCATGGACCATGAGGGAGCCCTCCAGCATCTCCCAAAAGGAGTCATGCTTCCCTCTTCCTTCTTCAGCTTCAACCTCCACTCATGCATCACAGGAGTATCACCAACTACCTTGGGCACAAAAGCCCAAGCCTCGTTACCTCTGAGAGAAGTCGCCTCTTCAGCCATGGTGTCAACCACCTCCTTGATTCTAGTGTGGTCATCATAGCCGAAAGAACCTTGCTCGACCTGAGGGCTAGAAAATAAATATGGGACCAAGTCCGCTGTGTTCCTTTCGCTATATCGAGCTGGTGGCTTACTGATCCTTTTCGATCTCCGAAGAACCTGATCATGGCTAACCACCTCCGCTGCTTTTGAACCAGCTCCGTTCCCGGGCAAATCCGGAACAATTCTCCCCTTGCTTCCTGAACAAGAAACCTCCTCACTGGAACCAGGAGCACCTGGAGCAATGCTCCCCCTGCTACCTGAACCAGAAGTCTCCGCTCTCGAACAAGAACTACCTGGAACATCGCTCCCCCTTCTTCCTGAACCGGAAGCCTCCGCCTTCAAGCCAGAAGAACTTGGAGCATCGCTCCCTCTACTTCCTGACCCTGACGCCTTTGCCCCGGAGCTAGAACAACCTGGAGCTCCTGGTGACTCAGGCAGCTCCACATGAACCTTAGCAGCAGCCTCCTTCAGCCCAACATCTGACCTGTTGATCTCTAGCTCCACATGAGAGCTACCCCAATACGGCGTCAACTCATCGAAGACCACATCTCTCGACACGATGAGTCTCTTCATCGCAAGATTCATACATCTTCATCTTCTCCTCTGCTCATCATACCCAACGAAGACTAGCTTCGTCTTGAGAGCACCCAGAGAGTATGTAGCAGGTAGATCCAAACACCCGTAGGTGTTTCACACTGTGCTTTACTCCGAACATCAGCTCATAAGAAGTCTTCACTGTGATCGGACTAAGAGGCATCCGGTTGATGACATGAGCAGCACAGGCCATCCCTTCCCCCCAAAGAGCCTTCAGAATGCCTTTACTCTGAAGCCAACACTTGCAGGTCTCTGTTAACCAATGGATTATCCAAGCTGCAACACTATCTTATTGTGAAGTATGTCCACAAGAAAGCTCCTTCTAGATCCCTTGCTTCCTGCAAACGTTTGAGAACTCGGTTGATCCAAACTCACCACTGATGCTTGTCCTCAACACCTTGATCCTCAGGCCAAGCTGGCCTTCCACAAGCTTCTTGAACTCCACAAACAAGCGCATCATGTTGGACTTCTTCTTCATGAAGTATACCCAAGTATACCTTGAATAGTCATCAACCAATATCAGTATGAACCTGCTGCCTCCAAGACTGGCTGTGACGGTCGGTCCCACAAGAGCATAATGGACAACCGCCAATGGTGCTTTACATCTGGATTGTGCTTTATCAACCATGAAGCGATAAGCTTCACTTTGCTGACATCCCGCACACCCCCGACCATCATCATAGGATGACAATCTAGGCAAGCCTCTTACGAGTCTTCTTTCCGCCATTGCTTTCAGCTTGTCCATCCCTACATGCCCAAGTCTTTCATGCCAGATAGCTGTACTATCACTGGCCTTCATCCGATCACCTCTAGAACTTGTTGATAACCCAACAATGTTCTTCTCCTTCCTCCCTACTTGAGCAACATTCGCTGAGAGAAAGACAACCTTGCACTCCTTCCTGAGATGACCTTGCTGCTTGCATTTATAGCACCTTGGTCCTTCCTTCCTCTTCCTATCACGCCTAGGAGCAAAACTCCTTTCTTCCTGATATGAAGTAGAGGGACCATCTTCTGCAGCAGCCTTCACCTCCTTCCTGAACAACCCAACAAGGGAAGTCCAAACCTTCGCAGCTGACCGACATCCACTGATGTGGTCCAAGAGCTCTGATGAGATCATTTGCTTGAGAATAGACTCCGCTTTCGCATTTGTCTCCTTCCAAGCTCTCATCGCCTCAGCATTGCTAGCAGTAGCCTCTTGTCTTCCTGCTCCGCATACAACCTCCCAAAGGTCCTCGCCAAGAAGAAATCTCTTCATACATGACTTCCACCATTCAAAGTTCGTCTCTGTAAGGAGATCAATTCCAAGACAACTTGCATCTTTCGCTGCCATGGTTCTACCACTGGTTTCCTCTACACAAGAGAAACTACTTCCATTGAGCACTGCTTGACCACTCCAACCTCCCTCTGATACCATGTTAAAATTCAACAAACCCGCAGAGGCCTCCTCGGATACCCTGTTGAAACTCAACAAACCAGAGGAGGACACCTCCACTTATAATGTTGAACGTTTTCCCAGATCTTGGAGAAAGCAGGGGTTATCTCAACAAAACAGTAACAACCAACAACACATGCAGCACAAGCGTCTTTATTGATCAAGAGCAAACTTCTTTACAAGGCGAGATATACATGGCGAGACATGCTTCACCAACAACCAAAACAGGAGAGCAAAGATAGTTACAAAGACAAGAACCAGAACAAGCCACACGGACTCAATCAACAAGCCGCTAGTCTACTGTTGTGGAGTCCGCTCAGTCCGCCAGGTCGCCAGACCGCAACCCAAGCTGCGCGGACTACCCCTTATTCAATGCTTAGCTCTTCACCGCCGATTTGCAGGCCGCCTGACCGCGATGTCGCCTTGCCGCCAGACCGCACACGCTGCGACACCGAATGGAACAGTCCGCCTGAAGCAGGCGACTTCTTGAAGCCCGAACCAAGTTTCCAAAGAGAAGACCGCCTGGTCGCTGTTCACGACCTGCTGTTTACCGCCTGTTGCTTAACCGCAGAGTCCGCACTATCCCTGACCGCAATCAGAGCCAAGTCCTGGCTTTCCAGCACTATCCGCACAACCTGTACAGCACAACCCAGTCAACTCTATCAAACCGCGCGGACACCAAAGTCCAGTCTGCGGCAACTTACGCGAGCTAAATTACTGTTCACTTACTTCGGTTCTGGTGCTTACTCCTGATGTGACAAGGGTCCTATTTATAGGCACAATGATGAGTGTGGTCACCGCCCTAGCCGATAGGATCACTGCCACATCCACCAGCTAAAACAAGTATGTCCGCCAGCCTGCGGACACACACTCTAGTTCTCCACTCCTGTGCAGATAGCTAGTCCGCCCCAGCTTTTCCAAGGCCGGACACCAATCTCCAGTCTGCCTTGTTGCCAAAGGCCAAGCCAGGACCACCACAGCCGGACTCCGCAACAGCTATGTCCGCTAATCTGCGGACAAGGCATCAGCCCGCATATCCAAAGCTTTGTCACAAGGTAAATGTCGGACGCAGCGGACACACTGCTTCAGTCCACCGCAGACAGCTCTAGTCCGCTTTCCTGAGTCCATTGCCTAATCAACAAGGCATTGCCGGACTCAGCGGACACTAGCTCCAGTCCGCACGCTTATGCACGCAATCTAAAGTCTGCATATCCTCAAACTAGCAATCAATGCAACTTCACTCCTGCCGAGCTTGACAGACTGAGAAAAACAGTCCGTGCTCCACTGCGCGATCTCCCTGGACTGAGCCAACCTGGACTTGGTTCAGTACCCACCAAGTCCAGTCCACTGGCACAAGAGCCAGTCCGCACTTACTGGCGGACACTGGATCTAGAACGCCATACCGGGCGACCTCCAGCTTCCGTCCACACTGCCCGGCGGTCTCCGCGGCTTCCACTTGTCGCTGCACTAGAGCAAGACCAAGGCAACTGCCAAAACAGTCTGCCGAGCTCCAGTTCATCAGTCTGATTCATGCCGGACTCCGTGGATATAGTTTCTATCCGCTGGGTTACTTCCTGGGATTCAACCACCTGCTGAGTATACACCGGCCTGACAGACCGCTACTGCTGTCCGCGTAGTCCGCGCGAACAGACCGCCCAGGCCGCCACAGAGCAAACCGCCTGCAACATCCCTGTCGACTTAGCAGTCCGCCAACCCAGTCCACGTAGTCCGCGCGGATAGATCCAAGTGCTCCATGCACCCACTTTCACTTCACAAATTTCAACAAGGCGGGTACGAGTCAGGCTACCTCGAGGCCCCCATTCTGCCTTGTCGGATCCACTCGGGGAACACTGGGTTGTACATAATCCCCACTCTTTGTGAGCTTTCGCAAAGCTCAGAAAGAATCATCCAAACCCAGTGTTCGGTGAGTGCATGCTGAGCTGGAGGGAATCTTTTTGTGGGTCCCACCTTCGTGCTATATATATCGCTGGTCTCAAAGGAATTCCCTGACTTTCCTCTTCTCTTTCTTTTTGCTAGTTACTATAACGGTGCACCTGATGCAAATCTCGGAGGAGGTGCGCCCTCGTTTAGAGGCCGCGAGGGAGGGCGCACAGGGGCAGGTCGCCGACGCCGCCCCTTGGCTGGCTCGGAGGTCGCCCAGCTCTTCTTTCATGCCCAAGAAGGCCAAGATGATCAAGCGGCCTCCTCAGAATGGCGCCCCTCCTAATCTGGTGGCCAGTTCGGAAGCCACCCATCAGGTACGCAGGACGATTATTTGATTCCATGTTACTCTAATTTGATATCTTCTCTCCTGCAGGAGGTGTCTCACAAGGATCGAGATGGGGAGTGGATCTGGGACATTCTTCCCCTCGTATATCCGAGCGGGCCGTCAACCCCTCGGCTTGCGGGATCCACCCTTCTTGCGGTCCCGAACAATCATCTTCTAACTACTGGTGAGTTCGACACCTTGCCTTTGCTTTTCGCCTGATCGCTCCTCAGCTGATCACATGTTTTCTGCATCTTCCACCCCAGGAGTCGACGACCTACCTCCGCGGGTTCAACAATCGTCGATCCACCCTGGATTGGGCAAGTCCTTTTCGACTGTCGAAGGCGAGCACATTCGGGGCCAACTGGGCACTTCCCGCCCGCATGTCAGCGTCGGAGATGTGCCGACCCCAGGTTAGTTCGTATACTTTCTCGCCTATTGTTGCCCGCCTATGATGTGGATCCCCTATCTTCTTCAGTTTTCCACCAGGTATCGTCATCCGAAGTCGACATGAGCGAGGAGTTCTCTTGTAACACCCAAAATCCTAAATTTGGGTCCAGGTTGGGCGACACGGCTTGGGAAACGGGCGTGTCACAACCCATATCCTGCTCGGTTGAGCAGCCTGTCGCATGCTCGACAAAATGCACTCGACGAAGTTCTCGAGAGGGAACACTCCTTGCGATACGGGCGTGTCAGGGGGTGTGTCCTGCCCAACTACTCGAGTGGTTATCTCGAGTAGGCCTCGAGAGCCAGATACGGGAGTGTCAGCCATGGGACACAGGCGTTTCAGCCATAGGACACGGTCATGTTCTGCTCTGTGTCTACTCAAGTGGGTCTCGAGGGGGTGTCTCGAGTAGGTCGTAAATGTCTCGAGTACGGTGGGACACGGGCATATCAGCTATGTGACACGGACGTGTCATGACCAAGTACTCGAGTGATTGTCTCGAGTAGGTCTCGAGTGGGTCTCAAGAGCTAGACATGGGTGTGTCAGCTATGTGACACGGGCGTGTCAGCCATGTGACACGGGCGTGTCAGCCATGTTACACGAGCGTGTCAGCCATGTGACACGGGCGTGTCACATTACCGTGTCCTGTTCTAGATAAGTCGGTTTGTGTGCCACTTAAGGTACACACCCTGTAATACGGGCGTGTCACAGAGCGTGTCAGACCCAAAAAAGAGCTTTTAGGAAAATTTGTGGCCATCCATTTTCCTTCATCTGGGATCTAATGGCTCAGGCATCTCCTTACTGCTTTAAGGCCGAAACTGAGAAGAGAGACTCATTTTAATTTGACCATTCTCTTTCTAAAAGAGTTAGAGAGAAGGGAGAGCAAGGAGGAGGAGGAGGAGGAGGAGAATGGATCCGGCTACCGGCGGAGCTTGAGATTTCCGAGCTAAGGTCCGAGGCCAGATTTGTGGAGGCAAAGCTGCTGCGGTGCGTTCCAACTGGTTAGAATTCCATGGCTCCGAAGAGGTCGTCAAGGGTAACGATCTTCCTTCTTCGACATGTGAAGTCCTTCCTTTTTGGCATGTGCATAGATTTCCCCCACCAGAGGGTGGATTGCTAAGGGATTTCCTTGGGTTGATTCTTGGAATCCCCAATAGTTTGGCATATAGATCCAGAAATGGAGTACGGAATAAGCATGCTGTGTGAAGCCCATCTGGACAGGTTGGTCTGGATTGGTGATGTTGCATTTGCACACCGGAGAGGACTTCGTGGTTAAACATGTAGTTTATGGTAGCGATGGGTTGGACTTGTGAAGGTAAGTAACAGGAAGTACTGGAGTGGTAGTCCAGGAAAAGTGTTAAATTTTCTCACAAAATGGTCAGCAAGGTAGCCTAAAGCCAAATTAATATTTTCAGAACTACTCAGTTTACACTTTGATCATGCGGAAGCCCAAGGAGCAAGTTTAACACCAACCACAAATGGAAAAACAAGCAGGTCTTATATTCATTCACACTTCTTTATAAGGCGAGGTATACGTAGTGAGACATGATTTCGCTAGTACACAAGCTACAAACAAAAAGACAAAACAAGCCGGGCGGATAGCACTAGAGACCGCCGAGACCGCCTAGTCCGCCAAGGTTGCCGAAGCCGCCTGAGCTGCAACTGCTACAAGCCGAATAGCACACGGAGTCCGTCGAGAATTCAAGGTCAAGCGGACACACCGTTATTCACTGTCTGCTGAAGAACTGAGAAACAGACCGCCTACCCGCCTGAGACCGGCAGACAGGTTATTTGAACTTGAACAAGCTGAAGCAGAAAACTGACAAGCCGCCGAAGCGACCAGCTGAGACCGCACACTTCAATTCCCAACTCCCGACTCCTTGAAGCTACTCGCGCGACCTGCACACAACACACCGTCAGCACTACTCAACCCACGCGGATAGAAAATCGCAGACCGCAACACTTGCCCAAGCCCAACTTACTGTTCACTCTGTTACTGTAGACGTGCCGGGGGGGTTCTATTTATAGGCGAGGTGAGTAGTGTGTTCACCACCCTAGTGCATAGAATCACCACCCCAGCCCGCGCACTAGAAAAACCTCCGTCCGCTGAGTCCGCAATGACTTAGCCAGATTCCAAGACAACAGCCAGGAGAAAGGCATCGATGTTCACTACTGGGCGATCTTGCACTAGACCGCCCACACTATGCAGACACAATACAGTCCGCACAGTCCGCCCACAACACCACATGGACATCCACAACTCCTTCAGTGACAGTCCGCACATGCAAGAGGCAGTCCACACAGTACAAGACCAAAGCCTCCATCCGCCATAAGTCCACAACCAAAGGAAGGCAGCCCGGTCAACAGTACACTTGGCGGATACTGCGTACACACTGGACTTGGAACAGAATGTGACCAAGTCCAGTAAATCAACAAAGGCCTAGCGCGAGCTCGGTGGATAAGGTCCAGTCCGCCAATACCCAAAGCAGATCGCTAATAACACCAAGGTGAGCTGCTCGCCAATACCACCAAGGTATGCAGATCGACAATTCCACCAAGGTAAGTAGATCGCCAAAAACAACTCGCACAACTGCCCAAACGGCCAATTGCCGGACTTTGATAGCAGTCCGCATAGTCCTCCACAGCAACTAACACCTGCTGAAACACCAGAGCTCGGCAAGGGCCACAGCCAAATCTTAAGGCCATTCCGCCACAGCGAACACCGCGGACATGCCAGTCTGCAAGCCTCGCAGATAGGGCACCGAATCCGCCGGCTAACATAAGCTTGCAACACACAAGGCCGCTGAACAGAGCACTGCCTACAGCCCGCAAACCGAAGTCCGCTCAGTCCGTTTCACCAGAAGCCTTACATCCTTGGTCATAGGCCAATCAAGCCGCACAACAGACCAATCAAGCTGCATACTAGGTCGCACAGGCCGCTCCTCAATCAGACAAGCCACCAAGACAGCCAATACCCAGGCTGTAACCTGCAGTCCGCCCAGGCTGCAGACTCAGATCGCTCAGGCCGCACAAGCTGCTCTTCAACAGCCAAGCCAGCTAAGGTCACCAGGACGCACCAGGAGTCTGCACAGGCCGCAGACTCAGTCCACACAGGCCGCGGACTCAGTCCGCACAGGTCGCTTAGACCGCCCGGCCTGTCCATCACCCACTTCCACTTCACAAATTTCAACACTCCTCCTTGAAGTAGGAAGTGGTGATCAAGCCCAGCAAGCTACGTAACCACTGAAATGGCCCCTTCGACAGCGGCTTCGTGAAGATGTCAGCATGATTATCTTCACTCTGAATATGCCCGACCAGAAGAGATCCCTCCAACACCTTCTCCCTGATGAAGTGGTGTTCAATATCAATATGCTTGGTCCTTGCGTGACACACTGGATTGTTTAACAGTTTGAGAGCACTCTCATTGTCACCCCGGAGTAAAGTAGGCCTTTGCACTTCTTGTTCAACTTATACACACACTTACAAGTCACTGGAGTAATGCCATCAACCTTGGGCACAAGATCCTAGGTTTCATTCTTCTTGAGAGCAGCAATCTCTTCCTTCATCACTGGAGTAATGTCATCAACCTTGGGCACAAGATCCTAGGTTTCATTCTTCTTGAGAGCAGAAATCTCTTCCTTCATGGCATCATCCCACTCCTTGACTCCAGTGGCCATATTGAAGTTTACAGGCTCTCGCTCATCCATAGGACCTGTAAAGAAGCAGGATACAAAGCTCACTGCATTCCCATCACAGTACCTATCCGGTGGCTTCACAACCCTCTTTGATCTCCGAAGAGGTTGTTCCTTGCTCACTACCTCTGTTGCTTCTTCAGGCTCAACACTACCTTCAGGCAATCTTTGAGCAATTCTCCCCCTGCTTCCCGAGCCAGAAGTCTCAGCACTAGAACTTGTAGGAACAGGAGCTGCTGGTGAGACAGCAAGCTCCTCTTCCAAGCCTTCAGTAGCCACCTTTTATTCTTCATCAACCTTGATTTCGGTTAGCTCAACCGAGCCACCTCCATACGACGTCAGCTCATCAAAGACAACATCTCTTGACACAACGAACTTCCTCATCGCAGGATCCATGCATTTCCATCCCTTCTTCCACTCATCGTAGCCAACAAAGACAAGCATCCTTGCCTTTGCATCCAACTTAGTTCTTGAAGCATCCGGGACATGCACATAGCAAGTTGAACCGAACACCCGAAGGTGTTCCACACTAGGCTTCTCCTTCAGCAACAACTCAAAAGGAGTCTTCATGTTGATCATGCTAAGCGGCATCCGATTGATGATATAAGAGGCACAAGACATCCCCTCCGCCGAGAAGGACCTTGGAATGTCTTTCGCATGAAGCCAGCATTTACAAGTCTCCATCAGATGACGCATCTTCCGCTCTGCTACTCCATTTTATTGTGGAGTGTGAGCACAAGTGAGCTCTCATTGGATCCTGTGCTTCCTCCAAAAGTTAGAAAACTCAGAGGAGATAAACTCACCACCGTTATCTGTTCTAAGCTTCTTGATCCGCAAGCCAAGCTGGCCCTCCACCAACTCCTTGAACTCCACAAACAAACAGAAGGCTTCATACTTCTCCTTCAAGAAATATACCCAAAAGTATCTTGAGTAGTCATCAATCAGAACGAGCATGTATTTGCTCCCACCAAGGCTGGCAGTGACGGTTGGTCCCATCAAGTCTCCATGGATGCACTACAATGGTCTCTTTCTCCTTGTTTGTGATTTATCAAACGGAAGGCGATGAGCCGTACTGACATCCCGCGCAAACGTGACCATCACCAAATGAAGAAAGCTTAGGCAAGCCTCTTACAAGGCTTCTGTTAGCCATAGCATTCATCTTATCCACTCCTACATGCCCCAGCCTTTCATGCCAAATAGCAGCGCTATCGTTTGCTCTCATCCGATCAACATAAGAGTTAGTAGCAAGAACAAACAAGTTCTTAACTCGCCTCCCAACATGAGAAACATCAGCTTTAACTGCTGATACGTTGCGAAGGAACTTCACTTCTGTTGGCCCAAATAGAACGTGATAACCCGCGTCGACCGCATTGGTCACAGAAAAGAGGTTCTTCTTCATGCCCGGTACGTGATACACACTCCTTAATGTGAGTGGCCCCTTATCACTACCCAAAGACGCAACCACCTCCTTCTCTAATGCTTAAATAGTATTATCAGCAGTTATAATAGCTTCATTACCTAAGTAGGTTTGCAGAGAAGAGAACTTGGACTTATCTCCGGTAAGGTGATGAACACACCCGGAGTCCACAATCCAATCATCGTTGAAGTCGACAGCGGACAAGGCACGAACACAAGTGCCCGTCATGAAGGCTCCGCCCCATCTAGCTTCCTCACTCTTAGAGCAAGTTTCCTCCTTGCCTGTAGCATGCCCATGCTGTATTTTGACTTTACAGTCACGCTTGAAGTGTCCCCGCTGATGACACATGTAGCACATCAGATTCTTCTTGCAATCTTTCTTAGGAGCAACGCTCCTCTCTGACTGATGAGAAGTTGAGGGTTCATTTTCAGCAGCGGTCTTCTTCTTCTTCCCTTCCCATCCTTTCTTCTTCTTACTTGAGAAGAGAGCTTCACTGCATTCCTCAGTGACTGTGACTCCAACCATCTGCCTTGCTAAACTCTCCTGGGAAGCAAGCAGGTTTTCAAGCTCCAGTAGCTATGGCTGAGTAGCCCATCCTTGAACAGATGTAACAAAGGCAACATACTCCTTCTGCAAGCCGCGGATTATGTGCATTTTCATCTTAGCCTCAGAGATAGGCTCATCCGGATCAAGCGCTGACAGCTCCTCACACAAGCTCTTCATCTTCAGAAAGAACTTTGAGATGGTTAGTTCTCCTTGAGTTGTCCTCGCCAACTCATTCTTCAGAAACTGAAGTCTCGCCACATTCTTCCTATTGAACAACTCATCAATGGTTGTCCAAATGTCAGCAGCAGACTCACATCCAATGATGTAGTCAAACAGTTATGGTGACACGGCTCTCTTGAGAACAAACTCCGCCTTGGCATTTGTTTTTATTCAGAGTCTCACCTGCTCATCAGTACTAAATGCAGCAGTCACTTCCTGTCTTTCGTCACCACCGACGATCTCCCATAGCTCCTCACCCAGAAGGTAACTCTTCATGCACAACTTACACTTTTTAAAGTTATTCGGCGTCAAGAGTTCAATACCAAGACCTCTTGCATAGCTTACTTCCATTGCAATAACCGTTAGTTAAGCGAACTTCCAGAAGCATAGAGCAACAACACAGGTTGATCACCGCTCAAGGCACAGAGCAACAACACTAGTTGAACACCGCTCAAGCAACTGAACTTGGCTTTTATACCATGTTAAATTTTCTCAAAGCGGTCAGCAAGGTAGCCTAAAGCTAAGTAAATATTCTCAGAACTACCCAGTTCACACTTTGATCATGCGGAAGCACAAGGAGCAAGTTTAACACCAACCACAAATGGAAGAACAATCAGGTCTTATATTAATTCACACTTTTTACAAGGAGAGGTATACGTAGCGAGACATGATTTCGCTAGTACACAAGCTACAAACAGAAAGAACAAAACAAGCCGGGCGGACAACACTGGAGACCGCCGAGACCGCCTAGTCCGCCAAGGTTGTCAAAGCCGCCCGAGCTGCAACTGCTTCAAGCTGAATAGCACACGGAGTCTGCCGAGACCGCGAGGTCAAGTGGACACACCGTTATTCGCTGCCTGCTGAAGAACTGAGGAACAAACCGCCTACCTGCCTGAGATCGGCGGATAGGTTATTGGAACTTGAACAAGCTGAAGCAGAAAACTGACAAGCCGCCGAAGCGACCAGTTGAGACCGCAGAGGCCGCACACTTCAATGCCCAACTCCTGGCTCCTTGAAGCTAGCTGCGCGACCTGCACACAGCACACCGTCAGCACTACTCAACCCGCGCGGACAGAAAACCGCAAACCGCAACACTTGGCCAAGCCCAACTTACTGTTCACTCTGTGACTGTAGACGTGTCGGGGGGGGTTCTATTTATAGGTGAGGTGAGGAGTGTGGTCACCACCCTAGTGCATAGAATCACCACCCCAGCCCGCGCACTAGCAAAACCTCCGTCCGCTGAGTCCGCAAAACTTAGTCGGATTCCAAGACAACCGCCAGGAGCAAGGCACCGATGTTCACTACTGGGCGGTCTTGCACCAGACCGCCCACACTATGCGGACACGATACAGTCCGCACAGTCCGCCCACAACACTACATGGACAGCCACAACTCCTTCAGTGACAGTCCGCACATGCAAGAGGTAGTCCGCACAGTACAAGACTAAAGCCTCCATCCGCCATATGTCCACGACCAAAGGCAGGCTGCCCGGTCAACAGCGGACTTGGCGGATACTGCGGACACACTGAACTTACAACAGAATGTTACCAAGTCCAATAAATCAACAAAGGCCTAGCGTGTGCTCGGCGGACAAGGCCCAGTCCGCCAATACCCAAAACAGATCGCCAATACCACCAAGGTGAGCTGCTCATCAATACCACCAAGGTACGCAGATCGCCAATTCCACCAAGGTAAGCAGATCGCCAAAAACAACTCGCACAGCTGCCCAAACGGCCAACTGCTGGACTCTGATACCAGTCCACGCAGTCCTCCATAGCAGCTAATACCTGCTGAAACACCAGAGCTCGGCAAGGGCCACAGCCAAACTCTAAGGCCAGTCCGCCACAATGAACACCGTGGACACGCCAGTCCGCAAGCCTCCCGCGGATAGGGCATATGGAATATAATGGTGGGTCCGGCCGGGGCCCCACGCCATATTTCACAAACAAACGACGGAATTACGTATGAATATCAAAATCACATTCTACTCGCATCTTAACTCAGAGCATTCTAGCGAAAGCGTTTTAAGTTGCAAGAACTCAACATAATGAATGTCCACTACATATATAAACCACCCAATTATATATATCACCAGGAATGTATACAAATACACAAATGTTCATGGCCTTAAGGCCTTACATGTTTCTCTTTACACATATGGTTTCATACATCGGCACACAAGCCGTCCACACATGAAATATAGGACTTCGCACGGCTTTCAAGGGAACTTGAGCAGTAAGGGCTTCAACCCGCTCAATCCAAGTCAGCCCGTCCGCACATGTAGTTGGACATCCACCCCAAGAGTGGTAAACAAACCAACGGTCAGCATTAGCTTACCAATTATAACGACCCTACCCCTTACCCGGGGCAGTGGTTCCTTCCCTGTATGCATCAAAATCACAACATATATATGTCACAACAAGTGATCTCAAGCACCACAGTATCACAAGTGCCCACCTCCGTCAGACGCTCCGTGCACTCAGGGCACATTTATGGTGTACCGGATTCTCCTTGGTATTAACACCGATCAGAGGTTTTAAACTTATTGGCTATGGGCCCTAGTCTACCAACATGCATGTTGGGGACATCCTCGCTCATCCCATTCAGAGGTGCTAACCTCACAACAAACTTGAGGATTTCAGATCGACCCACCCCAAGGTGCAGCAACCTGGGTCTGGCCCGCATCCTCCCATTTGCATTGCCACCAATCGATCTATCACAACACAGGTCCAAGTCAACCCTTTCTCATTGCTCATTTCGTCAATAACACAGATCTTGACACGGGTCGACTTTCCCTTTCCTGCTCCGCACACAGCTCTCGCAGAGCCGCTTTCCAATTCAGCACACACAATATAAGGGCTCATCCAGAGCTTTCTAGGCATTCACAATTATAGGCATCCCACAATATACGGAGTCTTCTTCGGTTCGCAACATAAACATCACCAATCCAGACTAACCGATCGGATGGGCTTCACACAACATGCCTATGTCGTACTACACATTTTCGGCTCTATATACAGACTCAACCAGGGATATCAACTATAAACCCACTGGAATCACTTACACTTTCCACCGCTTGGTGGAGGATTCCATGCTCATGCATAAAGAAGGACTTCACTTGTTTAAGAAGGAGATCGTTACCCTTGACGATCACTTTGGAGCCATGAAAATCTAGCCGTATGGAAATCACCGTCACGGCCTTGCCACCACGAATCTGAACTCGGCTCTTGATTTGGCACGCTGAAGCTCCTTCGGCAGCCGGATTCCTTCTCCTCCTTCCTTCCTTGCTCTCCTCTCTCCCTATCTATTTAGAAAGAGAAAAGATAAGATGAATGGAATGTTATCCTTCCATTCTCGGCTTTATAACAGTAGGGAAGGTCCTGGACCACTAGATCCAAGTTGAAGGAAAAGAACGGCCACGATTTGCCCAGAAATATCTATTTTTGGGTTGACACGGCTTGTGACACGCCCGTGTCACAGGCCATGTTCCTTAAGCAACAAAGGAACCGACTTAACCCGACCAGGATATTGCCATGTGACATGCTCGTGTCACATTTCGTTTGCCCTGAGACACACCCGTGTCCACCAGGCCCGCACCCCTGGCTGATCCAGAGAAGGACACGGCCTCTGACATGCCCGTGTCATAGGCCGTGTTCTTTACTCGACTTGCCTCTCGAGAGGTGTCGATTGCATTTCGTCGAGTGGTGTTCGTAGACCTAGAGGAGGACACGACCTCAGACACGCCCATGTCCCAGGCCGTGTGCCTCACTCGAGACATATTCAAGACCTACTCGAGACCCACTCAGACCCACTCGAGTGACAGAGCGGGACACGGCCTGGGACACGCCCGTGTCCCAGGCCGTGTTGCCCAGCCTGAACCCAATCGCGAGATTTGGGGTGTTACAACTGGCTTCCTGGACCTCGGCTCGTGCGGTCTAGTTGCAAACTGATCTTTCCTTTTCTTTTCTTCGCGGGGGCGTTTCCCTCCCCCTTATTTATTTAGGACTTCTCGCCCGCTAATTTGCTTATGTTGTATGTATATAATTATCTTTTTCGCTTGTTGTTCATTTTTTTACTGCTTAGCCTGTCTTAGGCCGATTCGGTCCTACTGCATTAGCTCGCTTGCCTTCTAGGTGGACGCGGGCCAGCTTGGCTCGCTCTCCTTCTAGGAGGATGCGGGACGGGCTGACTCGCTCGCTTATTATCTCGCCACTGTTTAGCTTTTATAGGATCATGGTGAGTAGATAGTAATTCGCGGCGGGCTCGAGTATCGAAGCATCAAAATGCATTTTTGCTATCCGCACACCTCCCGCCGAAAGGGCGTTTTCCCGCCCTTTCTTCTTTCTATAAATAGCCCCCTGCCCTTCATCCACCTAGTACATTTAACTCTTCCTCTACACTCCCCTTGCTCCTGAGTTTGACTCTCAGCTTGCCATCTTTTGCGACAACTCCAACATCCAGCCCGCTTACCAGATTGCAAGATGGGAGGAGGAAGTGGCGACACTGAGGAGTGAAGCAAGTGTGCGTGGACCTTTTCAGATTACGCTTTCGTCTTCTCCAACCTCTCCGGGAATGAGCTCGTCTCGGTGGTTGCCAATTTAATCCCGCCTGAGTTTGAGGCGAGGCGTCCGGGAGAGGAGGAAAAGATCAATGATCTCTGTGATGTCGAGCTCGTGATACCTATCGCCCATTTCGACGTGGGAATGAGGCTTCCCCTATGTCCCGAGGATTGGATGGTATTAAAGTACTTCGGGGTCATCCTGGGCTAGCTAACCCAGAATTAGGTCACCGTGGTGGTCGCGTTCGCCTGCTTCCTACGGGAGGAGAGGATCGAGTTTAGCCTTACGGTCTTTCGCAAGTTTTTTTTCCTTTCGGGCGAACAAGGACGACACCGCCTACTTCTTCAGCAACCATATCAAGGTGCGAGAGACAGTGAATAAGAGCCATAGTTGGCTAAGGAAGTTTGTTTTAGTGAATGGGGACTTTGACAATGTCTCCTTCTCACCAGTACAGCTCAACGAGCTGAGCTACCGCCCTCCCAGCCTGGGAGGTCATGAAGCCGAACTCTTCGGATTCTTCACAGGGAAGAAACTTGAGGTCGCTTTGTAACGTCTACATCAGTTCATATAGCATATAATAGAAGATCCGGCCAGGGCCCCACACCATATGCCACAAAACATGCGGCGAAGTCACGGGATGATATCAGAGTTGCGCATCCTAACTCATAGCATTTTAGCGGAAGCTTTTAACATAAATACTGAACTCCAACCATGAATGTTCACTGATAAAAATACCCACATTTACATAGGAATGTACAACAAATACAATATTGTTTGGCCTTATGGCCTTACTGTTCATCTTTACAAGAGTGAACTCCCAACATCAGCGCGCAGGACGGCCACCTAAGAACAAAACATAATATTTTTCAGCTTAGCCTTCAAGGGCTAGTAGCAGCAGTAGCAGCAGGGACTTCAGCCTTTATATGTCCCTCTTGGCTCTCCAACACCTATACAAGGACAGCCCACCCAACGGTGGCAAAAAAGGCAACAGTCAGCATTCAGCTGAACAATTTATAACGACCCTACCCCTTTCCTAGGGTAGTGGTATTCATTCTCTGCAGACATAGTAATTCATATGCAGATATCTATATATCACACATTGTTCTCTCACGCACAAACAATCCATCACAATCGCCAGCCACGCGGCCCGACGATCCGTGCACTCAAGGCATATTCTTGGTGTACCGGTGAACCAGAGTCCCACCACCGTTCTAGGTCCGAAACCCAATGGTAAAATTGAGTATTTAGTCTTTCCGGCGCGTGTGCCTAAGACTCTCATTATGAACTCCAACTGGTCGCACTTTCAGTTCTTCGAGTCGGACGAACATAACGCAGGTACGGATCAACCACCCTCGTTGCTAAAGTCGCCTTGCCATCACCGAATACCAACGTACTCGCGGTTAAATATAAGGAGTGGGATGGTTTCACCTTTCCTGTTCAGCACGAGGCCTTTTCAAGAGCTCATCAAGCTCACAATAGTCACACTGTCCACCAAGGACTGGCTTCACAAACAACAAGGGGATTTCATGCTAGCGTCCCTCACGATCGCTTAGCGGGTACCACAAAACTCACTTTCTGCACCCAATTCCACCCAAACCCTGCAGCATCCTGCAGTGCTAGAAACACTAGTTTTCCAAAGCATACAACACACACACTTGCGGGTAGTTTCCTGGGCTTCCACACCAGTACTTCCTGCTACTACCCTTTACAGGCATAACTTATCAAGCATCACAAGGGTCTTTTCATGGACAACCACTCAAGTATTTCCTACTACTGCCCTTCACAGGTCCAACCCATCAACTCCATAAACTACACGTTTAACCACGAAGTCTTCTTCAGTGTACAAATTCAACATCACCAATCCATACCAACCTGTCCAGATGGGCTTCACACAACATGCCTATTCTGTACTCCATTTTCGGATCTATATGCAAAACTATTGGAGATTCCAAGAATCAACCCAAGGAAATCCCTTAGCAATCCACCCTCTGGTGGGGGAAATCCATGCACATGCCAAGAAGGAAGGACTTCACATATCCAAGAAGGAAGATCGTTTCCCTTGACGACCTCTTTGGAGCCATGGAATTCTAGCCGGTTGGAAAGCACCGCAGCAGCTTTGCCTCCAAAAATCTTGTCTCGGACCTTAGCTCAGAACTCTCAAGCTCCACCAGTAGCTGAATCCCTTCTCCTCCTCCTCATCCTTCTTACTCTCCCTTCTCTCTAACTCTCTTAGAAAGAGAATGGCCAAGTGAATAATGAGAGCTTTCTTCTTTTTTTCAGCCTTAAAGCAGCAAGGAGAGGCCTGGGCCATTAAATCCCAGATGAAGGAAAATGAACGACCACAAATTTTCCTGAAAGCTCTTTTTCGGGTCTAACACACCATGTGACATGCCCGTATCACAGGGCGTGTACCTTAAGCGGCACATGAACCGTCTTATCTAGAACAGGACACGGCCATGTGAAACGCCAGTGTCACATGGCTGACACGCCCGTGTCACATAGCTGACACACCCGTGTCTAGCTCTCTAGACCCACTCGAGACCTACTAGAGACAATCACTCGAGTAGTTGGGCATGACACGCCCATGTCATATATCTGACACGCCCGTGTCCCAGCAATACTCGAGACATTTACAACCTACTCAAGACACCCCCTCGAGACCCACTGGAGTAGACACAGAGCAGAACATGCATGTGTCCCATGGCTGACATGCTCGTGTCTGGCTCTCGAGACCCACTCGAGACCTACTCGAGACAAGCACTCAAGTAGTTGGGCAGGACACGCCCGCTGACACACCCGTGTCGCAGGGCATGTTCCCTCTCGAGAACTTCATCGAGTGCATTTCGTTGAGCACTCGACAGGCTGCTCAACCGAGCAGGACACGCACTGGGACACACCCGTGTCCCAGGCCGTGTCGCCCAACCTGAACCCAAAGTTGGGCTTTGCGGTGTTACACGCTTTCCTTTGAAGGAACGTCGACACACTCGCCCCCATTCCCCGAGGGAAGGTAAGGCTACTTGCACTCACCCTTCTTCCTTTATTTTGCTTTATATTTTGATCGTCGATTGATGTATGTGAGCGAGACCTTCCCCAATACCAACCATATGAAATGCCCGGGTCTCTCCCGCCGAGCTCGCCCTTGCTGAGGTGGCCGCTACAGTGCGCCGCTAGGTCCCTGCCCCCCTCTCGTCTCAAAAGCGAGTCACCCTAAAACACTCTCCCCCACCGCCGGTGTTCAAGAAATCGAAGACCCGGGGCAGTGAGCCCCCAGCATATCAGGAGAATGGAAAGAACCAGCGGGCCACCTCCCTGAGAAGGCCGATACTTCCGGAGTTCCAACCAACGGACACTCTAGCGAGGCGGCCAGCAGATCCAGTGTGCGAGAACAGCAGCTCGCCAACAAGCCTGTGCCGAGGGGGCACCGAAACTTTGGTTATAGCGAGAGGTACATCGACGAGCTCGGCCAGCCCTGTCACAACCCGCATTTTGCAACGCCAATAAAGGTATATCAGAGTAAGGGAAAAATGCACATCATGATGCCACATCAGCAGGCGATAACTGCGGACGCTCAGACAAAACTCATACTTAACCATGAAGAAAGATTCTTTATGTTATTAAGAAGTGAAATTAGTTTAAGTATAGTAGTTAGCCGTATCCCCCGGCTTAGTGGCTCATCTAGTCCACAAGAAAAGTAATTAAACGCTGCGGAAAGTATTTATTTTATCCAGTTAGGCATCCTACAAGAGCTTAGAGGTTCCCAAGGGACACTTCAAGACATGCAAGTTCTAAATTTATAGTAGAAGTAAGAGTATATTTTTTTTACGGTCGTTAAATATAGTGATTTAACATTTTGAGTTATGCAACGCATGCGGTAATAATAGTAATTTTTATATTTGAAAATAACTACCATGCAATCCTAACATAAAATATCTCAGAGAGCAAGTAATCCACATCCACAGAAAGAAAACTAAGCAGCTAAAAATTATCCAAAAATAACAATCATGTGGGCGTCAACAAACTGACACGAACCTACATACAGTAAAGTATGTCTGAACCAGTAAAACAAAATAAACAACAATCTACATCTCTAAGATGACGCAACAACCACGGCCAACACTACCGCTCAAGCACTCCAAAAACAAGCACTGAACTCAGCTACAGCTCTGAACCCAAGACATTCCAAAGACAGAACACATACGCAAAAAAGTACAAGTGATGGCAAAAATAAAGCCAATAGTACAAAAGTCAAGGCGTACCAACCCAAGATCAAAGAAAAGGTACATAAACAAGTACAGTATCAAGGTACAAAAGAAAAAAAACTTACGTGAAGCATCACGTACAACAAGAATACCCCAAACGCACAAGGCTATAAGTGGAAAAAAGTCATGATTAAACCATCAGGAAGAGAAACAAACCCCTATTAGTCACCTATGGTCAACTCCACCAAAAAAAATACGGGCGAGATGGTCAACTCATTTGGACACTACCCCAAAGACAATTTATCCGTCTAAATGCGGGGGAGACTGGATACTCCACCTTTCACCGCAAATGCCCAAAATCCCGGTAGAGCCCACAAAGTTCTAATAGGGAGATCAAACGTTGTGGCGGTGGATTCACCCACTAATAACACCCGCAACAAAGAAAAGCCGAATGGAAAACCCCGTAACGATCCGGTTTTAGAGCTCAGAGGCACACTACAACCCAATCAGTGTTAGGTGGCTTATCTCGCACCACAGCATCGCCACGAGGAAAAACCATGATAGACATCTCAAGTCAACAACGACACATCGGATTCTACTAAGCAATTCTATATTAGAAGTGGTTGATCAATCTTTAGGAAGAACTTACAATCCTAAATAAACTCTAACGCACTCTACGAGAGAAATTACAAAATGGTAATAAAAGTGGTATTCACCACTTCATCAAATACATTAAGCATTTACAGGGTCAGATAGTAATAATCAAGAGCATGAAAATCATGAATAGGATTAGACATGAGATCTCAACAATGCTATAATCAGCAAAAATATATAATATAATCATGATATCCAGCAGTTAGAAATTTCTGCAAACATTAGGGTAAAGAAGGGAAGTGAAAAAGGAGACCATCACTCGCCTTAAGTTTAACGGAGAAAGATGCCCAAATCACTCCTCGACGTAATTCGGGGCTAGAGAAGACGAGGGAAGTCGAAATCTAACAAAAACGGCCAAATATTGGAGTTAGGGCCAAAAACCCTAACGAGAAAACTCAAGAAATGGGGAAAGTTTCACCATGATTGCGTAGCTCTCGACGAGAGCTTTCCAGATCTATATTCAGTTGAAGATTTCGAGCGCCGGAGCTCCGTCGGCGGCCACCGAAAGATTCACGAAAGGGAGGGAGTTGCCGCTCTGGTTTCGGTTCTGTCCGAACGTAAGGAAAAAGATGAAGTTTTAAGAATATAGGTATATATACATGTAATTATTAAAATTTATTTTGTCTAAATAGGAAGAAAACCGTCAATTTAAGTGCGGGCGCACAAAAAATGAAAATAGAGATTTATGATGACTTTAAATCGAAAAGTGCTCAACATGAAAGTTGTAGATCTCGTCGAGACGAACAAATTTCATATTAACCATTTTTTATACGACAGTGTTTTGACCCTCAAAACGGCACCCGAACGTAGGCTGGAACGGATTTCTCAGGAAGGACGACTGACTACTCGAGAACAGGTTTTTAGTACTCAAGAAAATACTATTGGTACTCGAGAACAAGAAGGAGTACGCGAGAAGAATGTTGCTGGTACTCGAGAACACGAAGGAGTACTCGAGAATTCAATTGCATGAACAGTGAAATTTACAAATATATCAAAAAATCAAACTATAGAGATGAATAGTAAATGACATTTTTGAATAGTGCTTTAATATTAAAATAATCATATTTAAATATTTTTGAATAGGAAGCATGAGTTCAGAACGGAGGCCCAAATGCGCGCCGAATCTAACGAAATTCGCATCGTAGGCGAACACAGACGCTACGAACCCAATGACGAAGTCAAAACAAAAATCGGACGAGTCGTTCTTGAGATATAAATTTTCAAAGTCTACGACGAACATAAATTACACAAAACTTCGGAATATCGTCGAGGCTCGAATATCGCTCGGATCGCGACGAAACTTGACGAGCAAGTCGAAAATTATTTAACTTAATTTTCAAATGAAAAATTTTCCAATTACACAAGAATTCGAGAATTTGGCCGACTCGACCAAACGGGCGCGAAAATGTCTTAACGGCGTCGCGCCGTCAACTCGACATTAAAAGTAACGCCACGATGTCATAAATATGATGTTGGATCCCTAGTTTGATTTGGGCTAGGTTCACTAAGTTTGGATCATTTGACCCAACATGTATAGCAAAGGTCATGGTTGTACAACATCGTGTTCGCCGAGCGGGTCTGCCAAGCTAGGCGAGCAGGCCGGGCTGCCCGACACACACCAAAATAACATGCGAGGGGCAGGAGGCAGGAGGCAAGTTCGCTCTCGTCCAGGTCAGGCGGGCGAGCCACGCGAGTTCCCCCTTCACCCCTCTCACTCGCTCAGAATTCGTCGAGCAGAGTTTGGGTCGTCGTTCGTCAATCAGAGTTTGGTTCGCCGTTTGTCGAGCAGAGTTTGGGTCTCCCTTCATCGAGCAGAGTTCGGGTCACCGTTCGTCGAGCAGAGTTCAGGTCGCCATTCGTCGAGCAGAGTTTGGGTCACCGTTCATCGAGCAGAGGCTGGGTCACCGTTCGTCGAGCAAAGTTTGGGTCGTCGTTCGTCAAGCAGAGTCTGAGTCGCCATTCGTCGTACAGAGTTTTTCGGTCGGCATTCAACGAACTGGTATTCGGGGATGGGTTCGATGAGTCCAAATTGGCGAGCCCCCCTCCGAGGCTCCCATGGTTGCAGTTGGAAGCCTGGCTGCCAGCCCGCTCCCCTATGCGCGACTCGGCTGCAGGCCCGCCTCGACACGGGTATTGGAGGGTCACAGCGGCCCGGCTCATGCTCGCCCAATTAGAGTAGGGGAGCCGTAGGAGTCAGGTCGCACCCGCCTCCCGCGAGGGGAGAGCAATGGCGAGCTGACCTTCATATTCCTGGGGTGGGCCCAGTAGAGGCCCAGAGGTAAAATTACGCTGTAGGCAGACCAAGCTAGGTTGCACATAACTGTTCAAAACAACGGAGGTTGGCTATTTGCAGGCCGTTTTCAGAATTCTATAAATAGAACCCAAGGGGCACCTCAGAAGGCACACTTGGATACTCACTGGCTCCTTAATTCCCGAGTGCTTTCTGAGGTTGCCTTAGCTCGGTCCGTGGATAAGGAGGGGAAGTACTCTCAGGTCTTCCGGGTGTGTGGTGGGTCCTTCCCGCCGAGCCCTTGGGTCGGTTCTTCCCCTGTCCCTTTTGTTGTTTTGTTTGCAGGAGCAAAGTAGGTGCGCGATCACCCCTTCCCCAAGGGTGAACTCCACAAGAGATTGAGATTTTGGTTTCAACATTTTGGTGCGCTGAGCGTGGAACGTGGTCAGTACAGAAAAGTTTCGGCGAGCTCAATGACAGGAGGACAGGGATCTGATAGGCCGGACTCGCCGCCCCCCACCTCTGGCAATGGTGGGGATGTTTGAAGATCTCAGGAACGAGGTGCTGGGCCTCGTCAAGTTCGCAATCGGCGTGTGGGCCGAGTGCTCGACTCCGGTAATCTAGATCGTAGCTGCCCCTTCTTTAGGCGAGGACGCCCCCAGAAGGCGAGCTGGGAAGGAAGTGGCCGAGGAGGGCCTGGGGTGCGAGCTCCCCGGGAGCGAGCTCTTCCCCAGCTCGGCAGGCAGAAGTAGGCTTGGCGATCTGAGCCCGCGAGACGCGCCAGCTCGCCCGGTAGGGGGAGGTAGCCCCTTCAGCGAGTTGGCCTCTTCAGCTCCAGTTCTAGAGGGGTTCAGGGAACCCGAGATGTCCTACTACACCGGGAAGGGAGACCCGGTCTAGCATGTCCAATGGTTTGAGAACGTGGTCTCGATCCAAAAGATGTCGGATGGGTTCAAGTGTCAACTCTTCGCCATCACCCTCAAGGAGAAGGCGAGGGAGTGGTTCCATCAACTGCTGGCCAGCTCCATCTACTGTTTCAAGGACTTGCGTCGGGGGTTCATGCTGAGATTCACTACCTCGAAGAGGAGGAAGAAGGAGTCAGAGTCCCTGTTCCATATCAAGCTAGGAGTGAACGAGACATTGGGGAGCTATGTGGATCGGTTCTAGGAGGAGGTCACCCAGGTCCAGGAGATGTCGGGCCATAGTCTGATGATGGCTTTCACCCTGGGCCTGCAGCAGGGGTTCTTCAGGATGGAGTTGAAGAGAATATCCCCCTCTCCTATGAGGAGCTGATGGAGAGGGCTGCGAGAGAAGTTGACAGGGAGACGTCAAATTCGGAGTTCGCCCAGAAACTGGCCAGGTGGGCCATGGAGGAAGAGAAGGAGCCAAGAGGAGGAAGAGGACAGGAGGAGAGGAGAGGAGAGCCCCGACAGATGGAGCAGAGGCAGCTCCAGGGGCAGCAGCAGCCAAGGTGGTGATGGCGCGGCCCCTCCTCCACCGGTTGAAGACGATGTTGATGATGCTCTTGATGATCCGGTTGCTAAGGCCATACGACTCAAGGACGTGAGGCGGCACGATGACGCTAATGGACGGCTACGCTACAACCTCCGCCCGCGCTGTGCTACCGCCACGGCAACGCCTTAGTTTTATTTATTTCCTTTTCGTGCACTTTATTTTATAATTGGAATATAAAATTATCCTATGCTTATGTGATAATTTTATATTCATTGCATGTGTTGTTGTATTTTCAATTTGAACTATTTTAGTTTTGGTGTGCAATTAGCCATTCGGATGGATGAGATTAAATCTCCATCATGAAGGGCTAAGGCTTATTTGTAACTCCTATTAGCCATTCGGATGGATGAGATTAAATCTCCATCATGAAGGGCTAAGGCTTATTTGTAACTCCTATTTAAAGGAGGCTATCATGAAGAGTTAAGGCAATTGGAAAAGAAACCTAAAAAAAACCCCTTGTGAAAATTTCGGCCACCATGGAGAAGTCCATAGCCGCCCCCTCCCCTTTGGTGTGAAGCCAAGCCTTGCCTCCTCTATCCCCGTTCGGTGCGACTCCGGCGTGGCTTCCTTCGGTGCGACTCCTTAGAAGAAGGTTGCAAACCATTCGGTGCGACGCCGGTGGATCCGTGGAGAGAGTGATTCTCCCACAGTTATCTCGTGTGAACGTTTTCCGGTTGGGTAATCTCTTTCCCTCCCTTGTGTGATTTCTTCTCTTTAGTTGTGGTGGATTTCGCTCATCGTTTTCTCCGGATCTTTAATTTAATCGCTGCAAGTTTTGAATCGAAATCGCCGTTGCAAGGCTTTTATTTCCGGATCGGGTGGATCCTATTTGCTTGAGCGGATCTTGGCCTATAGCCTTGGTCTTGCTCTCAAAAAGGAGCGTGTCCCTATCGGGAAGGTTAGCAAGGCTAACACCACTTGTTAATCTTGCGGCATTCAAGGCCACTATGCCTACGAATGCCCAACAAAGACAAAAACTCTAGCCTTGTTAGAGCCAACTACCGACCCTGACGATTATGTATACGAGGCCGCAGAAGAGAGTGACCCCGAAGGAGTCCCTAGTGACTTAGAGGACGATCACCCCCTTATGGTGATGCGTTGTATTTTGACCACTCCTCGTCCATTAGATGATTGGAAGAGGACGAGCATATTTTCTCTGATTTTTAAGAGTGGCGAGAAGCTTTGCAAACTGATTATTGATAGTGGTAGCTGCGTGAATGTCATATCTGAGAACGCCGTAGCACGTATGTCCTTGGTCACGGAACCACACCCGACCCCATATCAGGTCGCTTGGATCAACAAGCTCTCTGTACCCGTTACCAAGCGATGCCTGGTCCCACTCTCATTCAAATCCTACATTGATGAGGTGTGGTGTGATGTCCTTCCGATGGACGCTTGTCATGTGTTGCTAGGCCGCCCTTGGCTATACGACCGTGATGTTACACATTTTGGTAGAGCCAACACTTATGAATTCAAATTCAATGGCAAAACCATCACTTTGAGGCCGACCATCCCAAAGGAGCCCGTAGTCTTGGCTAAGGACACCACTATCCCGGTAGAATGGAAAACGTTGAATCTAGTTGGTAGGAAAGAGTTTGAGAGGGATCCGTTCTTTGATGGAATTATGTATGTGCTAGTCCTCTTGAGTGCAAAGCCCGATTTTAGCATTTTAGATGAGCTACCTAGTGAGTTACGGGTACTGTTGGAGGAGTATAGGGACGTGTACCCGGATGAGTTGCCGTCCACGTTACCCCCGCTTAGGAATATCCAGCATGCGATAGATCTCATCCCGGGGTCTTCCTTGCCAAATCAGCCCCATTATCGACTCCACCCCGCGGCTCACCTAGAGTTGCAGTCTCAGATCGAGGGCTTTCTAGCGAAGGGTTTTATTCGGACTAGTATGAGTCCATGTGCTGTACCAGCCCTACTTGCCCCCAAGAAGGATGGTACATGGAGGATGTGCGTTGATAGCCGGGCTATCAACAAATCACCATCAATTATAGGTTCCCCATTCCCCGCCTAGATGATTTGTTAGATGTCTTTTCTGGAGCCACCGTGTTCTCCAAATTAGATCTTCGGAGTGGCTATCACCAGATTAGGATACGAGAGGGCGATGAGTGGAAGACGACATTTAAGTCGAAGGATGGTCTGTACGAATGGCTTGTGATGCCCTTTGGGTTGTCCAATGCCCCTAGTACCTTCTCCCGGATGATGACACATGTCTTTCAGCCATTCATGGGAAAGTTCGTTATCGTCTACTTCGACAATATTCTGATTTATAGCACCTCTACTACCGAGCACATCTCCCACATGAGAGTGATCCTTTCCACCCTGCGGAAGGAGGCGTTATTTCTCAACCTTAAGAAATGCACTTTCTATGTCTCGGAGGTAGAGTTCTTATGCTATATAGTCGGCTCCGAGGGTATCCGAGTCGATCCGGGCAAGGTTCAGGTCATTAAGGACTGGCCCGTGCCAACCACCCTACGTGAGGTGTGTAGTTTTCATGGGTTAGCCACGTTTTATCGTCGTTTCATACGAGACTTCAGTAGCATTATGGCGCCTATCACGGACTGTATGAAGAAGGGAGAGTTTACGTGGACGAAGTCCGCCACCCATGCTTTTGAGCGAATCAAGGAGCTTATGACTGAGGCACCTGTCTTACGTCTACCTGACTTTGCTAAAGTCTTTGAGCTCACATGCGATGTGTCTGGGGTGGGGATTGGAGGTGTCTTGAGCCAGGAGGGCCATCCCGTTAGTTATTTTAGCGAGAAGTTATCCGGCCCTAAACTGAACTATTCCAATTACGATAGGGAATTTTATGCTGTAGTCCGATGTCTACACCATTGGAGGCACTATCTCCTCGCCAAGGAGTTTGTGATCCTCTCCGATCATGAGGCTCTACGTTTCATCAACGGCTAGCATAAGATCAGCCCACGACACGCTAAGTGGGTATCTTTCTTACAAGGCTACACGTTTAATCTCAAGCACCTTAAGGGAGCCGATAACCGAGTCGCGGACGCCCTTAGTCGTCTTACCCTTTTACTCACCTCTATGGAAGTACATGTTATAGGCTTTGAGCGGATTAAGGATGAGTACGCCACGTGTCCTGACTTCCAGGACTTCTATCTTTCTGCCCAGGATAGCTCCCCCACGACGATATCTGCCTACGTCATCAAGGACGGTTACCTGTTTCGGAACGGGAAACTATGTATTCCACAGTCATCGTTACGACTACATATCATATGGGAGTTGCATAGCGGAGGGTTGAGTGGCCACTTCGGTAGAGATAAGACCATTACGTTAGTAGAGGACAAATTCTATTGGCCAAAACTTAAGGTTATGGTGGGACAGGTAGTGAGTAGTTGCCGCACGTGCCAGGTGTCTAAGGGTAGTAAAACCAACGTAGGATTATATACACCCTTGCCTATTCCTTCCATGCCTTGGGTCGACGTTAGTATGGATTTTGTATTAGGCCTTCCCGTTACCCTACGCCGTCACGACTCAATTTTTGTAGTTGTGGATAGGTTTTCAAAGATGGCTTATTTCATCCCGTGCAGTAGGACGAATGATGCGTCTCACGTCGCTAAACTTTATTTTAAAGAAGTCGTTAGTCACCGTGGAGTGCCAAAGACCATAGTATCGGATAGGGACGTAAAATTCACTAGTTATTTTTGGAAGACTCTTTGGATATTAATGGGAACGAAATTATTGTTTTCCTCTGCCTATCATCCCCAAACTGATGGGCAGACGGAAGTGGTTAATCGGAGCTTAGGAAATTTGTTACGATGCCTCGTGAGTGATCACAAGAGCACTTGGGATCTTCTCCTTCCCCATGCCCAATTAGCCTACAATAATTCCAAGAATCGGTCTACGGGTCTGTCTCCAAATGAGATTGTCCACGGGTATAAGGCTCCTGTGCAGCTTGACTTGGTGTCGTTGCCCCCAACGTACAAGGCAAGTCAGTTTGCATAATCCTTCGCCCAGCACATCCATGATTTACACGCACGTATACGGGACACCTTGACTACGCAATATGACTCTTATCAAGCGCACGCTAATTTACATAGGAGAGTATCAGACTTCAAAATTGGCGATCTAGTTTTAGTCCGTTTGGTTCCCGAACGCTTGCCAACTGGCACCGATAAAAAGTTAGCACCAAAGCGCGCCGGCCCTTTTCGGATTATTAAAAAGCTAGGTGACAACGCTTTCGTTTTGGACTTGCCTACTGATTGGGGTATCTCCCCCATTTTTAATGTTTCGGATTTAACGATGTTTGTGTCACCACCATAAGAGTTGATTTCTTTGTCGTCTTCTTCTCCCACTAAAAATTCTCATGGGTTGGGGAGTGGTAGTACAGATGATCTCTCTCTTTCGGTCCCCACAAGTATATCATCGGATGGTAAGTTGCCTTCTTTCCTGCCTACTGCTAATATGTTCCCCAGGTTTCCACGGACGTTCTCCACTCCAGAGATGATACTTGATGCTGAGCCTGTTACCACTGCTGATGGCGACACACACCGCTTTCTCGTCCGTTGGCGTGATCGACCCCCTTCGGATGACTCTTGGGTACTCGAGACGGAGCTGCAGAGTTTGGATGCCGCTCTCCTTCACCGTTATCGCTTGGACCACGCAACAGAGATGCGTGCATTTGAGCGGGGGAGGATTGATGGCGCGGCACCTCCTCCACCGGTTGAAGACGATGCTGATGATGCTGTTGATGATCCGATTGCTAAGGCCATACGACTCAAGGACGTGAGGCGGCACGCTGACGCTAACGGACGGCTACGCTACAACCTCCGCCCGCGCCGTGCTACCGCCACGGCAACGCCTTAGTTTTTTTTATTTCCTTTTCGTGCACTTTATTTTATAATTGGAATATAAAATTATCCTATGCTTATGTGATAATTTTATATTCATTGCATGTGTTGTTGTATTTTCAATTTGAACTATTTTAGTTTTGGTGTGCAATTAGCCATTCGGATGGATGAGATTAAATCTCCATCATGAAGGGCTAAGGCTTATTTGTAACTCCTATTAGCCATTCGGATGGATGAGATTAAATCTCCATCATGAAGGGCTAAGGCTTATTTGTAACTCCTATTTAAAGGAGGCTATCATGAAGAGTTAAGGCAATTGGAAAAGAAACCTAAAAAACCCCCTTGTGGAAATTTCAGTCACCATGGAGAAGTCCATAGCCGCCCCCTCCCCTTTGGTGTGAAGCCAAGCCTTGCCTCCTCCATCCCCGTTCGGTGCGACTCCGACGTGGCTTCCTTCGGTGCGACTCCTTGGAAGAAGGTTGCAAACCATTCGGTGCGACGCCGGTGGATCCGTGGAGAGAGTGATTCTCCCACAGTTATCTCGTGTGAACGTTTTCCGGTTGGGTAATCTCTTTCCCCTCCCTTGTGTGATTTCTTCTCTTTAGTTGTCGTGGATTTCGCTCATCATTTTCTCCGGATCTTTAATTTAATCGCTGCAAGTTTTGAATCGAAATCGCCGTTGCAAGGCTTTTATTTCCGGATCGGGTGGATCCTATTTGCTTGAGCGGATCTTGGCCTATAGCCTTGGTCTTGCTCTCAAAAAGGAGTGGCAACCTTTGTGTTTTCTTGGGGAATAATCCGACTCAAATTTCCGATCGTTGTTTTCGAGTCGACCATTCCTCCTTTGTTGTTTGTGCTGCGTTTTGTGACGAGGAAATATTGTGGGCGATTGGTGCTGTGTAGGTGCGGTAGATCTACGACGTGTTGTGCGTAGGGAGAGCGTTAGCTTCGCGGAGATCTCCGTTTCTGGATAACCCGACATCAGGTGGGGGCGTCAGGAGCCTGATCTTCGGCTGGGCTGGAGGCCCGAGTGGCAAGGAGGGGGGCCACAGAGGGGGTATCAAGGAAGGGACTACCATAGGGGGGGCAAGATCAATTCCACCCCCCGGGCTGGAGGCAGGCCCAGAGACCTCGACTCCCCGATCAGGAAGAGGCTATGGCCATAGCCATGGGGGAAAGAAGGAGAGTAGCAAGGAGAAGGAGGACAGAGGATAGGGTGGAGTTGCCTTACTGCGACTTCCATCAAGAGGAAGGGCACGCCACAACCACGTGCCCGGAGTTTCTCGAAATGAGAGGGAACAGGGAGCTGCAGCAGCATCCGGGGCGTCCGGAAGTAAGGATCGAGGAGGTCCTGCCTCGGGCGGAGGAGGACCGTTGCGATGGGTGGATGTTGGGACCCTAGGAGGGATCGAAGTGATCCACGGGTGGGTGGGGGGATGGTGGAGGTCGAGGCCTCCTAGAAGGCTAGCCTCCACACCATGTATCGTCGGAGCGTTGGCTCCACATCCCAGACCCTGCCCCTAGAGGAGAGGATCACCTTCTCGAGGAGTGATATGGCGGATCACGAGGATCCTTTTTGCGATGCGCTGGTCATCCAAACAGCCATCAAAAATTTTACCATCTCCAGGATCCTCGTCAACAACGGAAGCTCCGTCAATGTCGTCTTTAAGAAGGCATTTGACGAGATGAAGGTGGATGCGAAGAGGGTGTTGGCCTCAGATGGGCCCTTGTTTCGATTTTCGGGGGAGAGGAAGGAAGTGGAGGGAGGAGTAGGGCTCCATGTCACCCTGGGGTGGGGGGGGGGGGGGGGGGTAGTCCAGGAACTGCAGGTTCGTCATTGTAGATGCCCCCAGCAACTATAGCACCATCTTCGGAAGGCCCCTTATCAGTGCCTTCCGCTGCGTCCCCTCATCGTTCCATCAATTCTTGAAGTTCAATGCAGATGGGGTTCAGGTCAGGGTCAGGGGGGACCCCAAAGTGGCGCGGGAATGCTACGTCACCGCCTGTAAACTCCATATCTTGGCAGGAGGGAGCCGAGGAGATGGAGCGAAGGATGGAGGAGGCAGAGCAAGAAGCTGGCACGGAGGAGCTGGAGGTGGAGAGCTGCGTTGTAATAGAGGCAGCAGGAGGAGATCTGGAGGAATCGGCCGAGGCGATGGCCGTGGAAGAGGAGGTGGAGGCGGAGGCCCTCGTCCCGGAGGAGAGGGGTGTTGAAGAATGGGGACAACAGTCTCGGTTGGAAGCTGCAGAAGAGGTGGTGGAGCTGGAGGTCCACACCCGCGAAGGCAGGGCGGAGAAGTTCCGCGTCAGCGGAGGGCTGACCCCGGAGGACCAAGGCCGGATGCTGGAGTGCATCCAGAAGAACGTGGACATCTTCACATGGAGCGCCGCGGAGATGCCAGGGGTTGACACGGATGTGGCTTGCCACCGCCTCAACTTGGACCCAGGAATATGCCCCATCCAACAAAAGAAGAGGTCCACCGCGGACAAGATGGCGAAGCCCATCAGAGAGGAGGTGGCGAAGCTTCTCAAAGCCGGCTTCATATCCGAGATCCAATAACCCGGCTTGGTCTCAAATATAGTCATGGTGAAAAAAGGGGACGGCCGGTGGCGAATGTGTATCGACTTCTCCTTGCTTAATAAATCTTGTCTTAATGATTGTTATCCCTTGCCTCGGATCGACGCGCTAGTTGACTCAGCCGTTGGTTTTTCTATAATGAGTTTTCTATATGCATTTTCAGGTTATCATCAAATCAGAATGCACCCCCCGGACGTCAAGGATGTCTCGTTTATCACGGGGGATGGATGCTACTGTTATAAGATGATGCCCTTTGGGCTAAATAACGCAGAGGGCGACCTATCAAAATATGATGGACAGGGTTTTCAAGGAACAAAATGGGAGGAACCTGGAGGTGTATGTGGACGATCTCATGATCAAGAGTCAGGATGTATACTATCACCTCCAGGACCTGGAGGAGACCTTTGCTACCATGCGCACGTACAAGATGCGGTTGAACCCCCTAAAGTGTGTCTTCGGGGCCAGCAAGGGAAAGTTCTTGGGACACCTCCTCACCCTTGCGGGAGTCGAGCCGAATCCGAATAAAGTCAAGGCCATTGTAGAGCTGGTGATCGCCACGAAAAACTAAGGAGGTGCAGCGGCTGACAGGAAAGCTGGCAGGGCTAAGTAGGTTCCTCTCTCGGGCTAGGGAGAAGTGCTCCCCCTTCTTCAAAATGTTAAGGGGGGGGGGTCAGAAATTCGAGTGGACCAAGGAATGCGAGGAGGCATTCCAGGCCCTCAAGGTGTAGTTGACTCGGTCTCCATTGCTCCAAGGGACAAAGGAAGGGGAAGACCTATTTTTATACCTCGAGGTCAGGGCAGAGGCCTTAAGCTCTGTCCTAGTTTGTGAAGATGGGAAGAAGCAACTCCCTATATATTACGTAAGCCGGGTCCTGAGGAATGCCGAGCTCCGGTATCCAATTTTAGAGAAGCTGGCCTTCGCCCTGGTCATCTCAGCCCGAAGGCTATGACCCTATTTCCAGGAACACTCAATATGAGTGGTGACTGACCACCCCCTCCGCAACATCTTTGAGGGGGTGGAGCATTCTGGCAGGCTGGCCAAATGGTCGGTGGAGTTGAGTGAGTTCGACGTCTCCTTCGTCCCCCGCCTCTCGATCAAAGCTAAAGCGATGGCCGACTTCTTGGCCGATTATGTGATTGAGGTGGTGGAGGAAGAGCTCACCTGTCTGAATCCTTGGAAGGTGAAGGTAGATCGCGCCTCGGGGAGGCATTACCTAGGGCTAGGGGTGATCTTGGAGAGTCCCCAGGGGACTAGAATTGAGAAGATAGTGGTGGTGCACTTCCCCATCACCAACAATCAGGCCGAGTATGAGGCCGTGATAGCAGGGCTGCGCCTGGCCAGGGAGATAGGGGTGTTGGACGTGGAGGTCCTTACTGACTCCATGGTAGTAGCTTACCTGATCAACGGGGAGTTCGATGCGAGAGAGTCTACCCTGCGACTATATTTAGCCAAAGTAAAGGGGGTCATTGGCACGTTCCAAACTTTTTCCATCCAGCACGTGTCCTGGGAGGAGAATGAGCAGGTCGATCAGCTAGCGAAGCATGGTCCCCGGGTGGGGGGTACCATCACCGACTTGTTCCGCCCTTCCACCGAAGAGGGGGAGCTTATGGAGATAGACCAGTGGACTTCATGGATGGATCCAGTTGTAACTTTCCTTTCCACGGGAGACTATTCGGAGGGGGTAGACAAGAAAAAGCTCAGGCACAAGTCGGCGTACTACCTCCTCCAGGACGGGCGTTGTACAGAAAGACTCTCTCGGGGATGTTGGCTCGATGCGTGGCCGAGGGGGAAGTACAAAGAATCTTGGAAGAAGTCCACTCCGGGGAGTGTGGGAGTCACTCCGGGAGTCGAACCCTGGAAGGGAGGATTGTCAGGCAGGGGTACTTCTGGCTCACACTGGGCCAAGATTCCACGGAGTTCGCAAGAAGGTGCCACAAATGCCAACTGTTTGCTCCCCTCCAGCTACAACCAGCTCAACGACTCAAAAGTATCACAGCCCCCTGGCCCTTCGCCATTTGGGGAATGGATTTGGTTGGACCGTTGCCCCAAGCCAGTGGGCAGAGGAGGTTCCTACTGGTGATGATCGATTATTTCTCCAAATGGTTGGAAGTGAAGGCGCTGGCCAAGGTGACTTCTCAGGTCATCAGGAACTTTGTATGGGGGGAGATCATCTGCCGCCACGGGCTGCCTCAGGCCATTGTCACAGACAATGGGCCCCAGTTCGCTAGCGCAGAGTTTACCAATTTCTGCGAGCAGCTTGGGATCGACCTCAGATTTGCCTCGGTCAACCACCCTAGAAGCAACGGGCAGGTGGAGGTCGTGAATAAGATCATTGTTAACCTCCTAAAAAAGAAAGTGGAAAATCTGAAGGGGAACTGGGTGGAGCAGCTTCCCGCAGTTCTCTGGGCCCTGAGGACCACCCCCAACACACCTACCGGAGAGACCCCCTTCAAGCTCTCTCATGGGTACGAGGCAGTGCTCCCCGTGGAATTTGAAGTTCAAACACCTCGAGTTGTTGCGGCCAGGGAAGGCAGGAAAGAATGGCAGGCTGAGAATGAGGAGGAGCTGTGGCTCTCCCTTGACATAGTGGAAGAACGGCGGGACCTTTCCACCGTCCGGCAGGAAGGGGTGAAGAGGAGGATGGCCAAGTACTTTGACAAGCACGTCAGAGTCAAGAAATTTGTGGAGGGGGACTTGGTGCTGAAGAAGGTGGATGCAGCAGGGAGGTCGGCAACCGTGGGGAAGCTCAACCCCAGCTGGGAAGGTCCATTTATTTTAAAAGAAGCTTTAAGATCAGGGGGGTATCGACTCCAAAATATGGAGGGTGAGACCCTAAGTCTCACCTGGAGTGGTGACAAATTAAAACGCTTTTTGCCTTGAAACATGTAAGTGGTGCTTTGTTTTTTAATGAAAGTTCTTTAACACGCCAATGCTGTCACAATAAGTTTGCATGAAGAAGTGAAGTGTAGTTGGACCCCGAGCAGATCCTGTTGTCATGCTCTCACCTAGCTGACAGGGATGGAAGTCACTCTGTGTCATCCTTAGACCTCGAGCAGATCCCATTGTCAGGCTCTCACCTAACTGGTAGGACTGGAAGTCACTCGGTGTCATCCTTAGACCTCGAGCAGATCCCGCTGTCAGGCTCTCACCTAGCTAGCAGGACTGGAAGTCACTCGATGGAATCATCCTTGGACCCTGAGCAGATCCCGCTGTTAGGCTCTCACCTAGCTGACAGGGCTGGAAGTCACTCGGTGTCATCCTTAGATCTCGAGCAGATCCCGCTGTCAGGCTCTCACCTAGCTGGTAGGGCTGGAAGTCACTCGATGGCGTTAGCATTGGACCCCGAGCAGATGTTGCTGTCTGGCTCTCACCAAGATGACAGGGCTGGAAGTCACTCGGTGTCATCCTTAGACCTCGAGCAGATCCCGTTGTCAGGTTCTCACCTAGCTGGCAGGACTGGACGTCACTCGATGGAATCAGCCTTAGACCCCGAGCAGATTCCGATGTCAGGCTCTCACCTAGCTGACAGGGCTGTAAGTCACTCGGTGTCATCCTTATACCTCAAGCAGATCCTGCAGTCAGACTCTCACCTAGCTGGCAGGGCTGGAAGTCACTCGATGACGTTAGCCTTGTACCCCGAGCAGATCCCGCTGTTAGGCTCTCACCTAGCTGACAGGGCTGGAAGTCACTCAGTGTCATCCTTAGACCTCGAGCAGATCCCGTTGTCAGGCTCTCACCTATCTAGCAGGGCTGCAAGTCACTCGATGGAATCAGCCGTGGACCCCGAGCAGATCCCGCAGTCAGGCTCCCACCTAGCTGACAGGGCTGGAAGTCACTCGGTGTCATCCTTAGACCCCGAGTAGGTCCCGCTGTCAGGCTCTCACCTAGCTGACAGTGCTGGAAGTCACTCGATGGAATCAGCCTTGTTCCCCGAGAAGATCCCGCTGTCAGGCTCTCACCTAGATGACAGGGCTGAAAGTCAGTCGGTGTCATCCTTAGACCTCGAGCAGATCCCACTGTCAGGCTCTCACCTAGCTGACAGGGCTGGAAGTCACTCGATGGTGTTAACCTTGGACCCCGAGCAGATACCGCTGTCAGGCTCTCACCTAGCTGATAGGGCTGGAAGTTACTCGGTGTCATCCTTAGACCTCGAGCAGATCCTACTATCAGTCTCTCACCTAGCTGGCAGGGCTGGAAGTCATTCGGTGGCATTAGCCTTTGACCCCAAGCAGATCCCGCTGTCAGGCTCTCACCTAGCTGGCAGGGCTGGAAGTCACTCGGTGTCATCCTTAGACCTCGAGCAGATCCCGCTGTCAGGCTATCACCTAGCTGGCAGGGCTGGAAGTCACTCGGTGGCGTTAGCCTTGGACCCCGAGCAGATCCCGTTGTCAGGCTCTCACCTAGCTGGCAGGGTTGGAAGTCACTCAGTGGCATCCTTAGATCTCGAGCAGGTCTCGCTGTCAGGCTCTCATCTAGATGGCAGGGTTGTATGTCACTCATCGGGGAAGTACATCAACTACTCACCAGCTAACGGGGGAGGTCTTGATGCGCAAAGCAGTGTCAGAAGTCGGGGAACCAAATGTCCAAATAATGATTAATTAGAGTCACGAAGTTGACCAAAGGGAGCGGGGCTAACGTGGTCACCCATCACCCAAAATGACGGCCAAAAGGGGGAAGAACCCAGGTCGCATTGCAAGAGGGTCAACCTGCAAGAAATCTGATGGCTCAGGCGAGCGACGAACCGGCTCGCCTCTCCTGGTGAGCGAGTAGTCATCTCAGCGAGACCGGGATACAGTGGCAGGTCGCCGCTAGCGAGACGATCTATTGGGTCTCCAATGACTCCTAAGCCAAATCCGTAGGCGTGCTACCTCGTTGATATAACGCAAGATGAACGACTGCGAGTACGGAAAGGGAGAATTTACATCGCACAACAATAGAAAACATACATATAATGCGAGCGAGGAAGCATTTATAATGGAGGGAATAGACAAAAATCGCAAAATAATGACATGACTCGCGCGTACATTTCAAGAAACCAAAAATATATCGATATACATATAACAGGAGAGTCGCGGGGGCGGGGCGACACGAGATCCTGGGCGAGAAGCCCTAGAGGTGCTGGTAGGACTTATTCCCGGGGTCCGGCACAGGAAGGAATAGCGTCGTCACCACCTCGCTCGCCGAGAGTCCCACGCCCTCGCTCTTGACGAGGTCGGCACGCCGCAACATCTGCATCGTATACTTCGTGGCGCTGGCAGCATTCTTCTGCATCAACACCTCCAACTCGTAGTCAGAGTGATGTTCAAGCGGGCAGCTGCTACTGGCTGGCGGAGGCGCGGTTGCGGCAGCCTCCAGCTCATGCACCCGCGCCACCAGTGCCAGCTTGTCCTGGCCGAGGGTAGCGATCTCGGCACACAACCGGCTGGCCGTCGCCGCATCCTGCGAAAAGGAAGAAGGTTGGAAGATGGATTCGAGAAAAGAAACGACAACTAGAAATAAGTGCGGGCTGAAAGATATACCACCCCTCCAAGTACTGAGCGAGGGTCTCCTCGGCCGCGTCGGCCCGCTTCCTCTGGAGATCCGCCTCCCCCTGAGCAAGTTTACGGGCCTCCTCCTTCTCGTCCACCAACTTCTTAAGAGAGGTGGAGTTCCGCTCCAACTGGGTGCAGCGCTGCCCAACCATATGGGCCAACTTCAGGCCGCGGAGTTGGGCCCGGGCGCTTTCGTGAACCAACACTTGCGTCGCCTCCTTGTCGTAAATGGCGGCGTCCTCCCGCGAGTAAAGGCCAAACGAGAAGTTATAGGCCTCCCCGCCGATAGTGTCCTGCTCCAACCAACTCGGCAGCAGGGTCGAAACCACCGCGCGATTTGACTCTTTGTCCCATAACAGAAGCAGGACGCCGAGCTCGTCCAGGTATTTCTCGCCGTAGCCAAAATTACGGCGCCCTCTCGGCACCGTCTTCGCGACAGCATGTGCCCCGTCCAGCGGCCCAGAAGTGCCCGCCACCTCGCCGGGGGTTTCGCTGGTCGAAGTGGTCAAGAGGGCGAGATCCTCGACCTATTGATCCGTCGGGGCCTTGCCCTTTCTTTGGCCCACGGCGGGTAGCTCCCCCACAGTCTTCACCTTCTTAGGCGGGGGAGTAGGCTGTTCGCGACCCAGCCACTTCTTAGCAGAGACCGCTGGGATGTCGCGCTGAGTAGCATCAGCGACCTGAGCGCGGGCGAGGACGCTGGAGGCGACCCTGGAACTCTCATAAGGGGGGTGAAGGGGAACGTACCGCTCTCCTGCCAAGGAGGGAAAGGGTGAAGCAAGTGTACAAAACAGTGAGGCAAAGTAATGGCGAGTAGCTAACCTCCCCCAGGCGGGACATCGACAAGGTTATCCAGGTTGCGGCTCAAGTACGCGACCTCGAAGTTCTTCCCAGCGAAGAACCCCCACAGGTCGGCTTCATGGCCTCCCAGGCTGGGCGGGCGGTAACTCGCCTCGCTGAGCTGCATCGGCGAGAAAGGGACGTTGCTGAAGTCCCCCTTGACGAACAAAAATTTCTTGAGCCAGTTGTGGCTCTTATTGACGGTCTCCCGCACCTTGAGATCAGCGCTGGAGAAGTAGGCGGTCCCGTCCCAGTTCGCGCAGAAGGAGAACAATTTGCGGAAAACTGCAAGATTGAACTCGGCCCGCTCCTCCAACAAAAAACAGGCGAACCCTACCATGACAGCCACAGAGTTCGGGGCCATCTGGCCTATGACGACCCCGAAGTACTTCAATACTTGACGAACCTCCGGCCACAGAGGAAGCCGAAGACCCACCTCAAAGTGAGCCAGTGGAATGGTGAGCTCATCCCTGGAGAGGTCGTTGATCTTCTCCCCTTCCCTGGGCCGTATCGCCGAGAATCCAGGCGGGACTTGATCGCCGAGAACGTCTAAGTACTCGTGCTCAGTGATAACGACATGGGGTAAGTCATGCTCCGAGAATGTCCAGGAGCATTTACTTCGCCCGTCCGCATCGCCGCTGCCGCCACCCATTCCACAGAATGATCGGCGAGCGAGCGAGAAAACCTCAGAATGGGGCATGCGAATCGGGCTTCGTGAAGAGCAGGAGAGGAGAAAGTGCTTAAATGCGATGGAAGGACAAGAACCGGCAAGGCCTATTTATAGAGATAAAAAAGAGCAGGAAAATTTTCCGCCGGCAGGAAAAGTGCGTATAGCAAAAATCAGGCCTGACAGTTCAACTTCTCGGCCCGCAACCGCGCCGCCGAGACCATTCAGCAGCGGGTCATGCCCGCCCGCATCCGCACAAAAAGCGGGCGGGTGAGCTGCGGACCGCAGCCGCTCAAAACTCTGAGCGAGCCGGGGAGACTCTCAGCCGGCGAGCCCCTGGCCCGCTCCCGCTAAGGTCAGGTTGGCAGGCTGGGCAAGTCCATCTTATGGCCTCGCACTCGCCCGAAAGAGCGGCGAGCGGATGACGCAGGTGCATCCACACCCACCTCAGAGAGGATCAAGTAACAACACGATAAAAACGACATACACCAGAAATCAGAAACCAGACCCATGGACGGGCGAGAAAAGTCGCAGATTATTACAGACATTGAATAAGTTTTTTGAAGTAATAGTAAACCCCCCCCCCCCCCCCCCCCCGAAGCGAGTCGGCTCGAAGAGCAGACACGGCCTGACCTAGCGATAGGCCGCGAATAAAAGGGAAGAGAAGGTGGATCAGTACTGGATCCACTTCCACCTGCCCCGCCATTGCGTTCCGGTTCGCGGCGGCACGCGAGGATAGTGGTAATCGCGCACCGCTACCAACTCCTGATGGGCCAGGCCAACCTATTCTGTGACACTCTTTAGATGCTCCTCGGCCCGCGTAATATGCACACTAGGTGAGGTGATCTCACCACCTTCTGCTGCGCGCAGAGCCCCCTCCAAAGCCGCAAGCCGAGCCTCGGTCTCGGCCTTGTCCCGGTCGACTCTCTTGACAATCTCCTGAAGCAACAAAGTATGTTTCTGGAATAGCCGTGTCACCTGCCTCTTCATCCCTACCGTGTCAGCCGGGTCGCCCAGGTAATCTGAAACACCCTCCACATCAGGCGGAGGTGAGTACCCTTCGCTCATCTCAGTTTCAGAGGAGATCGCGTTGTAGCCTTCTAAGAAGAGATTCAGAGGGGATGGGCGAGAAAAAAAACAAGCGCCAAGTGCGAGCTTACCAGGGGTTGGCATGCCGTCCATACCGGTGGAAGGTCGCGAGGAACCCGGCCGACCCTGAAAGGGTTCTCCTTCGAAGGCTGCAAGATATTTCCCTAGCCCAGGGGGAATCGGCAATAGAGGGGTGTTCGGGGGGGACATCCCATGCCCGAGGGGCTGGCGACCCGCTCATTTGACGGAGGAGGGGAGCGATCCTCCCCCCCCCCCCCCACCGCCATCATCTTCACGCGGCAGTACCTACGAGAGAACAGGTCAGAAATAGAACAACCAATCGGGAGGGAGGTGCGCATACCTCCAGGACGACCTCGGTGCTAACAGCCGAGCTGGAACTCGGGAAGTTATTCGTCGGGGACAGCCTAACAATCCTTCCTTTTACCGGCCTGACGAGAGGGTCGGGTGACCCACGCGCTAACCAAGGGGCGTCCTCGAGGGCCTCCTCCCGCGTCTTCTGGCCCGCAGCTGCTAGACGGGCTCGCACATCCTCGCTGACTGACATTGAGCAGCTACAGTTCGCTTGGAAAGACGAAATGCGGTGAGGATCCGTCTAAGGGGTCTGTGGCGTATTTATAGCCAGGGAGTGGGACCCACCAGAAGATTCCATGATAGCTCAGCACAGCACTCGACGAACACGCGGGTTGGATGGTTCTTTTCAAGCTTTGTCAAGCTCAAAAAGAGCGGGGATTGTGTACAACCCCGTGTTCGCCGCGCGGGTCCGCCAAGCGAGGCGAGCGAGCCAGGCTGCCCGGCACGCACCAGAATAATATGCGAGGGGCAGGAGGCAGGAGGCCAGTTCGCTCTCGCCCAGGTCGGACGGGCGAGCCATGCGAGTTCCCCCTTCACCCAACTCGCTCGCTCAGAATTCATCGAGCAGAGTTTGGGTCGCCGTTCGTCGAGCAGAGTTTGGGTCGCCATTCGTCGAGCAGAGTTTGGGTCGTCGTTCGTCAAGCTGAGTTTTGGTCATCGTTCGTCGAGCAGAGTTTGGGTCGCCGTTCGTCGAGCAGAGTCTGGGTCACCGTTTGTCGAGCAGAGTTTGGGTTGCCGTTAGTCGAGCAGAGTCTAGGTCTCCATTCGTTGTACAGAGCTTTTCGGCCGGCATTTAACGAACTGGTATTCGTGGATGGGTTCGATGAGTCCAAATTGGCGAGCCCCCCTCCGAGGCTCCCATGGTTGTAGTTGGAAGCCTGGTCGCCAGCCCGCTCCCCTATGCGCGACTCAGATGTCGGCCTACCTCGGCACGGGTATTGGAGGGTCGCAGCGGCCCGCCTCGCGCTCGCCGAAGGAGAGTAGGCGAGCTGTAGGATTCAGGTCGCACCCGCCTCCCGCGAGGGGAGAGCAATGGCGAACTGACCTTCATATTCCTAGGGTGGGCCCAGTAGAGGACCAGAGGTAAAATTACCTGGATGCCCCCCACATGGGTGCAAATAGCTAGTTGGTATAGCGGAGCTATGCTGTAGGCAGACCAAGATGGGCTGCACATAGCTGTTCAAAATAGCGGAGGTTGGCTATTTGCATGTCGTTTTCAAAATTCTATAAATAGAACCCAAGGGGTACCTCAGAAGGCACGCTTGGATACTCACTAGCTCCTTAATTCCTGAGTGCTTTCTGAGGTTGCCTTAGCTCGGTCTGTGGCTAAGGAGGGGAAGTACTCTCAGGTCTTTCGGGTGTGTGGTGGGTCCTCCCCACTGATCCCTTGGGTCGGTTCTTCACTTGTCTCTTTTGTTGTTTTGTTTGCAGGAGCGAAGTAGGTGCGCGATCACCCCTTCCACAAGGAGTGAACTCCACAAGAGACCGAGATTTCGGTTTCAACAATGGTTATGTCTTAGAGTATAGGCCAAGTCCTTAGAGTTAACACTACATGGACCAGCCATCAATAGACTATATAAAGACTCAAGACTTAGAGAAATATCAAAGACTCAGAAAATGAGTTCGACGTTCGTCGAACTCAGGTTGACGAAAGCCGTGCTCAGCTCGACGATCTCAGAGAAAATTCTCTGAGCTGAGCTTGACGAACTTTTGAGTCAGGTCGATGATTTATTCACACTACTTCAACATTTCAAGTCCAGAATTTCGCTGAACTCCACTCGACGAACTTGGTATTCAAGTCGACGATCTAAGGGTATTCTACTTCAACATCTTATTCCAGAAACAAGTAAATATTCTAAGTCCAGGATCATACTCCAGTCGACGAATTCACCTTCTCAGCTCGACGAACTTAGACCACATTCTTGGCAAGACTTATCTAGCAGTTAGAAGTTCTCAGGTCGACGAATCTAGTTCTCAGGTCGACAATTTCTGGCAACTCCACTTCAACACTTTATTCCAGAGACATCTAGAATATTCTAAGTCCGGAAAGACTTTGCTGAACTCCAGTCGACGAACTTAGATTATCAGCTCGACGAACTTCATGCACAGAATTGGCAAGGTTCTAAAGAAAGCTGTTGTTTGTTCTTAGGTCGACGATCTTGGATCTCAACTCGACAAACAGCTATTATCAGATCGACGAACTTAATTTCTCAGCTCGACAAACTGTGGACTCAGCTCGACGAATTCTATTCTCTGTTTGACGATTCTAGACTTAGTTATTTTCATCCATATATCATTATTCTATTGCAATAATTCCTTAGTAATTAATGCTAAAATATTCTTTGAATATTACCGTTATACAGGGCATTGATTATGGTCTTCTTCAGGATTATTGTTTGCCATTTTTCAATAGGATAGTTGGGGAAATCATTCAATGCAAAATATTCTCCAGGCCATCAGCAATGAATGTAGAAGAAATTTAAATTTCAAAAGGAAGATAATCTGGAAAACATAAAAGGGATTTTCTTCCTTATCTCAAAAAAAGAGAAGAGACTGAGAAATAATATACAGATAGAGAACACAAGATACTGGCTCTTCAACATAATAGCAATCATACAAAATACAGTCACATAGAGAAACAAGCTCTAGACCATAGACACCAGCAATCTGAAGAAGGAAGAAGAACAACCATTCAAAATCAATAGTCTTCCTCCCTCTTCATCCAGTGATTCTTCAAAGGACAACAAATACAATATTTGTCAAGAAGTTCCTGGAGCTCATCTGGTCAAGGCAACAGTTGGAAGGCCTATCACCCTACAGCAAAGCTCCAACTTCCTGAACCATTCTACATCTTATGGGGAGCCTTTGCTAACATCAAATCCACAAAAGTCTTCTCAGTTGTACTTTGAGAAAGAGAAGAAAAAATCAATCTCTCATCCCCCACTGTATAAAGGGTTCTTAACTCCCTTCAAAAGTTATCCCTTGTTATAAGTTACCTAATCAAAAGACTTGAGGTTTGGTTTTTGAGCACCCGATCAAAAGCTCATTGGTGTCAAGTACCTGATCAAAAATCTGAGTGGATTACTATCAGGGTGGTAGAAGAGTGGATGTACCCAGGTTGGGGAACCACTATAAATTTCTTGTGTTGTCTGGTTGCTCTTTTCTTTTGTTTCTTGCTGTGGTTCTGCTTGTTAGGATTGTTGTGTTAGTGTTTAATTAGTTTATATTCTACAGCACATATGTTAGATTAACTTAACTTAGGATAGTTTATTTCATAAGTTTTATTTGTAGCAAAAAAAAGTCTTAAATATCTAAAGATACTCTATTCACCCCCCCCCCCTACAGTATTCCTGATCTAACCCCTCACTTTCAATTGGTATCAGATCCTGTATTCCGTTGGTTGTACAAGCTAACCCTTGAACCAAAGATCCTGAGTTAGATCTGTCTTTCCATTTCTATTAGATATTCATACACAGCATGACACAGAACAAAGACTATGCAAGCACCAGACCTCTAGTTTGCAACCTAAATAAGTTTGTCATCTAGAAGGCAAAAAAAAAGTTATATATGAACTCTATTGATGAGGATATTTTCAATGCCATTGTGACAAGTCCTCCTTAAGCATCTACCTCTACAGCAACCTCAAGCACAAATACAGTTCCACCACCTGAGTGGACTGAGGCCTAGAAGAAGCCAAAAATTGCTGATGCCAAGGCCATGAATATTATGGCCCAAACAATGTCAGATGACATTTTTCAAACAGTGGCTGAATGCACATCAGTCAAAGCCATCTGGGATTCCCTCAATTAAATGGTGGCTGGATCTGCTGATGAAGGAAAGGATAGGATGTAACGGTCCAGGCCCATCCCATGGGAACCCGCTGGCACCGCCGGCCTACCAGGGTCCAGACCCGGGCCCACCACTGGTAGTCAGCCTTTCACATTCAAGCCTGCAGGCCATGCACCCCAACCCCTCTCCATAAATAGGCGGGTTGTTGAGGCCGGGGATCGAACCCGAGACCTCCTTGATAAGGAGTTTTCAAACCACTCCTCATCACCAACTGAGCTGCAGCTCAGTTGGTGATGAGGAGTGGTTTGAAAACTCCTTATCAAGGAGGTCTCGGGTTCGATCCCCGGCCTCAACAACCCGCCTATTTATGGAGAGGGGTTGGGGTGCATGGCCTGCAGGCTTGAATGTGAAAGGCTGACTACCAGTGGTGGGCCCGGGTCTGGACCCTGGTAGGCCGGCGGTGCCAGCGGGTTCCCATGGGATGGGCCTGGACCGTTACAAAAAGTGCACTTTTTGTAACGGTCCAGGCCCATCCCATGGGAACCCGCTGGCACCGCCGGCCTACCAGGGTCCAGACCCGGGCCCACCACTGGTAGTCAGCCTTTCACATTCAAGCCTGCAGGCCATGCACCCCAACCCCTCTCCATAAATAGGCGGGTTGTTGAGGCCGGGGATCGAACCCGAGACCTCCTTGATAAGGAGTTTTCAAACCACTCCTCATCACCAACTGAGCTGCAGCTCAGTTGGTGATGAGGGAGTGGTGGAAAGCTCTCTTATCAAGGTCCTGGGTTCGAGACCTAGTGGCAACAACCTACCGTGCTGATAAACAGGCCGGAGAGGGTTGGGGTGCATGGCCTGCAGGCTTGAATGTGATAGGCTGACTACTAGGAGTGGGCCTGGGTCTGGACCCTGGTAGGCCGACGGCTGTCCTTGCGAGCTGTGGGCTGGGGAGGCCGTTACAAAAAGTGCACTTTTTGTAACGGTCCAGGCCCATCCTATGGGAACCCGCTGGACCGCCGGCCTACCAGAGTCCAGACCCGGGCCCACTCATGGTAGTCAGCCTATCACATTCAAGCCTGCAGGCCATGCACCCCAACCCCTCTCCGGCCTGTTTATCAGCACGGTAGGTTGTTGCCACTAGGTCTCGAACCCAGGACCTTGACAAGAGAGCTTTCCACCACTCCCTCATCACCAACTGAGCTGCATCTCATTTGGTGATGAGGGAGTGGTGGAAAGCTCTCTTGTCAAGGTCCTGGGTTCGAGACCTAGTGGCAACAACCTACCGTGCTGATAAACAGGCCGGAGAGGGGTTGGGGTGCATGGCCTGCAGGCTTGAATGTGATAGGCTGACTACCATGAGTGGGCCCGGGTCTGGACTCTGGTAGGCTGGCGGTCCAGCGGGTTCCCATGGGATGGGCCTGGACCGTTACATAGGAGATCCAATCTCATATCCTAATATGAGAATTTCAAGAAGGAGGAAGCAGAATCAGTAGCTGACATGTACAATAGGTTGAGCTCAATCATCAATAAGCTAAAGACCTTAGATAAGGACATCACCCTCACATAGGTGAATGACAAAATCATTATATGCTTCCCAAGCTCATGGGATTCAAGGATCTGGCTCATCAAGGAAGCCAGGTGCCTAAATGAGATATCCACTGAATCTCTTTTGGGAAAGTTAAAGTCCTATGAGCAACTCATCAAATCCAGAGAAGCAGCTGAGCAAAGAACACCTCCACCAGAAAGGAAGGAGCACAACATTGCATTCAAAGCTGCTGAGGAGACGGAGACTCCAACAATGAATGATGAACTGATGTCTCTCTTTGCCAAGAGATTCTACAAGATGGCAAAGAAAGATTTCAGAAGAAAGACATCTAGACAGGATGACAAGCCAGGGTATGATAAAACCCCCACTAAAGAAGTGGTGTACTTTGGCTGCAGGAAACCTGGACACTTCATCTCAGAGTGTCCAGAAAATCAGAAGAAGGAAAAGAGAAGAGAGAAGGACTCAAGAAGACAGAAAAGCAGCAGGCCTTCTTCCAGCAAATACAAGAAGATGGATAAAGGCTTTGTAGCTGAATCCTGGAGTGAAATAGAAGATGAATCCTCATCTTCCAGCTCCAGTGAAGAAGAAGAAGAGGCAAGGGCCAAAGTAGCGTGCCTCATGACCATTGATGCCTCCAGAAGCCAGTCAGATGAAGATGCATCTAATAGTGAAGAAGCTTCAGAATCTAAAGCTGACCAGGTACTTGCTACTTTTGATTATAGTTCTGATTCATTCAAATCTGAATTTAAAATTATGTGCATTGATTTGATAAATTCAGAAAAATAAATTAAGATACTTAGGGAAAACTAGGAAATCAAGAAAATGTTATCTCTGAAAATAATAGGCTAAAGGCTGAACTAAATGAGCTAACAAACTAATCAATTCCTTGAAGACACAACTATGTGATGCCAAACAACTTGAGGAATCTCTCAATGGGAGAAGCCTCAAGTTGATGGACATTAAAAGCACTGTAAATGCCAGACTGAATGACAAGCTGGGCTTGGGTGCTTTATCAAGTTTTCCCCCATTCTTAGGAAGAATATTTTGTCAACCTCCATCAAGTTTGTTTCTGCTAAAGGCAAAAAGATAATAACTAATAAACAAATCATAGAAGAAATGCCCAACGTTAAAAATCAAAATAACAGAAACCAGAAAATAAGTAAAAACAAAGTTCAGTAGATTTTGTTGAACTCAGATCGACGAAATGTGGTCAGTTCATCGAACTCTAGTCGAAGAACTCTGAACGCAAACTTTAGCTATAATTATTCGTCTAACTGTGATCGACGAACTCTTTATGGTTCGTCGAGCAGAGATCGATAAACTTGGGGAACAGAAAATGACCATGTTCATTCTCTGAGCCGAGATCAACGATCTCATTCCAATTCGTCGAAATCTGGTCGACGAACTCATAATATTTCATCGAACCCAGAAAGACTTAACAAAAATTATAACTATAACAACAATTCTATAAAACCCACAAAACCATTTAATATATTAGCTGATTGGATAATTTCACCCAGAAGATATCATCCATTAGGATACAAATCTCAACCAGAATTTTCTGTGATATCTAGTTTTTCATATTAGCAATATAAAGGACCCAATATAACCTGGGTCAAGAACAACTAACTGTTTTCATTGCAGGTAAAGGGCTGTCCAGTGAATAATCAAACTTGGTACCTGCACAGTGGATGCTCCAAACATATGACTGGCAGTAAGGACAATTTAATCAACTACAAGTCCAAGCTGGGACCAAAGGTAATCTTTGGTGATTCAAAATGTGGCCAGTCAGAAGGCTATGAAGAAGTGAAAATTGGAGCACTCGCCTTCAAGAAAGTGACTTATGTAAGGGGACTCAAACATAACCTCATCTTCATAAGTCAATTATGTGATGAAGGTTATCAAGTACATTTCAACTCAACTTCTTGCACTATTTCTGATAAAGAAAGACAAATTGTTTTAATTGGAAATAGACAATGAAACATTTACTTAATTGATTTTCAGTCTGCCAAGTCAGATATCTGCTTACTTAATATAGTTAGTACTCAGAATGAATTATGACATAAAAGGCTAGGTTATGTTAACATGAAAAATATTGATAGGCTATCAAAAGACAACCTTGTGAGAGGTTTACCTTCTGGTCCCTACAAGAAGGAAGGTCTCTGCAGGGCTTGTAAATTAGGCAAGCAAACTAAATCTATCTTTAAATCAGTAAATAAAAGTGATTCACCTAGGATCTTGTACTTGTTATACATGGATCTCTTTGAACCCATTGTTGTACAAAGCCTAGGAGGGAAATCCTATACCTTGGTTATTGTAGATGACTTCTCAAGGTTCACTTGGGTGTTCTTTCTGAGATCTAAGTCAGATACCTTTAAAGTTCTTACAGATTTTCTCGAGACCATACAGATTGAGTACTCTACTCATGTTGCATTGATCAGAATTTATCATGGAACGGAGTTTGAGTCTCTTCTTATGCATGAGGTCTGTGAGAAGGAAGGTATCAGGCACTACTTCTCAGCTACTAGAACTCCCCAACAAAATGGGGTAGCTAAAAGGAAAAATAGGGCCCTAATTGAAGCTGCAGGTACATTACTTGCAGATGCTTACATGCCCCTATCCTTTTGGGCAGAGGCTGTATGCACAGCAAATTATGTCCTGAATAGAAGTTTAATGCATAAACTAAAGAATAGGACTCCCTATGAACTACTTAAAGGGAAGAAACCTAAAATCACATATTTTAAAGTATTTGGTTGTATATGTTATGTACATAATAACAACAAAAAATATATTAGAAAGTTTGAAGCTAAGGCTGAAGAGGGAATTTTTCTAGGATATTCCCAAGTAAGCAAAGCTTATAGGGTATTTAACAAATCCTTCTTGAAAATTGAAGAGTCTATACATGTAACATTTGATGAGGCTAACATGTCTTGCAAGGAGAAAAAGATTTCTACCAATAACACTTTGCAGGTACCTCACTTGTGTGAGAATTTAGATGGACTAAGCCTCACCCAAGAGGCCCCAACACATCCCTCTCCACAGGTTGATGAAGACAGTGAAGAAGAACAGCTGGAAGAAATTCAACCTCATCCAACAGCAAATATAATTCCACAAGAGGAATTAATTCAAAATGCTGTTGCTGAACCAACTCCACCAAATGATCTTGTCACACTAAGGGATCACCCTAGATCTCAAGTGATTGGAGACATGTCAGCAGGTATACAGACAAGGCATCAACTCAACCAAGATTTGATGTATGCCTATTTTCACTCTCAGGTTGAGCCTCAATCTATACATGATGCTGAGCAGGATCCCCACTGGATCATTGCTATGCAAGAGGAACTAAATCAATTTGAGAGATGCAGAGTTTGGGATTTGGTTCCAAGACCCCAAGACTACCCAGTCATTAGAACCAAATGGGTATACAGAAATAAACTAGATGCCCAAGGTACAATTGTGAGGAACAAGACTAGGCTTGTTGCTCAAGGATACAGGCAAGAAGAAGGCATAGATTATGATCAAACCTTTGCACCAGTTGCAAGGTTAGAAGCCATCAGAAGTTTTCTGGCCTATGCTGCCTACAAGAAATTCAAGGTGTATCAGATGGATGTGAAGAGTGCATTTCTGAATGGAGTACTTAAAGAAGAGGTTTATGTTGAACAACCTCTAGGTTTTGTCTCTCCAACTCATCATTATCATGTATTTAAATTGCATAAAGCTCTTTATGGTGTAAAATAAGCTCCAAGAGCTTGGTATGAGACCCTAGCTAGATTTTTGATAGAGTATAAATTCATTAGAGGCATAGTTGATAAAACCTTATTCACTAAACATCATAAGGATCAAACCTTATTAGTACAAATATATGCGGATGACATCATATTTGGGTCTACTAACTCAAAATTATGCAAGAGGTTTTCTGACCTCATGCATTCTAAATTTGAGATGAGTAGCATGGGTGAGCTCTCCTACTTCCTTGGTCTCCAAGTGAATCAGCTCCCTGATGGCATCTTCATCTCCCAAGCTAAATATGCTAAAGAGCTTATAAAGAAGTTTGGGATGGATGATACCTCAGCAAAGAAAACACCCATGGCTACAAATGTTGTAATAGACTCTGATGCACATGGGAAACCTGTAGATCAGAAACTATATAGGGCATTGTTGGGTCCCTACTATACCTTACAATAAGCAGACCTGATATTATGTTTGTCACATGCCTTTGTGCTAGGTTCCAGGTGAACCCTAAAGAATCTCACCTAATTTTCTTAAAAAGAATTTTGAGATATATAAAGAGTTGTCCTAGTTTAGGCCTATGGTATCCCACTGAGTCAGAATTTGATTTAACTGGATATTCAGATGCTCACTTTGCTGGATGCAGGGTAGACAAAAAAAGTACTTCAGGAACTTGTCAGTTCCTAGGTATGAGATTAGTGTCTTGGTTCTGTAAGAAACAATCCTTTGTGTCCACTTCAACTGCTGAAGCAGAATACATTGCAGCTAGCAGTTGCTGTTCACAGATGTTGTGGATTCAGAAACAACTACTAGACTATGGTCTCAACTTAAATAATTCAACTTTATTCTATGATAACACAAGTGCTATAACCATAGCACAAAATTCAGTCCATCACAGTAGGACTAAGCATATAGACATTAGACATCATTTCATTAGAGAGTGTGTAGACAAAAATAAAATTAAACTTGTCTATATCTACACTGATTTACAAAGAGCTGACATTTTCACCAAACCTCTAGATGAAAGAAACCACTTGTTCTTTATAAATCAGCTTGGAATGATCAATGGAGAAGACTTAGTTTAGTTTCTGTCTGCACTCGACGAATTTTCCAAAGTTCGTCGAACAGAGTTCGATGAACAGAGAAAAGTTCTTGAGATATTCGTCGAACGGAGGTCGACGAACTCTCTGTGAGTGAAGTTGTGTTCGTCGAACGGAGATCGACGAAGCTGCTTCAGAAAACTTTCATCGAATGGAGCTCGACGAAATGTCTTCAAATCTTCAGACTGAGCTCGACGAATTATTTAACTATCAATTATTTTGTCGATCTCAGGTCGAAGAATTTTTTAATTTTTCATGGAACGGAGTTTGTCGATTCATATTATGGAAAACCTTATATCTAGGTTTTCTTCGACCTCCGTCCCACGCTTTCAGTTCCTTTACACTTGATCGTTGTTTTTCTCTTGCAGGTACTCTAATGGAGATTCCAGCAGGAACTCTTGCAGCAATGAAATTTGACACAGGCTTTGATGTCAAATTCGATTCCTTTCAACATTCGGACCCTATATTCCTGACAATCCTGCAACTCCTTGAAGACCGGCAACTAAAAAATCTTCTATCCACAAGGATAACGATATCTGGAACAGAAATCAGGGAGTGGGTCTATACTTCCTCCACCACAGAAGAGAATACAATGACCGGAACGATATCTGGTAATGCCGTCTCCCTAACCCCTGTAGTGTTAACTGAAATCTTTGGATTAAACAATGGAACAAAAGAATTGGATATTGAGAATGAAGCATATGATGAGATGCTCACTCTCATGGGTTATTCTGGACAAACCCCTAACAAATTGCTAAAGAAGCATCTTTCTGCTGAATTCAAGTTTCTAGCAGATATCGTGGGAAAAGTCTTGCTGGGCAAGCACACTACACATGATTACATCACCAGGCATCAATTTCTGGTAATGTGTGCAGTGGTAAATAAGAAACAGGTGAACTGGGCTCAAATCATGTTTGATTTGATTAAGAAAAAGAACAATAAAAAGGATGTCAATTTTGGAAGAATCTTAGGGATCTTCCTAAAAGAAAAGGCTCCTTTATCACTGGTCTCCTAGACCATATTCATAAATGCCAGCAAGAGGCTCACATGTGCCCTTTTTCGCAAGTGCGAGAGGACCATCACAAAGCCCTCCAAGGCTTCCTCTTCCACCAGGGCTTCTGAAAGTACAAGGGCTGATCCAGCCACTTCCCACCATACTGAAGAGATACCTCCTACACCTCCATCCTCTTCCACCATTCCTTCTCTCCAACAAACACAACAACAACCACAACAACAACCATAACAACCTGTCCATATTCCTATTCTAGCTACATCTCCTGCAACTTCTCCACCAATAGATCTCACTGACATCCCCTCTTCCCCACTTTAGGAATCTCATCAACCCTCCCCTTCTCCATCACCTCAACAAACCCCACCTCAGTCCCCCCATGGTACACACATTCCCTCACCACCTTCATCTCCCTTACCCCCTCATTTGGACACCATCCCATTCTTTACTCTACCTACTTCCCCTCCTCATACTTCCTCTCTTCTAGATGTCCACATGCAAGATTCTCTCCCTCCTACTCCACCAACTACTACCATCCTCACTTCTATCTCCATTCCAACACCATCTACCACACCCTCTACCACTCCACTATTGGATCCATCCACCATTTCTTCTCTTATTACACTGCTTACTCCTCTCCTTAAAAATCTTATAGCAGAGGCCATTACACCTCTTGCTTCTTCTATTTCCTCCTTAGCTGCCCAAATCACTGCCCTCTCTGTTTCCCCCTCTTTAGTAAGTGGCATGGCTTCAGTTTCCACTGAAACCAGGTAGGGGGAGATACTTAATGAAGAAGCAGCAACGGCAGTATCCCCAGCAGCAGTACCAGCAGCAGCAACAACAGAATCAGCACCAGAAACAGCAGCAACAGTAGCATCAGAAGAAGTAGCAGCAGATGATGATGATGAATTATTTGATTTGATTCATTTCATTAATACTACATGGATGTGGATGAGACTGCCACAGAAGAAATAACCACTGCTGGTGATTATATTATTAATCCCACAGTAGATTTGTTAGATTTATTGAAGGTCTTTGATACACCTTACTTCAATATACTTCCAGAAGACAGCATTAAGCCATCAATGGCTATAGTACCATACACCTCACCCACAAGCCCCAATGTTGCCAAGAAACTTATGGCTACCTTTGCTACTCCTGAAGTTCCAGCCATTCCATCTCCTCCAAGAGTTGTTTCCCCCATTATTTCATCCTCTTCTGCTCCAGTGTTTGTTATGCATGACTCACCTATGCCTGATCTGGATGCCTTGATCATGGCTGACATTGAAGAAGAAAATAAGACAGTGGCTGAAAGCACTGTTATTAATAGCCCTCCTGCTCCTCCTCTAGCTCCCTCCCAGCTAGAGAAACCTGAAATATCTGCTGAAGCCCTAAAAGCATTAAATGCATTATATGATAACCCTCAGGACTCCACTGATGATGATGAGGATGTAGATGAGGACTCAGATGAGGAACCCAAGAAAAAGAAAGTTTCCAAGAAGAGGAAAGCTCCTCCACCTCCTGCTCCAAAGCCCAACACAGCAAATGACACACCTCATTTTATACTCCAGAAGATCACTCCTTATAAGGGCATGCCAGCATGAATATGGTTGTCCAAGAATGAATAAATAGAGAGAACGAAGATCAGAAGATATTCACCTCCTCCTACTCAAAGATATAGAAAGGATCCTCCTCCACCTCCTCCTCCAGCTGCTGGTACTTCAGGCACAACATCTCAAAGGTCTACCCAGTTTCAAACATACCAAATACATCAGGGTAGATCTTCATTTTCAGGAATCAGCCAATAGAGACATTATTCATCAGGCAAGCAGCACCAACAACAACAACAGCAGCATCAACAACAAAAATAACAACAACTCCCTGAACATCAAAAAGCTGAAAGCTCAAACAAACCTACTTCCCTTGTACCATTTGAAGATCTTTAAATAGCTACAACAGCAAGGATGGCCAGGTTCTAGGATTTGGTTGGCATTTCCATGATCAACAAAGCTAGAGCTGAAGGGAAGGATACATCTGAATACACAATAATATCCAAGTACATGAAGAAAGAGCTGAACAGGTTTGCTAAAGCTAATAAATTTTTCAATGTTGATGACTATATGAAACTGCATCCAGAAGCAGTAGTGCCCAGGGCTACATCTCTAAAAATCATAGGGGATGCTGACATGACTATGACAAAGGTGCAAGCTGCAGATCCCAATAGGGAAATCATATTCACTCAGTCTGGAGAGAAAGGAAAAGAGGAGAAGCAAAAGGAGAAAAAGCAAAAGAAATGATACTTGAACTATCTTTAATATTTTTGAGTTAGTTTGAAAACTGCTTTTTAAATTTCCTGATACAAAGCTTATTGTATATATATCTGTTGCATATACTAATTTTTCCTTCCAGATATATGTTTTCCTGCTTTGTAAATTTTTGTTTCATTATGAGTCTGTAATTAGTGACCTCACCCAAATAAGGGGAGATTGTTGGATCCCTAATTTGATTTGGGCTAGGTCCACTAAGTTAGGATCATCTGACCCAACATGTATAGCCAGGGTCATGGTTATGTCTTAGAGTATAGGTCAAGTCCTTAGATTTAACACTATATGGACCAGCCATCAACAGACTGCATAAAGACTCAAGACTTGGAGAAATATCAAAGATTCAGAAAATGAGTTCGACATTCGTCGAACTCAGGTCGACGAAAGTCGTGCATAGCTCGACGATCTCAGAGAAAATTCTCTGAGCTGAGCTTGATGAACTTCGGACTCAGGTCGACGATTTATGGACACTACTTCAACATTTCAAGTCCAGAACTTCTCTAACCTCCACTTGACGAACTTGGTATTCAGGTCGACGATCTATGGGTATTCTACTTCAACATCTTATTCCAGAAACAAGTAAATATTCTAAGTCCAGGATCATTCTCCAGTCGACGAATTCACCTTCTCAGCTTGACGAACTTAGACCACATTCCTGGCAAGACTTATCTAGCAGTTAGAAGTTCTCAGGTCAACGAATCTAGTTCTCAGGTCGACGATTTCTGGCAACTCCACTTCAACACTTCATTCCAGAGACATCTAGAATATTCTAAGTATAGAAACACTTTGCTGAACTCCAGTCGACAAACTTAGATTATCAGCTCGATGAACTTCATGCACAGAATTGGCAAGATTCTGGAGAAAGCAGTTGTCTGTTATTAGGTCAGCGATCTTGGATCTCAGCTCGACGAACAGCTATTATCAGATCGACGAACCTAATTTCTCAGCTCGACGAACTGTGGAGTCAGCTCGACGAATTCTGTTCTCTATTCGACGATTTCAGACTTAGTTATTTTCATCCATCTGTCCTTATTCTATTACAATAATTCCTGAGTAATAAATGCTAAAATATTCTCTGAATATTACCGTTAGACGGGGCATTGATTATGGTCTTCTTCAGGATTATTGTTTGCCGTTTTTCAATGGGACAGTTGGGGAAATCATTCAATGCAAAATATTCTCCAGGCCGTCAGCAATGAATGCAGAAGAAATTCAAATTTCAAAAGAAAGATAATCTGGAAAATATAAAAGGGATTTTCTTCCTTATCTTAAAAAAAAGAAGAGACTGATAAATAATATACAGATAGAGAACACAAGATGTTGGCTCTGCAACATAACAACAATCATACAGAATAAAGTCACATAGAAAAACAAGCTCTAGACCAGAGACACCACCAATCTGATGAAGCAAGAAGAACAACCATTCAAAATCAATAGTCTTCCTCCCTCTTCTTCCAGGGATTCTTACAGGACAACAACTACAATATTTGTTAAGAAGTTCCTGGAGCTCATCTGGTCAAGGAAATAATTAGAATGCCTATCACCCTGCAGCAAAGCTCCAACTTCCTGAACCATTTTACATCTCAGGGGGAGCCTTGGCTAACATCAAATCCATAAAAGTCTTTTCAGTTGTACTTTGAGAAAGAGAAGACAAAATCAATCTCTCATCCCCCACTGTATAAAGAGTTCTTAACTCCCTTCAAAAGTTATCCCTGGTTGCAAGTCACCTGATCAAAAGACTTGAGGTTTGGTTTTTGAGCACCTGATCAAAAGCTCATTGGTGTCAGGCACCTGATCAAAAATCTGAGTGGATTCCTATCAGTGTGGTAGAAGAGTGGATGTACCCAGGTTGGGGAACCACTATAAATTTCTTGTGCTGTCTGGTTGCTCTTTTCTTTTGTTTCTTGCTATGACTGTGCTAGTTAGGATTGCTGTGTTAGTGTTTAATTAGTTTATATTCTGCAGCACCTGTGGTAGATTAACTTAACTTAGGATAGTTTAATTCATAAGTTTTATTTGTAGCAAAAAAAGGTCTTAAAAATCTAAAGATACTCTATTCACACCCCCTCTAGAGTATTCCTGATATAACCCCTCACTTTCACATGATGATATAAAATAAAATAAAATCACCGAACAAAATCGGGGGCGTTACAGTCATTCCCCCTAAAAAGAAGTTTCGTCCTGAAACTTAACACAACTCCAAAACCAAACTAAAAATGAGAAAATCAAACACTACCAAAAACATAGAGACATATCAGTACTAAGAGAAGAGGAGCAGATGAGAATCCCTCATTGCCGACTCCAATTCCCACGTCGCGCTCTCGATGTCTTGATTTCGCCAGAGAACCTTAACTATAGGGATGGTCTTTCTCCGCAACACTCGATCTTGAGAATCCAGAATACGAATAGGTTCTTCCACATACGTAAGGTTGGGCTGAATCTGGGGCACCGAGTCGAGAACTTGACGATCATTACGAAAACACTTCCGCAACTGGCTCACATGGAACACATCATGGACACTAGGGAAGATAACAGGCAAATCCATCCTATATGCTGAATCTCCGACGCGTTCAAGAATCTGAAACGGTCCCACATTCCGGGGGTCTAACTTGTGATTCCTTCCGAACCTTTTAACACCAAACATCAGAGAAACTTTCAGAAAAACAAAGTCACAAACATCGAACTCCAGATCAACCCTTCATTGATTAGCATATTTCTCATAGCGTTCTTGTGCTACATGGTTCTTTTCTCGAATATCAGTCACGATACAATTCATCTCTTCAAGGGCTTCTGGACCTAGTAACGGTCTCTCACCAACTTCAGCCCAAAACAAAGGAGTTATACAACGCCTCCCATATAAGGCCTCAAATGGGGCCATCTACATACTCTCTTGATAACTATTATTGTACGAAAACTCCATGAGTCTGAGACGCTCATCCCAAGCGCCACCGTGATCCAAAATATAACATCTGATTATATCTTCCACTATCTGATTAACTCTTTCCGCCTGACCGTTCGTCTGTGGATGAAAGGCGGTGGAATACCTCAAATAGGTACCCAACCCCTCCTGTAAGCTCTTCCAAAAACGAGCCGTAAATCTAGAGTCTCGTTCAGAAACGATACTGACTGGAAGTCCATGCAATTTGATAACCTCATCAAGGTATAATTCAACTATCTTCTTCATAGAATATCCAATCTTAAAAGGCACAAAGTGAGCACACTTTGTCAATCTATCGACTATCACCCAAATAGAGTCGTGCCCACGGGGAGATTTCGGTAGACCGGTGATGAAATCCCTTGAAATACTCTCTCATTTCCAACTTGGAATATCAAGCGATGTTAATTTACCACCAGGCCTTTTATGGTCAGCTTCACACGCTGACACGTATAACATTCCGACACAAACTTTGCTATATCATTTTTCATTCCTGACCACCAAACAATTTGCTTTAGATTCTTATACATCTTAGTGGAAGCAGGATGGTAGGCTACACTTGAACCATGAGCTTCAGCACAGATCTTAGCTCGAATGTCGCCAAAGGCGGGGATGCAAAATCTACCCAGATACTTCAAGGTATCCAACTCATCCAAGGAGAAATCAGGAAGCTCTCCCTTCACAGTTCTATTCCGAAGGTGTAACAAATCCGGATCATCCTTCTGATGTGCTCGAGTAAGGGAAATCCAAGAGGGATCTTTTACTTCTAAACTAACAGGCACAGTACTACTCCTAACCTCAATGTCCATAAACAAGAATTCTTCCACCAAGGACTGTACAATCAAATTGAAAATTTTGGCGGTCTTTCTACTCAAAGCATCAGCTACTACGTTAGCCTTTCCCGAATGATAGAGAATTTTCACTTCATAATCAGCCACATATTCTAACCACCAATGTTGGCACAGATTTAGTTCCTTCTGAGTGAAGACGTACTTCAAACTCTTATGGTCCGTATAGATCCTGCACATCGTGCTATATAATAAGTGTAGCCAAAGCTTCAGCGCATAAATTATAGCGGCGAACTCCAAATCATGCGTAGGATAGTTTATTTCATGAATATCCAATTGCCTTGATCCATACGCGATCACCATACCATCTTGCATCAAAACACAGCCAAGTCCGATGTGTGATGCATCAACATACACAACATACTCGACTCCTTCAGTAGGTAAGTTAAAACTGGAGCAGTACATAATCTCTTTTTCAACTCTTAGAAGGCTTCTTCACACTTATCATTCCAAAATGAATGCAGTATTCTTCTGAGTAAGTCTAGTTAGATGGGCTAACAACACTGAAAATCCTTCCACGAATCTTCTATAATAGCCGACTAGGCCCAAGAAACTCCTAATCTCTTTAGGTGTAGAAGGTCTCTCTCATTCCATCACATCAGAAATCTTGGTCGGGTCCACGGAAATACCGTCCTTGCTTACAACATGACCCAGAAAGGACACTTGAGGTAGCCAGAACTCACACTTGCTCAACCTCGCATATAGCTTATGCTCCCTCAGGATTGACAAAACAAATGCAAATGCTGAGTATGCTCATCAACATTGTGGGAATACACCAAGACATCATCTATGAACACAATAACAAATCGGTCCAAGAAGTCCTTAAACACCATATTCATCAAATCCATGAAAGCGGAGGGTGCATTGGTCAAACTGAAAGACATTACCAAAAACTCATAATGTCCATGCCGCGAATGGAAAGCGGTTCGTGGAATATCTGCCTCACGAATTCTCAACCGGTGGTAGCCTGAATGAAGATCGATCTTTTAAAATACTGAACTACCACGCAACTGATCGAATAGATCATCGATCCTTGGTAAGGGATATTTATTTTTAATAGTCACCTTGTTCAATTTTCTATAATTGATGTTAAGCCTCATCGATCCATCTTTCTTCTTTATAAATAAAACAGGAGCACCCCACGGAGAAGAAATTGGTCTAATAAAACCACACCTCAGCAACTCATCGATCTGCGTACGCAACTCATCCAACTCACGCAGAGCCATACGGTACGGTGCCTTGGCAATGGGAAGAGTACCTGGCTTGAGGTTTATCACAAACTCTATCTCCCTCATCAGAGGAAGTCCTGGAAGACATTCATGAAAAACATCTGGAAACTTGACGTTGAAGGAGTCTCCTAATTTATCCACATCCAAACGATATTTATCTATAAACCTCCAAGCCACAAAGGAGTGGGTCGCACCCGAATCAAAAAGAACGCGCGCCCACCTATTCCACACCTTAAACTCCCCTAAAACCATAGCATACATAACTAAACGAACGATAACTAGGATAACAACGAGAAATAATAAAGATAAATTAAACTGGGGCTAACCTGATATAACTTGCGTAGAGATTTGAGCTTCCACCATGGTCACCACGTTTAACTTTCCTTTTCCTTTATCCAGGTTTCGTGGTGGCGGCAGAGCCCGAAGCGGAGCAGGCTACCGTGGAGTCTGAGCCTGGGGCATGAAGTCTTCAGGTGCCCCTTCTGGCCGCATTGGAAATGGACCTTGTCCTTCATCTTACAACGACTCACATCGTGTCCCTTCCTAGCACAGTGCGTGCACACTAGATCTCCTTTAGGTGAGCCTTGGATGGAGAGTACATACTTCTCCTTCAGGGTAGTAGTCCTCTTGTAGTACCTTTCGAAAGGGTGGCCGGATCGACCACAGAAGCTACATACTTCCTTACTTTTCTTCTTCGAAGAAGGGCCAGATGCCCTGGAGCTTCCATCCTTGTCACCTTTTCTCTTCTCCTTTCTCGCCGCAATACCTCGATTCTTGGCATTCTCGATCGCCTCGACCTTCAAAGTGTCTTCCACTGCTTCAACATAGCTTTCAGCTCGATAAGTGCACGCCAATTGCTGGACATCGCTTCTTAATCCTCCGAGGAAACGCTTCACTCTTGCTGCCTCCGAGGATACCAAATCCGGAGCAAATCTACCCAGCTTACTAACTCGATCTCATATTCGCTCACAGTGAGCTGTCTCTGCTTAAAATGCAGGAAATTGTTCATCAATCGGTCCTGCTCGATCGAGGGTAAGAACTTCTTCAGCAACATCTTCTTGAAGAACTCCCAAGAACATCCTTCTGCCAAACTTTCCTTTTCTCAAATCCACCAGGTCTTTGCCAGTCCTTTTAGCTGGTAGGCCGCAAGCATCACCTTCTGGGCTTCAACAATCCCAAAATACGTAAACATCTCATCCATAGAGATAATACAATCATCCAAAACCATGAAATCAGCACTCCCGTCATAAGTGGGAGGTCTTAATCGCTGTAAATGAGAAATAAGGTTCATCACTGGTGGTAACGTCACTGGGGGCACCAGAGGAGTAGGATCAGCAGGTACAGCGTAACCTACGGCAGAATCTTGCGCTACGGGTTGCTGCATGGGAGCGGCAGACAACAACGACTGAATTTGCGCCTGCATTGCAACTAACTGCCTCGACAGAGCTTCATTGCTTTGGCGCAAACACTCGATCAACGTCTCACTCTGCGCACCCGACGACTCACCCTCTGACTGGGGAGTCGACCTCGTCGCAGGAGGCTTTGGCGGCATTCTAAAAGGCAACAAACAACTCATCAAAATCCTAGATTACAACTAAGACACTCAACTAGTTCAGACCATACTTAAAGACACTTGATTGTGCTGCAACTTGCTCTGAGATTTTATAATGATGCTACGTCCTACTTAGGATGATATCCTCTCATCCTATTTACTCATGTGCCTATGATATGAATGCATGAATTATTCATTCTTCTTTAAAATCATGTGTGTACATGTGTCATAATGTAAACCTTAACTTAGCACGCGTGCTTATGCAATGATATGCTATGTATGCAGTGTTATGCATTCTAAAAAGGCCTTAATGCATGCATGAGTGGCGTACACATGAAATGTTATGCATCTCATACTACATAACATCGCATGCAATGAGAAAAGAAAACGTGCTAATGCACACCCATGTGATGATGGTTATGTATACCGTACTACATAATCGTCACATGTTGCCTCCTATGGTGGATCCATATACAAACATATATTATGCATCTCATACTACATAATATGCCTCGTATACTTCTTATCATGCTATGAGTGTAGTGACTATGCTTCGGTTAAGATGTACTGATGACACATCGGTGTGTGTATGCAAATGAAAGAAGGAAACAAACTAAACGAGATTGGTTGGTTCGACCAACTTGTCAAACCAACCTCCCTCTGATACCAACTATAACAACCCACATTTTTCACCGCCAATAAAGGTATATCAGAGTAAGGGAAAAATGCACGTCATGATGCCACATCAGTAGAGGATAACTGCGGACGTTCAGGCAAAACTTCTACTTAACCATGAAGAAAGATTCTTTAAGTTATTAAGAAGTGAAATCAGTTTAGGTATAGTAGTTAGTCGTATCCCTCGGCTTAGTAGCTCATCTAGTCCACAAGAAAATTAATTAAACACTGCAAAAAGTACTTTTTTTATCCAGTTAGGAATCCTACAAGAGCTTAGAGGTTCCCAAGGGACACCTCAAGGTATGCAAGTTCTAAATTTATAGTAGAAGTAAAAGTAGATTTTTTACGGTCGTTAAATATAGTGATTTAACATTTTGAGTTATGTAATGCATGCGGTAATAATAGTAATTTTTATACTTGAAAATGACTACCATGCAATCCTAACATAAAATATCCCAGAGAGCAAGTAATCCACATCCACAGAAAGAAAACTAAGCAACTAGCAAGTATCCAAAAATAACAATCTCGTGGTCGTCAACAAACTGACACGAACCCACATACAGTAAAGTATGTCTGAACCAGTAAAACAAAATAAACAACAATCTACCTCACTAAGATGAGGCAACAATCACGACCAACACTACCGCTCAAGGACTCTAAAAACCAGAACTGAACTCAGCTACAGCTCTGAACCAGAGGAATTCTAAAGACAGAACACCTCGGCAAGAAAGTACAAGTGATGGCAAAAATAAAGCCACAAGTACAAAAGTCAAGGGGTACCAACTCAAGACCAAAGAAAAGGTACATAAACAAGTACAGTAGTAAGGTACAAAAGAAACAAAAACTTATGTGAAGCATCACGTGCAACAAGAATACCCTAAACGCATAAGGCTATAAGGGGAAAAGTCATGATTAAACCATCAGGAAGAGAAACAACCCCCTATTAGCCACCTATGGTCAACTGCACCAAAAAAACAACACGGGCGAGGTGGTCAACTCATCTGGACACAACCCCAAAGATAATTTATCTGTCTAAATGCGGGGGAGACTGGATACTTCACCTTTCACCGCAAATGCCCAAAAACCCGATAGATCCCCACAAAGTGCTAAAGGGAGATCAAACATTTCGGCAGTGGATTCACCCACTAATAACACCCGCAACAAAGAAAACCGGGAAGGAAAACCCCGTAATGATTTGGGTTTAGAGCTCAGAGGCACACCACAACCCAATCGGTGTCCGGTGGCTTGTCTCACCCCACGACATCGCCACGAGGAAAAACCATGATAGACATCTCAAGTCAACAATGACACATCAGATTCTACTAAGCAATTCTAGATTATAAGTGATGATCAATCTTTAGGAAGAACTTACAATCCTAAATAAACTCTAACGCACTCCACGAGAAAAATTACACAATGGTAATAAAAGTGGTATTAATCACTTCATCAAATACATTAAGCATTTACAGGGTCAGATAGTAATAATCAAGAACATGAAAACCATGAATGGGATTAGGCATGAGATCTCAACAGTGCTATAATCAGAAAAATATATACTATAATCATGATATCCAGCAGTTAGAAATTTATGCAAAAATTAGGGTAAAGATGGGAAGTGAAAAAGGAGACCAACACTCGCCTTGATTTTATCGGAGAAAGACGCCAAAATCACTTCTCGACGTAGATCGGGGCTAAAAAAGACGAGGGAAGTCGAAATCTAACAAAAATGACAAAAAATCGGAGTTAGGGCCAAAAACCCTAACGAGAAAACTCAAGAAATGGAGAAAGTTTTACCACGATGGCGTAGCTCTCGATGAGAGTTTTCCAGATCTATATTCGTTTGAAGATTTTGAGCGCCGGAGCTCCGTCGGGGGCCACCGGAAGATTCACAAATGGGAGGGAGTCGTCGCTCTGGTTTCGGTTCGGTCAGAACGTAAGGAAAAAAATGAAGATTTAAGAATATATGTATTTATATATACACATGTAATTATAAATATTTATTTTGTCTAAATATGAAGAAAATCGTCAATTTAAGTGCGGGCGCACAGAAAATGAAAATCGAGGTTTATGATGGTTTCAAATCGAAAATTGCTCAACATGAAAGTCGTAGATCTCGTCAATACGAACAAATTTCATGTTATCCATTTTTTATAAGTCACTATTTTGACCCTCAAAACGACACCCGAATGTAGGCTGGAATGGATTTCTCGGGAAGGACAGCCGACTACTCGAGAACAGGTTTAGGAGTACTCGAGAAAATACTACTGGTACTCGAGAACAGGAAGGAGTACTCGAGAAGAATGTTGCTGGTACTCGAGAACAGGAAGGAGTACTCGAGAATTCAATTGCATGAACAGTGAAATTTACAAATATATCGAAAAAATCAAACTATAGAGATGAATAGTAAATGACATTTTGAATAGTGCTTTAATATTAAACTAATCATATTTATATATTTTTTGAACAAAGAAGCACGAGTTCAGAATGGAGGCCTAAACGCGTGCCGAATCAAGCAAAATTCGCACCGTAGGTGAACACTGATGCTACGATCCCAATGGCTAAGTCAAAACCAAAATCCGGCGAGCCATTCTTGAGATATAAATTTTCAAAGTCTACGGCAAACATAAATTCCACAAAACTTCGGAAAATCGCCGAGCCTCTAATATCGCTCGGATCGTGACGAAACTTGACGAGCAAGTTCAAAATTATTTAACTTAATTTCCAAATGAAAATTTTCCAATTACACAAGAATTTGAGAATTTGGCCGACTCGACCTAACGGACTCGAAAATGCCTTAACGACGTCGCTCCGTCAACTCGACATTAAAAGTAACGTCATGACGTCATAAATATGACGATATTAAATCAAATAAAATCATCAAACAAAATCAAGGGCGTTACAAGCCCCTCCTGCTGTGGGACCAAGGGGAGAACAGGGCATCCATCTTGACCCTACTACTGAGCTGGCTGGAGCAGGACATGACCAGCGGGGAGGCCTTTACATTTTGTTGGATCCATTGATCCCAATGTCCTAGATTTGTAAGAAGTCAAATAGGTCAATGTATACACATAGTTGTATTTGATGTATGTTTAAGTTCATGCATACAGGTTGGTCTTTGTCACAATGATTGGACATATAGTTGAAGAGACAATGACAGGTGGACTCAAAGTGATAGGATGGAAATTCAGGAAAATGCCTAAGTCCAGAAACATTGAGTGAGGCAAGCTCACTCAACGACATACAACTAATAATGCTGAGAGAAGGCTGGTAGTCAAAGCTTACAGTATTAAAAAGGCAGAAATGTGGCTGTCCACAGGCGTTGAATGAGCTCAACTCACTCAACGCCATATGGCCAGAATCGTTGAGTCACAGATATCATGTCAAAGCCTAAGCAGTGGAAGCCAGAAAATCGGCTAAGTCCAGAAGCGTTGAGTAAAGCTTCATCACTCAACATCATGCTGAGTCTGTCAATGCCAGACTTCAGCAAGAAGGCAAGATTGCAGAAAATTAGGCTAAGTATAAAAGCGTTGAGTGAAGCTTATACACTCAATGCTCTCAATGCCTAGCAGAGCTGAAATATTTCTAAGTCCTGATTCATTTAGTATGGCTTATACACTCAACGCTCTCAACTCCTAGCAGAGATGAAATATTTTTAAGTCCAGATTCATTGTGTATGTCATATTCACTCAACGCCACTCAACGCCTAGTAGAGCTAAAGAAAATTCCAAGTCCAGAATCGTCGAGTATTGCTTATCCATTTTTCGTTGAGCTGAGCTTTGAGTTCGTTGAACTAAGTTCAGAGTTTGTCGAACTCAGCTTTCACTTATTCGTCGACCTGAGGATTTCTGAAATGATGCTTGACTTCATCGAGCTAAGCTCTTTGTTCGTTGAACTGAGTTTTGAGTTCGTATAACTGAGGATTTCTGAAATGATGCTTGATTTCGTCGAGCTGAGCTCTGGGTTCGTCGGACTGAGTTTTGAGTTCGTCGAACTGAGGATTTCTGAAATGATGCTTGATTTCGTCGATCTGAGCTCTGGGTTCATCGAACTGAGTTTTGAGTTTGTCGAACTGAGGATTTCTGAAATACTGCTTGATTTTGCTAAGTCCGGAATAATGCTAACGTCAGCAAAGTCTACAAGTCAATGATTTTCTGATTCGTTGTTTAAATGTTGCAAATTGACATTAATGTCGTCGTCAGTCTACAGTGAATCTCAATTTGATTAAGCTAAGGTTTTAACAACCATTAAAACTGGGACGCATGTCAATCATCCAACAAATCTACAAGATTATAAATAACATCTGAGATCAAGATCAAATAAGTTTTTTTGATTAACATTCTGAAAATGAGAAGCGGGAGTTCGTCATCTTCATCTGCCATTGTTACAGAACCATGAACTTCAATTGATAAATCTGAAGGGTTTCTGAGTTTGCTAGTGCAATCAACATCTGCTACAACAAGAACATAGGATCTCTCTGAGGAAGACGAATCAGTCTAGGCAAGCCCTAGCTGAAGTTGATTCACGATCCAAGCCGAGCCAAATCTGAAGATCTTTCTCTGGATCGTTGAAGAAGAAGAATATATTTGTACATAGTTTTCTCTGGACAGAAGGAGAGGCAGAGCTATTCATTTCCTGCCAATAAAGGTTAGTTGATTGAAGACATTCATTCTTAATCTTCCCCCTTCATCAACATGAACAAGATCATGGTCCTGAGGAACTTCCAGCACAAGTTACAGATAGTTGAAGACTGTCATTCTTGTTGCTGGGAAGTAGATAGGGCTGAAATTTACTTAGCCTAGGAAGAAATTGACTCAAAGAATAATTTCTCTCGAGTCAAATCAACAACTCTTTCAAAATCAGTGGATCTGTGAAAGATCTGTGTTGCGGCCTAGATTGATTAGGTTGTGTAAGAGATCTGTGAGATCTTATTATAAAGCCTAAATTATAAAGGCTGCGAGAAAAATCTGTGAGATCTGTGTTAGTATCATGGGCCTGTGATTGGATTCCTATGTGGATCAGTGTGGGGCTGTTTCTCTAGCCCGTGTAAAGGGCATTTGTGACTGTGTGTGGTTGTCAGGAGATTACTATGTGGAGGGCTGTGAGCCACTGTTGTAAGTCTCAGTGGATACTGACTGACCTGTTGAGATCGTGTTGTAATCTCTGAGGAGCCATAGTTTTTGGAGAAGATCCTCGTTTAATATACTGTTAGAAATGCGGAGAGGGACAGTGGATGTACCCATACACTGGGGAACCACTATAAAAATCTGGTGTGCTGTGTATTGTGTTTTGTTGTGCTGAGTATTGTGTTCTTGAAAGCTGAATTAAGTATACATAGTAGGACTTAAGTCATAGAAGTTTTTAAAGAATCTTAAAAAGACTGCAATAACCTATTCACCCCACCCCCCTCTAGGTGATTAGATACCCTCGTAATCAAAGACTTTCAAGCGGTATCAGAGGGAGATCACTCAAGAAAAGACTTAACAGTCTAAGGAGATCTCCAGGGTAGCTGTCAGAAGGTTAAGATGGGTTCAGGAGAGAATCATAAAGAGCTTGGATGCATGAAACTTCCTCTCTACAGGAAGGAGAATTTTGGTATATGGAAAGAAATGGTCAGATTATTCATGGAAGCATCTGATCCTAAGATCTATATCATAGTTCTTGAAGAACCCTTCATCCCAATGAAGATATATATCCTTGATGCAAATATTCAGACTCCAAAAAAGTACACTGAAATGACTGAGGATGAAGTCATCTTAGCAACAATGGATAAGAGGGCACAAAACATCATAGTTAGTGTCATAAATGACTCCATCTTTCAAAACTTGGTGTACTGTAAGACCTCAAAGGAAATGTGGGACACCTTGATAGTATATATGGAAGATACTGAGGAAGTGAGAGATTATAGAAAGTCAATGCTAAATCAAGAGTATGAAGCTTTCAGACAGATCAGGGAGGAGACCATAACAAGTTATTATAAAAGGTTCTTCAGGATAGTTAATGAGTTAAAGACCTATGGCAGGGCATTTAGTAATCACGAGCTAAATGATAAGTTTCTTAGGTCTCTTACTATAGACCAGGACACTAAGATATATGCTATTAGAGAAGTGGCAAAGCTGACAGATACTCCGCCATCCATATTATTTGGTAAGCTGCTTTCATATGAGATGTAGCTGACATCAAGGAAGGAGGAAGAGAAGATTAGCAGACGCTAGGCTAAAGAAACTACGGTGGCCTTCAAGGCAGATAGCTCCAAGAGGAGCAAGGAGAAGAATCCTTCTTCCCTAAGAAGTGATGTAGACGTACGCATTAGAGCCGAATTATAACTACGGACGCGCACGACTATCTCTTCACGATGAATTCTACGCTCACACAATTGTTCTACGCCGCTCCATGCTATCAGATTCATTCAATTTCACGCTAGCGTACGGGTAGCCAAACCGTTTCGAGATCAAATAAGGGCGATAGGCCGGTATCCGATCGAGGTAAAAACGACCAATATTGGATCCGGACGAGCGAAGTTTGTACCCAAAGAGATCTACCGAAAATAATCACGAATTTGGAAAAGGTAGATCTCTCCCAACAAAAGACAACGAGGGCTCGACAAACCCTTTACGAAATTAAGTCGATCAAGAAAACAACGCAAAACAATTAAAGCTAATCACGAAATTTCAAATGATTTCAAAATTTAATGCCAGAAATTCCACCACAAGATTATTTAAGGAAAGAAACACACGAAAGTGGAAAGGCTCGTTACCCAATCGGAATGGATTATTCCGATTCACTCGGCGAGGATCGTTCTTCAACGGCTCCACCGAAATCACGCCGGTAGGAGTGAAATTCGTCTGCCTTCATCGCGTTACGCTGGAAATGGAAAGTCCTGCCAAAATCTTCTTAATATGGAAGTAAATATCTTCAAGTATGGCAGGAGAGAAATAAGGTGGCGGTTGTCTTGGTGGAGGTGGAGGCAGCTTGGGTTGGCCCTGATGGTGGTATTTCGGGTAGGGGGAAGGAGGAGGGTGGTTTGCTCGTGTTGGAGGGAAAAGGAAGAGGTGGCGGCCTTGGGAGTTGTGGATGGTGGCTCGGGTAGGAGAGGGGTGGTGGCCGGGTTGGAGAAAGAGGGAGGGAGGAGGAAAAGCCGAGATTTGAGAGAGGGGATGAGAGGTGGCCGGCGGCCAAGGAGAGAGAAGGGGGAGCAAGAGAAAGATCGACCAAGAGATGAGGAAGGAGGAAGCTTCAAGAAGTAAGGATTTTCAAATTTCTTTTCATTCAATCTTCTCCAAATAGAGGGGGGGACATGCCTATATATAGGCTACAACAACAACAACACTCCAACTGGCTACATGCAGCCCAAACATGAAAACATGAAAATAAAACACACACATACATCATGATTTTATATCATAACCATAATGTACATATTACATGAAATAAAAGTGCAATTATTAAAAATAAAACACACAAAGCATGGATTAATAATTAATAATAATTTGATAATAATTATTATTAATGATTAATAAATCAGCTTGCGATCCGGACGCCTATTATGGCGAGGCTCTTCACGGTCATTTGTTAGTGCGCCGTCTTCAAGGTGTTGCGCGCCGTAGTCTCCATCAATCCTCCACCGCTCGAAAATACTCATCACCGATGAGTGGATGTTACTGCACCAGCGTGGGAGAGCTACAACCAAACGAGCTACCCATGATCCAAACGGCCAATGGACATTGGAGACTGGGTGATCACGCCAACGACATAGGTAGTGGCCAACATCGCCACAAGTAGAGGAAAGCACTTCAACCTGGAGTATCCTGTAATGCAAAAAGATGGTCCTAGGGAACCTCGGAAAAGCATTAGGCAATAAAGGAAGAAAAATTTCAACATCAACTACAAACGTACCTCCAGTGAAGACCGAAAAAGAAAGCGATCCAGGCACAAACTCACTACCCAACCCATAAGAGAACAAAGTGGAGCCAAACAGACAGGCAAATAACTCGGGTGGTGGAAAAACATGCGGCGTTAAATCAGAAACATTAAAAATAGGGGTATCACCCCAATCAGTGAAAAACCTCAAAAGTAGTGCGCGTTCTCCTAATGTCATTAAATTCCGCAAATGGTCCAGCTCGCCAACTCGCCCACTTTCTATAGTGCCCGAAGGCAACCGTCCAGGGACGAGATGCACCAAGTCAAAATCACAAATTATACCGTAAGACGCTCTTTTTTGTAAGCTAGCAAGAATTTGAATAGATTGTTGTAACGTGGTTGGCGCTTCACTACAGTGCTTACGTAAATGAAATTCATTGCGAGCATCATCATGCACAAACGTACTTAGTGCATTCGGTGATAATAGAACAACATAAGGCGGCACCAACGGAACTAAATCTGGTGGTGCCGAGGGAATCTCATCACGAGGCACTAAAAGCGGCCCTATCTGAAATGTATAATTCGATAAGTGAGTTTCTTTAAAATTCATGGAGGATAAAATTAGGATAAAGGAGATAGTCGCCACAAAAATAAAATCTAAAACATCTGAGGGTGTGAGCAACGATGGACTCGTAGGGTAATAGGCCGTCAAAGGGGACATGTCCCAAGGAGGAGATAAGTCCTTCTCAACGTCGAAACATGGGTTTAACGTCCAAGAAAGATCACCAGGTTGAAAGCCATTAAAGTCATATGAAGATTCAAACAATGGATTCTCCCTTACAGAAAATTCGTCTGACATGTCTACCAATTCATTAGATATATCATGTAATTCAGAATCAGTGGTCGGGTCATAGGTCGGCAACAACAATATGAGATCTGGAGGCACTAATGGGACCTCATCTGGGGGAATTGGCAGAATGAACTCAGGGGGCACTGTAGAACTCCAGAAATCAATCGTACCACACTCATATCCTAAATGATCAGTAGATCGAGTCAACGGGTCAGGGGGACGAGTTGGTAAAATCAAACCCGGGGTACAATCCAAAAAGTCATCCAATAATGCAACTTCCTTGCTTATAATTTCTTCTGACACACTATCCAAGTTATTTAATTTAGAATCAATTATGGTCTCATACAGGGGTAGAATTGAGCACGACGGAAGCTTTAAATCGGGAACGTCAGATAAAGGTGTTTGCATCAAAGAAATATCATTCGGGCTCATAGTACTAAAATCATTCAAGCATAACTCGTTCACCAACGGTAAGTCTTTCCAATCAGTCGGAACGTCCAATATATCAGGATCATCAGAACAGTCCTCGATATATCTCGGTCTAAGAGGATCCAGCTCGAGTCCGAACAGATCATCTCCTAAGTCACTACTAAGTAAACTCTCATCATCAGGTAAATTGCCGACCGACTCAGGTGTAATCTCAGCAGGAGTAACCGTAGGCTCCAAAATGTCGTCGAGGGGGAGTAGGGATGATTCCTCAATGGTGGAATCCTCATCCAGGTCACTAGGGTATCTAATATCCTCATCGTCACTATAATCGTCAGGGATAGCAACCTCATCCTCAGTGACGGGCACCATCCTAAGCCTTTCCTTTGACTCATCGGAGGATTCAATAACTGGAGAAGGCAACTCACGGGGAGACTCAAAAGGTTCTATGTGCATAATCATGGGAGGACACGCAATAGAACCAAGATCAGATACGCCACTAGACTCAAGGGTAATAATCTTCTGACGTGAGTGAACCTTTCTCCTAGGAGGTCGGCGCTTCTCAATCTCCAAAGCCGTACTAAAGGTGAGGTGAAGGTCAGTGTGACAATAATGTAGTAAGCCGTACTCACTCACAGACTCGGTGTTGGTAGTACGGAGATAGGCGGGATCAAATTGATCTGAAAGGAGGCTACGCATCGCCTGCCAATTATGTTGATAACCACCAACACGACGCTCTTCGTTCAGCCAAAATAACTGGGCCTGACCTATTAACCGTTCTCGGGCAAAGTGAATCTTTTGGGGGTCATCCCATCTGTAACACTTAAAATGAAGTTCTATACCCTTAAGCCAATCCCAAAAAATTTTAGGACACCCTAAACCGTCATAAGTAGGACAAGTGTGGCATTGCATAGGGGGAAACTTAGTCATGGCTTTATCATACCAAAAGTCCAACCGGGAAACGTGAACGTCATAGGCCATAATTTTGGATTTTTTTTGAAATTGGAATTTTGAATTTTAAACTTTGAAACTTGAAATTGGAAATTTGAAATTTTGAAATTTGAAATTTAAATTTTGAATTTTGAAATTTGAAATTTGAAATTTGAAATTTTGAAATTTGAAATTTTAAATTTAAATTTTGAAATTTGAAATTTGAAATTTGAAATTTGAAATTTGAAATTTGAAATTTGAAATTTTGAAATTTGAAATTTGAAATTTAAATTTTGAATTTTGAAATTTGAAATTTTGAAATATGAAATTTGAAATTTTGAAATTTGAAATTTGAAATTCAAAATTTAAATTTTGAATTTTGAAATTTGAAATTTGAAATTTTGAAATTTTGAAAATTGAAATTTGGAATTTAAAATTTAAATTTTGAATTTTGAAAGTTGAAATTTGAAATTTGAAATTTAAATTTTGAATTTTGAAATTTGAAATTTGAAATTTTGAAATTTGAAATTTAAATTTTGAAATTTGAAATTTAAAATTTGAAATTTGAAATTTGAAATTTGAAGTTTGAAATTCGAAATTTGAAATTTGAAATTTGAAATTTAAATTTTAAAATTTGAAATTTATTTGTTTTTAATTTGAAGAGGGGGAGGCGTGCCAATTAGGAAATTGACGAGAACCTCCCTCTGATACCAAATTGATGTACACGTACGCATTAGAGCCGAATTATAACTACGGACGCGCACGACTATCTCTTCACGATGAATTCTACGCTCACACAATTGTTCTACGCCGCTCCATGCTATCAGATTCATTCAATTTCACGCTAGCGTACGGGTAGCCAAACCGTTTCGAGATCAAATAAGGGCGATAGGCCGGTATCCGATCGAGGTAAAAAGGACCAATATTGGATCCGGACGAGCGAAGTTTGTACCCAAAGAGATCTACCGAAAATAATCACGAATTTGGAAAAGGTAGATCTCTCCCAACAAAAGACAACGAGGGCACGCCAAACCCTTTACGAAATTAAGTCGATCAAGAAAACAACGCAAAACAATTAAAGCTAATCACGAAATTTCAAATGATTTCAAAATTTAATGCCAGAAATTCCACCACAAGATTATTTAAGGAAAGAAACACACGAAAGTGCAAAGACTCGTTACCCAACCGGAATGGATGATTCTGATTCACTCGGCGAGGATCGTTCTTCAACGGCTCCACCGGAATCACGCCGGTAGGAGTGAAATTCGTCCGCCTTCGTCGCGTTACGCTGGAAATGGAAAGTCCTGTCGAAATCTTCTTAATATGGAAGTAAATATCTTCAAGTATGGCAGGAGAGAAATAAGGTGGCGGTTGTCTTGGTGGAGGTGGAGGCAGCTTGGGTTGGCCCTGATGGTGGTGTTTCGGGTAGGGGGAATGAGGAGGGTGGTTTGCTCGTGTTGGAGGGAAAAGGAAGAGGTGGCGGCCTTGGGAGTTGTGGATGGTGGCTCGGGTAGGAGAGGAGTGGTGGTCGGGTCTGAGAAAGAGGGAGGGAGGAGGAAAAGACGAGATTTGAGAGAGGGGATGAGAGGTGGCCGGCGGCCAAGGAGAGAGAAGGGGGAGCAAGAGAAAGATCGACCAAGAGATGAGGAAGGAGGAAGCTTCAAGAGGTAAGGATTTTCAAATTTCTTTTCATTCAATCTTCACCAAATAGAGGGGGGGGACATGCCTATATATAGGCTACAACAACAACAACACTCCAACTGGCTACATGCAGCCCAAACATGAAAACATGAAAATAAAACACACACACATACATCATGATTTTATATCATAACCATAATGTACATATTACATGAAATAAAAGTGCAATTATTAAAAATAAAACACACAAAGCATGGATTAATAATTAATAATAATTTGATAACAATTATTATTAATTATTAATAAATCGGCTTGCAATCCGGACGCCTATTATGGCGAGGCTCTTCACGGTCATTTGTCAGTGCGCCGTCTTCAAGGTGTTGCGCGACGTAGTCTCCATCAAGAAGGCTAGCTGAGCCATAAGATTCAGATAGAGAGGAATCAGGATGTAATATGTCTAATGAGGAGTTTGCTGCTTTCTCAAAGTAGTTTATGAGGCTAATGAAAAAGAAGGGTGGAGGAGCAAACCTACCTCTTCCTTCCAGCACAAAGAGGACTACTACAAAAATAAGAAGAAAACCTCCAAAGAGGGAAGGTATGATCCAAAACCTGGTAAACATTTTTCTAAAAAGGTTGTTTATTTATGTTGCCGCAAGCCAGGTCATGTTGTGGCTGATTGTCCTGAGAAGAAAGATGGTGGTGAAAAGAATCATCACCATAAGAGAAGTAAGAAGGAGAAAACCTTCATTGCTAAGAGGGAGAAATGCTGGATGGAGTCTTCCTCATCAGAATCAAAAGAGGATGACGAAGCCTACATTGGGCTGATGACAAGATCATATGAGGAATCCTACCAGGATCATCCTGGACCATCTAAGGTACACTCTTCATCTAACTCTTCATCCAAGTCCAAGTATATGACTGGTCCAGATTCAAGTGCTTCTTCATCAAGAGATGAAGATGTCTCTGAATCTAAGGAAGACAGAAATCAAATGATTGAAAGTTATGGTGAACTTCTGGAAGCATTCAGAAGGAATAAGCTACTGACCAAACAATAGGCTTAGGAGATTGCATCTCTGAAGCTTGCTGCTTCCTAGCATTCTGAAACAGCAACTTTGCTAGAGCAGAAAATTAGGAAAGTTAGCCAGCTGAAGAAAATTAATGTTATTCAGATGGGCACCATAACTTTTAAGAACGATCTTATCAGGAATCTAGAAGGTAAACTCCAAAAGGAGAAGGAACTAGTGGCTAAGTTTTCAAAGCCATATACTATGTTGCCTTTGATTGATTCCTTCCGCTCCCAAAAGGATAAGAAAGGAATATTCTTCAAAGGGAACACTAGAGCTGGTAATTCCAAAAGGAAGAACAAAGCTGTTCACCACTATTGTGGTAGGAATGGCAATGGTGCAAGTGGATACAAGGCAGCCCATGAGGAGGTTCAAATGGCCCATCCTGGACCATGTATGTTTGGTGTACAAGCCCCAACACTCAAGAAAAAGTCTACTGCTGTACCTGCTGGACTGAGAGCTACTGACAACAATGCTGTTAAACCAGCCCTTAAAAGGAGGTACAACATCTATGAGTGCTGGTGTTGTGGCAAAGTGGGCCACTATGTCATTGATTGTTGGCACAATAATAGTGTACAGAGAGCTAATGCACGCTTACCTATCATAAGAGCTGCAGACAGGCATGTTCATTTTCAGCCTAACATGCACCTAGTACCCAATGAGAATTGGGGTCCTAAAGATAAGTGATTTATTTCTTGCAGGTGAGTCCAAGTTGCCATACCCATATATGATACTTGGACAGTAGTTGTTCCAGGCACATGACTGGAATAAAGTACATCCTGGAGGATTTCATTACAATAAAGGATGGACCTAAGGTGATATTTGGTGGATCAGATAAAGGGATCACCAAAGGTTATGGTAAGATCACTAATGGCTTGATCACACTCACAAAAGTGGCTTATGTTGAAGGGTTGCAACACAACCTTATAAGCATAATCCAACTATGTGATCTTGGCTGTCATTTCTTTCCACAAGGATAAGTGTCATATAAGAAGATTAAGTGACCAAGAGGTCACTTTGACTGACACTAGGAGTCGGAATGTTTATTGTCTTAATTTTCTTTGTTTATCATTAGACTCTCCCATTTGTTTAGTTGCAAATGAGAAAACCTCATATTGTGTCAAATGGCGCAAGAGGCTAGCTCATTTGAATTATAAGACTATAGGAAAGCTCTATAGTCAAGAGTTAGTTAGGAATGGTCCTAACATGAAATGCTCTAAGGAAGGTATTTGCTCTGCATGCCAAAAGGGTAAGCAGACAAAAGCTTCCTTCAAAATCATTGAGACTAAAGATTCTGTGAGGTGTTTATACCTCTTGCATATGGACTTGTTTGGTCCAATGTCAGTTCATAGTCTAGGTAGGAAGGTCTACACCTTTGTGGTGGTTGATGACTTTTCCAGATTTGTTTGGGTATTATTTTTGAAGAAAAAGTCTAAAACCCCAAATGTCTTCAAGACATTTGTCATGCAAATACAGAATGAGTTGAATAGTACTGTGGTCAAAATCAGTAGTGACCGTGGGACTGAGTTTCAGTCTGAATGCATGATAAGAATCTGTGAACATCATGGGATTCAGCAAGAGTTTTCCTCTCCAAAAATACCCCATCAAAATGGGATAGCTAAGAGGAAGAATAGAACTCTCATAGAGGCTGGTAGAACACTACTAAATGACACTTCTCTCAAAGAATATTTCTGGGCTGAGGCTGTAAATACAACTTGTCATGTCCTTAACAGAGCTTCTATCACCAAGAGCCACAATAAGACTCCCTATGAGATTATGAAGGGTGGGAAACCAAACCTTGCATATCTCAAAATGTTTGGGAGCAAGTTCTTTGTACTCAACAATGGGAAATCCTATAAAACTAGGTTTGCTACCAAAGCCTATGAGGGGATATTTATTGGGTACAACAATCATAGTAAGACTCTTAGGGTCTATAACTTAACAAGTCAAGTTATAGAGGAGCCAGTTAATGTAGTGTTTGATGAAACAAATATGATTAACAATGAGCTGTCAAGCTCTTCTTCTAGTTTTACAGGTACTGAACTACTATTGAAAAAGCTCACTCTCAAGAGAAATGAAGAAGATGATCCAATAATGCAAGACCAAGAAGAGGGAGTGTGCATTCTAGAGGAAGTACAAGGATCACAGGAAGTGGATGAAGACAACATCATGAAGAACATGATGTTAAAGTAATACTGCCTCTAGTAGTAAGACATCTAAAGGATCATCCAGACCATCAGATTATTGGTGATGCAAGATAAGGAGTAGTGACAAGGAGCAGATGTCTCAACACAACAATGTACTCTTGCTTCCTATCACAGGTAGAACTTAAGAAATTTGAAGAGGCTAACCAAGACTAGTTTTGGATTGGAGCTATGAAAGGGGAATTGAACCAGTTTAAAAGATGTAAGGTCTGGAAGCTGGTTCCCAGACCTCAAGGACATAATGTCATTGGAACTAAGTGGATCTACAAGAATAAACTTGATGAAAATGACATTATAGTTAAGAATTAAGCTAGACTGGTGGCTCAGGGGGTATAGACAAGAGGAAGGTGTTGACTTTGATCAAACCTTTGCCCCTATAGCAAGACTAGAAGCTATCAGGTTATTCCTTTCATATGTTGCATTCCAAGGGTTCAGAGTCTATTAGATGGATGTGAAATCAACATTTTTGAATGGATATTTGAAAGAAGAAGTCTATGTGCAACAACCTCCAGGTTTTGTTGTTCCTTACCATACTGCTTTTGTTTGTAGACTAAGGAAAGCTCTATATGGGCTAAAGCAAGCTCCTAAAGCTTGGTATGAAACATTGCCTAACTTCCTCATTGAAAATAAATTCTCAAGGGAGAATATAGACAAGACTCTATTCCTTAGGGAGTCTAAGGGCAAGATCATCCAAGTCAAGATATATGTTGATGACATTATTTTTGGGTCTAATGATGATAACCTTTGTAGGAAGTTTGCCCAACCTATGCTAGGGAAGTTTGAGATGAGTAGCATGGGTGAACTTAAGTTCTTCTTGGGTCTCCAAGTAAGATAGACTGACAATGGAATATCCATATCACAGACTAAGTTTACTTGGGAGTTACTTAAGAAATTTGGGATGGAGAATGCTTCCTCCATGAAAACTCTCATGGGATAAAATATGTCTTTAGACAAAGATGAGGCAGGGAAACCTGTTGATCAAACTTTGTATAGAGGGATAATTGGTTCGCTTTTATACCTCACTGCTAGTAGGCCAGACATCATATATGCTACATGTGTTTGTGCTAGATATCATGCATGCCCTAAAGAGACTCATTTCTCGGCTGTTAAGAGAATTTTGAGATATCTAATGGGAATACCGGATCTTGGCCTATGGTACCCTAGGAATAGGGATTTTGAGCTAATTGGCTATTCAAATGCAAACTGTTTAGGCTGCAGAGAGGACGGGAAAAGTACATCAGGTTCCTGTCAGTTTTTGGGTAAAAGGCTAGTGTCTTGGAGCAGCACGAAGCAGACTAGTCTATCTATTTCTACTACAAAATCATAATACGTAGCTGCAAGAAGCTGTTGTGCACAGTTGCTATGGATTCAGCATCAACTCCAAGATTATAACCTCTAGATAAGTAAAAGCCCCTTGTTTTGTGTCTCTACAAGTGCAATCTCTATAGCTAGAAATCCTGTATCACATAGCAGGACTAAGCACATAGAGATTGGATATCATTTTGTTGGAACCCTAGTTCTGATTTGGGCAAGGATCACTATTAGAAATATTAGATTGACCCAACATGTATAGTCATGGGTCATAGGATTATTTCCAGGATCGGTCATTCAGAAGAACTCTCCAGAATTGCTGAAAGAATTCTGTGAAATGCAGTAAAGACACAGTAAATCAGCTCGACGATCATCGAACGCAGTTCGATGAACGGAGATCTCAGTTCGACGAATTCTGAGTTCCTTCTTTGAACTCAGGTCGACGAACTCTGATCTCAAGCAAGAAACTTAGCGCGACAAAATCCAGCGGAGCTCGACGAACTGCAAGCTCCGGTTGACGAACGCAGATCTCAAGCAAGATGTTCAGCTCGACGAAATCTAGCTGAGTTCGATGAATGTCGAACTCAGGTCGACGATCGATGAACTTGATGAAAGTTCAGGTCGACGAATTCTGTGCAATCAGTTACAGTTAGCAGAATTAATTACAGTCAAAAGAATTCAACATTCCCAATGGAAATAGTCGTTCAAAGTGGGCAGTTATAGAAGAATTAATTGTGGATTAATTCCCAAGGCATCTTCTACTCTCGGGAATGCTTCTTCCATCTTTAAGATAAATGAATTCAAATGTTTGAATTCAACGGATACAGAGAACACGAAGAAGAACAGTAGAATGACAGAAAAGTATTTCTACAGAGAGAGGAACTCTGCATCAATCAGATAATCATCAGTATTCTTCATCTGCTCCGGGCTTTCAAGTGACACAACCTTAATATCAGTCTAAGAAGCCTGCTGGAGACATCATCAATCTGAAGACCTATCACCCTGCAGCAAGGCTTCCAGATTTTCCCTTAACCAATCAATATTTCAGGGGGAGCCTTTGCTAACATCATATCCACTTGAGTCTTCTCTCTGATTGTTGACAGACAAGACAAAATCATCTCTCACCCCCTCCTGTGTAAAGGGTTGTCATTTCCCTTCAAAAGTGATTCCATGGTTACAAGTCTCCTTACCAAAATACTTGGGTTGGTTTTTGAGCACCTGATCAAAAGCTCATTGGTGTCAGGCACCTGATCAAAAATCTGAGTGGATTCCTACCAAGGGTGGTATAAGAGTGGATGTACCCAGGTTGGGAAACCACTATAAAATCCTTGTGCCTCTTCTGGTTGTTTGCCCTCTTTGTTCTTTATTTTGTGCTATGATTTGCTTTACTTACTATATAACTTTAATTAGTTAAGTTAATATCTATCCCCTTTAACTTTTAATTGGTATCAGAGCAAGGTTACTTTGGTTTTACAGGCTAACACTTGAACCAAAACGATCTGATAGATCTTAAATATCTTTAGAGTTATCATGGCACAAATTGATGAGTTTTCAAGCACCAGACTACCCATGTGCAATCTAGATAAGCTTGCACTATGGAAGAGAAGGATTAGGTTTTATATGAACTCCATTGACGAAAATATTTTTAATTCCATCTTATCAGGTCCTTATCAATCAGCGGATACAACAAGGCCAAATGTTGTTCCATCATCTCAAAGGACAGATGCCCTGAAAAAGCTGAAGATTGCTGATGCACAAGCAATGAGCATCCTGGCACAATCAATGTCTGATAACATATTTGAGGAACTTGCTGAATGTTCATGTGCAAAAGAGATGTGGGACTCCCTCACAGCAATGGCTGCTAGATCAGCAAAAGAAAGAACATTTAAAGCTGAATCTTGGAGTGACTATGAAGCCTCATCATGTACAACTGAGGATGAAGAAGAAATAAGAGCAAGAGAATTCTGCTTGATGGCAATCAATGCATCTTGCAGCAGCTATGATGAAGAATCTGAATATGATGAAGAATCAGTAGCAGAATCAGAAGAGGATCAGGTTATTTCCTCCTTTGATTTTTCTTCAGAACATTTTAAAGAAGATTTTAAAATTTTATGCAATGATTTGGTTCTATCTGAGAAGGAGATAAAACTTCTCAGAGAAAAAGTAATTTATCTTCCGAAAACATTCAACTAAAAGAAGACTTAACAATTACTTTAAAAAATTGGCTCCATTAGAATCAGTTAAAGTCAAAGAAAAATTAATAGATGTAGACAAAATAACTTAATTTTTATCAAAACAAACTAAAAATATTCAGAAATGTTTTGTTCAAAATAAGTCGAACCAAGATCGACGATCTCAGTATTACTCGTTGAACGGCGATCGACGATCTCTGAACCCAGAGGGTGGGTTTAACTACTCAGTAAAAGGGGATCGACGATATCATCACTTTTCGTCGAGCAGAGATCGACGATCGTGGAACACAGATAGTAGTCATTATTACTCTGTGAACCGAGATCGACGAGATCAATACTGTTCGTCTAACGCAGATCAACGATCTCAACATAAATCGTCGGACTCAGAAATTCAAAACAGAAATTTGTATCCTTTTGAAAATTATAATCAAACTCAAAATTTTGTCAATCCTTTTACCCAATGGTTCATCTCTCCTAGGAAATTTCATCCATTAGGTCACAAAAATCAACCTGAATATTCTTTTATTTCTGATTATTATAAAAGGAACCAGGCCCAAGGTAATCTGGGTTCAGAACTCCTAACATCTTGCAGGAAAAGAATTTAGCCCCAGCCAATACAGAGGATATATCACTGGTTGTTTAATTTGGGCAAGGAAATGTATATAAGAGGATATTGTTTGTTTTACAAAGAGGAAACTGCTTTGAAGGATGCAGCAATAGTTTTCTTTTATTTATTTTATTTTAAAGCATTTTTGTATATCTGCTGAAAATCTTATAATCCAGGCAGATCGTTTTTGCTTTACATTTTTATTTTTATGTACATAGTGTCCTTACCCAAATTTGGGGAGATTGTTGGAACCCTAGTTCTGATTTGGGCAAGGATCACTATTAAGAATATTAGATTGACCCAACATGTATAGTCATGGGTCATAGGATTATTTCCAGGATTGGTCATTCAGAAGAACTCTCTAGAATTGCTAAAAGAATTCCGTGAAATGCAGTAAAGATACAGTAAATCAGCTCGACGATCGTCGAACGCAGTTCGACGAACGGCGATCTCAGGTCGATGAATTCTGAGTTCCTTCTCTGAACTCAGGTTGACGAACTCTGATCTCAAGCAAGAAACTTAGCTCGACGAAATCCAGCTGAGCTCGACGAACTGCAAGCTCCAGTCGACGAACACAGATCTCAAGCAAGATGTTCAGCTCGATGAAATCTAGCTGAGTTCGATGAATGTCGAACTCAGGTCGACGATCGATGAACTCGACGAAAGTTCAGGTCGACGAATTCTGTACAATCAGTTACAGTTGGCAGAATTAATTACAGTCAAAAGAATTCAACATTCCCAATGGAAATAGCTGTTCAAAGTGGGCAGTTATAGAAGAATTAATTGTGGATTAATTCCCAAGGCATCTTCTACTCTCGGGAATGCTTCTGCCATCTTTAAGATAAACGAATTCAAATGTTTGAATTCAACGGATGCAGAGAACACGAAGAAGAACAGTATAATGACAGAAAAGGATTTCTACAGAGAGAGGAACTCTGCATTAATCAGATAATCATAGTGTTCTTCATCTGCTCTAGACTTTCAAGAGACACAAACTCAATATCAGTCTAAGAAGCCTGCTGTAGACATCATCAATCTGAAGACCTATCACCCTGCAGCAAGGCTTCCAGATTTTCCCTGAACCAATCAATATTTTAGGGGGAGCCTTTGCTAACGTCATATCCACTTGAGTCTTCTCTCTGCTTGTTGACAGAGAAGACAAAATCATCTCTCACCCCCTCATGTGTAAAGGGTTGTCATCTCCCTTCAAAAGTGATTCCCTGGTTGCAAGTCTCCTTACCAAAAGACTTGGGTTGGTTTTTGAGCACCTGATCAAAAGCTCATTGGTGTCAGGCACCTGATCAAAAATCAGAGTGGATTCCTACCAAGGGTGGTAGAAGAGTGGATGTACCCAGGTTGGGGAACCACTATAAAATCCGTGTGCCTCTTCTGGTTGCTTGCCCTCTTTGTTCTTTATTTTTGTGCTGTGATTTGTTTTACTTACTATATAACTCTAATTAGTTAAGTTAATATCTATCCCCTTTAACTTTCACATTTTATAAGAGAGCATGTGGAATGTGAGGATATTAGTCTTGAGTTTGTCCCAACAAACAAGAAAATGGCTGACATTTTCACCAAGCCACTAGATGAAGCAAATTTCAACACCTTCAAATTTGAATTGGGTAGGTTGAATTTGGTATAGTTTCAATTATTCTTATTGAGGGGAGCAAGTTCTGCTCTAGGTGTTTCTCTGCTCTCAAATAGTAGGAGTAGATAGCATGATGCTGCTAAGCTATTTCACAGAAGTCAAAGAGGTGGAGAAGTAGTACAAGAACAAAGTATTAAGGGGGAGTAGCAGCAACAAAGAAGCAGCTACAGGAAAGGCTTCGAGGGTGAAGCAGCTTGTTGCAGCAGGATGCAGCAAAGCAGGGGGAGCACAAGGGAAAATATGGTAACTCATCATGGTAACTCTTGTTGCTCTTAGATTAATACAATATTAATATTTTTGCTTCTTATGTTAGTGTATATCATTGATAAAGAATTCTCAATTGGTGTTTTGACTTCTTCAAATAGGGGGAGATTGTTGGGTCCATTGATCCCAATGTCCTAGATTTGTAGGAAGGCAAACAGGTCAATGGTATACACATAGTTATATTTGATGTATGTTTAAGTTCATGCATACAGGTTAGTCTTTGATTTAATGATTGTACATATAGTTCAAGATACAATGACTGGTGTACTCAAAGTGATAGGATGGAAATTCAGGAAAATGCCTAAGTCCAGAAGCATTGAGTGAGGCAAGCTCACTCAATGCCATACAGCTAATAACGCTGAGAGAAGGCTGGTAGTCAAAGCTTATAGTATTGAAAAGGTAGAAATGTGGCTAAGTCCATAGGCATTGAATGAGATCAACTCACTCAACCCCATATGTCCAGAATCATTGAGTCAAGGATATCATGTCAAAGCCTAAGCAGTGGAAGCCAGAAAATGGACTAAGTCCAGAAGTATTGAGTGAAGCTTCATCACTCAATGTCATGCTGAGTCTGTCAATGCCAAACTTCAGCAAGAAGGCAAGATTGCAGAAAATCAGGCTAAGTATAAAAGCGTTAAGTGAAGCTTATACATTCAACACTCTCAACACCTAGCATAGCTGAAATATTTCTAATTCTTGATTCGTTGAGTATGGCTTATACACTCAACACTCTCAACGCCTAGCAAAGCTAAAATATTTCTAAGTCCAGATTCGTTGAGTATGACCTATTCACTCAACTTCACTCAACGCCTAGCAGAGCTGAAGAAATTTCTAAGTAAATAATCGTCGAGTATTACTTATCCATTTTTCATCGAGCTGAGCTTTGAGTTGTTGAACTGAGTTAAGAGTTCATCGAACTCAGCTTTCACTTATTCGTCGACCTTAGGATTTCTGGAATGATGCTTGATTTCATCGAGCTGAGCTCTGGGTTCGTCAAAGTGAGTTTTGAGTTCGTTGAACTAAGGATTTATGAAATGATGCTTGATTTCGTCGAACTGAGCTCTGGGTTTGTCAGACTGAGTTTTGAGTTCGTTGAAATGAGGATTTCTGAAATGATGCTTGATTTCGTCGAGCTGAGCTCTGGGTTCGTCGAACTGAGTTTTGAGTTCGTCAAACTGAGGATTTCTGAAATATTGCTTGATTTTGCTAAGTCTAGAATGATGTTGACGTCAGTAAAGTCAACAAGTCAACGATTTTTTGATTCGTTATTTAAATGCTACAAATCGACATTAACGTCATCGTCAGTCTACAATGAATCTCAATTTGATTAAGCTAAGGTTTTAACCACCGTTAAAACTGGGACACGTGTCAATCATCCAACAAATCGACAGGTTTATAAATAAAGCTGAGATCAAGATCAATTAAGTTTTTCTGATTAACATTCTGAAAATTAGAAGCGGGAGTTTGTCGTCTTCATCCTCCATTGTTATAGAACCAAGAACTTTAATTGATAAATCTGAAGGGTTTCTGAGTTCGTTGGTGCAATCAACATCTGCTACAGCAAGAACAGAGGATCTCTCCGAGGAAGACGAATCAGTCTAGGCAAGCTCTAGCTAAAGTTGATTGACGATCCAAGCCAAGCCAAATCTGAAGATCTTTCTCTGGATCGTTGAAGAAGAAGAAGATATTTATACAGAGTTTTCTCTAGAGAGAAGGAGAGGCAGAGCAATTCATTTCCTGCCAATAAAGGTTAGCTGATTGAAAACATTCATTCTTAATCTTCCCCCTTCATCAACAAGAACAGGATCAAGGTCCTGATGAACTTCCAGCACAAGCCGCAAATAGTCGAAGATTGTCATTCTTGTTGTTGAGAAGCAGATAGGGCTGAGATTTACTTAGCCCAGGAAGAAATTGACTCATAAAATAATTTCTCTTGAGTCAAATCCACAACTCTTTCAAAATTAATGGATATGTGAAAGATCTATGTTGAGGCCTAGATTGATTAGGCTGTGTGAGAGATCTGTGAGATCTTATTGTAAAGCCTAAATTATAAAGGTTGTGAGAAAAATTTGTGAGATTTGTGTTAGGGTCATGAGCCTGTGATTGGATTCCTGTGTTGATCAGTGTGGGGTTGTTTCTCCCAGCCTGTGTAAAGGACATTTGTGCATGTATGTGGTTGTCAGGAGATTACTGCATGGAGGGTTGTGAATCATTGTTGTAAGTCTCAGTGGACACTAACTGATCCGGTGGGATCGTTCTGTAATCTCTGAGGAGCCATAGTTTCTTGAGAAGAGCCTTGTCTAACATACTATTAGAAAGGCGAAGAGGGACAGTGGATGTACCCATACACTGGGGAACCACTATAAAAATCTGGTGTGTTGTGTATTGTGTTTTGCTGTACTGAGTATTGTGTTCTTGAAAGCTGAATTAAGTATACACAGTAGGAATTTAGTCATAAAAGATTTTAAAGAATCTTAAAAAGACTGCAATAACCTATTCACCCCCCTCTAGGTGATTAGCTACCCTTGCAATCAAAGACTTTCACGTTTTCCTTTGATCTTTATTCGCGGGAGGATGCCTCGATCTTCGACGAGGAATCCACGCAAGCACTCGTTCATGAGAGTGCACGGGCCTAGCTTCACAGCCTGGATCTGGCTCACAGGAGGGTCGACGCTGCATGCAGTCTGAAAGGAATGCTGCTGAGCAACTGAAGAACCTTGCCGATATGGAACAAGCCCATGGCCTCGCGCTCGAGGAAGTGGAGCTGCACAAGAAGAGAGCGGATGTGTTAAATCCAGTTCTCGCTGGGTACCTGGGTGGGGTGGTATGTTCCGAAACTTAAGCAAAATTCTTTTTTCATTTAGATATATTACTACCTTAATATTTTCTCCTCCTTTTGCAGGACGCGGAGACGGCCGAGTGCCTTAGCTTCCGAATCGCCACCCATGAGAATGAATTGAACCAAGGCTCGCCTTGGAGATCTTGCTCGCTGCCTCCCTCCACAGCTTCCTTCCTAGGTCGCCTGACAGGGGCGTTCTCACCCTGAGATGGGACAACAACTACTGGGATAGTGGGCGTCGAGCACTCGCCGTGAGGCATGAGTGCGAATAGTACCAGATCCTTGACTTCATTCTTGAAGTCCTCAAACATTCTGAGGGTGTCCAGGGGAACGGGAGGCGGCGAGTCTGCCTTTTCAGCTCCTTGTCCTTCATCTCCAGCCATTGAGCTCACTAAGGATTTTCTGTGTTGGTCACACTCCACGCTCACCGTACCAAAAATGTTGAAACCGAGAACCAACTTCTATGGAGTTCGGGCCCTAGAAAGGGGTGACCGCACACTTAATTCTCCTAGCAAGCCTGCTTGACTGAGAACTTAGGATTCGAGACTGGCCCAAGACTGCAGCACGGAGGTCCCGCGACACACCCAGAAGATCTTAGAGCGCTTATATAATATTCCGACTTTTATTGGGCCCAATGGAATGGAAAATTTTTTTTCTGGTTGCAGTCCTAGGAGGAATGCACCTTCCTAGACCCCAGGGACCATACCCCCTATGAAGCAGCAGAGGGCAGCGGGGTACGGACAGGAGATGGGTGGGATTGGACAAGCGCATTAGCGGCCCCACATGCCACCCAAGAGGACTCACATGAATTTCCCGAAATTCAGGGGAGGGGATGCACTCAAGTGGATATAAAATGCGGAACTGTTCTTCCATTATCAGAAAATTCCCGAGGAGCAATGACTACAACTGGCAGTTTTCACTTGGAGGATCACGCCTACCAGTGAACGTAGTGATTCTTGAGGGGCAGAGATTTTGCGCCCTGGACCGAGTTCGTAGCGGAATTCTCAGCTCGATTTGGCCCTTTGGGGTATGAAGACATAGAGGCCATGCTACAGAAGCTACAACAACTGGGAACCGTGATGGAATATCGCACCGAGTTTGAGAGATTGGCCAACAGGGTCCATTGCGAGGAGAGAACCTTACTGAGCTGCTTTGTCTCGGGTCTAAAGGATCATCTACGAGATGAGTTTCATGCATACATGCCCCGCAGCTTGAGTTATGTTATCAGCCTGACAAGGATATAGGAGGAACGTTTCAACAGACAACGGACCGGCGCTGCAGGGAAAACTGTTACGGCCCCCACACCGGCTAGGAGGGACAAACCGGCGACCGGGCGACCGACGGTAACACGACTAACTTGGCCTGAACTGCAGGTACGAAAGGAAAAGGGGTTGTGTTTCAACTGCGACGAGAAGTATGCTTTCGGGCATAAGTGTCAGAAGATCCAATGCCTTCTCCTCCTTCCTTGGCCGATGATATCGCATCCTCCTCTCGCTTCTCCAACATTGGCCGCCTACTGCATCTTCCCCTGCTTGTCCTCCCTCCCCTAGGGCCGGCACATCCTCTGTTCGCTCTAGCCGGCGGTCTCCTCTCCTCCAAAGGGGCGGCAATCTCTTCTTCTTCGTTTCTGGAGGCCGACATCAACAGAAGATTCCCTCTCCTCCTCCAGCAGCCGCCTTCTCTCCCTCCTGCAACCCCAATTTTGGTTTTTCTTCTTCAATTTGGCCGAGATCTTCAAGAAGAGCACTTAGGGTTTCCTTAATACCCTTAGAATTTTTCTGCCCGAATTTGCCTCCTTGGGCCCGGTTTTGACTCCTTTTTTGGTAAGAATCTTCCTCTTTCACCCTTAATCAAAATCTTATTAATTCATAAATGATTTTTGTGCTCCAAATTTGCATATATCTTGCGTTTCAGATTTTTGCCCCGTGTTATCATCTAACTATTATGTATTTGTGATTTCCAGCATCGTTCGTCGCGTCAATTGATGGTTCGTGAAGGAAGCCCTCTCCGATTTAGGGTTTCCCCGAGCCGAGCGCCGCCAAGTCTTTGCCTCCGCGTGACGTCTCTTCTCACCTCACTCTTGAGGGAGGTATATTCTCTGATCCCTCTCATGTCTAAGTTATTTGATAATAAAGTGCTTGTGTTGACGCAGTGAATTCTGCTGCCTCTTTTGTTGTTCTTAAACAGGTCCAATTAGGGTTTCTAAGTCTTGTTTGCGCTGCTTGGCCGTCATCGCCAATTTTAGCTTCCTTTAGACAAGTAGAGAGCATTTCTCTCTCGCAAGCATTGAACTTAATTGTTTTGTCTGATCTTATCTTTATATGAATCAACCCTTGATAGATTGTTTCGTCAGATAAATTTAGACATCGAATCATTTATTAGACTTGTTATTAGTTTGAGGTTAACGCTGTTGGAACACCGTATTACTAATTTGGGTCAGGATCACTATGTCTCTAGGAATCTTTGCTTGACCTCCTGTATAGCTTAATAGGTCAATTTGAATTGAGTCTAAGGGTTAGAAGTCTAGGTTTGGAAGCTGCCCTGAAGACCAAGATTTTGTATTTGGAGACTAAGTCATATCGTCAAGCTCAGCACGACGATTCGTCGAACTCTGATCGACGATCGTCTAGCTCAACCTCGACGGATCGTCGATCTCCACTCGACGATCGTCTAGCTCAACTTCGACAGATCGTCGAACTCCATTCGACGATCGCTGAGCTCAACTTCACTATATCGTCGAACTCCATTCGACGATCGGTGAGCTCAGGTCGACGATTTTGACTCTGTCTTGGAACTTTATCTCTGAGCTCAGTTCGACGATCTTTGAGCTCAGATCGACGATATTATGCTGTTGAATATTTCCAGATCGCTGAGCTCAGCTCGACGATAGCAGAGCTCAGTATGACGATTTGAGATAACTTCCAGGATGCTTCTGAAGTCAAATTCAAATCAGTTAAGGAGTTATTCTGCAATTAATTCAGAGATTTCCTAGCCATTTTCATTCAATTCTGGACCAAGTTTCAAGGGATTTTTCAAGGAATAATTCTGTGGACTTTCCTCCAGAAGAGATTGTGCAATTAAGGATGCAATTAATGCAGGCCAACGACTATTCTTCTCAGAGAGAATGTTATTCTAGTCTGTACCAGAGAATAAAAGATAGAATATTTTTGAATCTCTCAGAATAGCACACACAAAAATAGAGAGAGAATACAGATTACAGAGACACATTCAAAAATCTTCTGTCACAAAGAATTCTGAAGAACACTCATCCAAGGAGATCAAGCTTTCTAAAAATCTTCAGATCTCTGTAGTTTTCAAAGTGTTCAAGGCCAACATATTTCCAGACTCCAGACATTCAACATTTCAGCTATTGCTGAAATCATCTATTGCTGGAGTTCAACCTTTGAAGGCCTATCACCCTCAGCAAAGCTTTTCTTCCTGAAGATCTCAAGGATTCAGGGGGAGCTTTGACATCAACAATCCACTTAGTCTTCTCAGTTGTTTGAGAAAGAGAAGACTGCCATCACTCTCTCACCCCCTCTCTGTAAAGGGTTTCTCAAACTCCCTTCAAAAGTTTGAGCTTGGTTTTTGAGCACCTTGTCAAAAGCTCATTGGTGGCAAGACACCTGATCAAAAAATCTGCTTTGGTTTTTGAGCACCTTATCAAAAGCTCATTGGTGCCCAGGACACCTGATCAACTCATCCTGCAGTGGATTCCTACCTAGGGTGGTAGAAGAGTGGATGTACCCAAGTTTAGGGGAACCACTATATTTCCTTGTGTCTTCTGGTTTTGCTTGTGTTTATGTTTGTTTCTGGCCTTGATTTTTCAGTGCTTAGTTTTTGTTTAACTTAGTGCTGTGATTAGATTTATTATTGCTTCCCTGCTCACACTTATTACAACAATAGTTGTAAAAGTTTTTAAAACATCATATACTCTATTCACCCCCCTCTAGAGTATATCAGATCTAGTTGCACTTTCAATTGGTATCAGAGGGAGGTTGGTTAAACATACCATCCCTGATTGGTTGTACAGGCTAACACCTGAACCCAAAGATCCCAAACTAGATCTGTTTTTCTTTGGTATTTCATTATTAGTTTTTGTTCTCACAAATCATGGCCCAAAACAAAGATTATGCTAGCACAAGACCTCCAGTGTGCAATCTATCCAAGTTTGCACTTTGGAAGGCAAGGATTAGACTTTACATGAATTCTATTGACGAAGATATCTTTAATTCTGTTTTGACAGTATGTCCAAGACCCCCAGAGAACACAAGTACAAGTGTTGTTCCACCTCCATCAGGAACAGATGCTGACATCAAGAGATGGAAGGTAGCTGATGCTAAGGCTATGAACATCCTAGCCCAGACAATGTCAGATGACATATTTCAAAAGGTAGCTGAATGTAATTCAGCCAAGGAAATTTGGGACAAACTCTCAGAAATAGTCTCAGGCTCAGCTGATGAGAGAAAGGACAGAAGATCCCATCTCATCTCTCAATATGAGAATTTCAAGAAGGGAGAGACTGAGTCAGTGGGAGATATGTACAACAGACTAAGTCTAATTGTCAGTGAACTCAGGACATTGGACAAAGAGATCTCTCTCACAGAACTTAATGACAAGATCCTAATGTGCTTCCCCAGCACTTAGGATTCAAGAATCTGGCCAATTAAGGATGCCAGAAGTCTAAATGAGATTACCACTAAAGATCTATTGGGTAAGCTCAAATCTTATGATCTACTCATCAAAAATAGAGAGGAAGAACAGAAGGCTGCCTCACCAGCCACAAGAAAAGAGAAGACCATAGCATTCAAGGCAACTGAGGATCTGCCTGAAGATAAAGCTACAGGCAATGATGAACTACTCAGTCTGCTGGCCAAAAGATTTTACAAAATGACCAGAAAGGACTTCAGAAGAAGATCATACAAGGAGCAGGACAAGCCAAGGTATGACAAGTCCATTAGTAATAATAAAGACATTATTTGCTTTGGTTGCAGGAAACAAGGGCACATAGTTCCTGACTGTCCAGAGAACAAGAACAAGGACAGAAGGGACAGGAAAGAAAGAAGAAAGGAGAAAGACTCCAAAAGGAATGGCAATGGCAAACCTTCTTCAAGCAAAAACAAGCATACAAGAAAAGGGTTTGTTGCTGAATCCTGGAGTGAGACAGAAGAAGAGTCAGAAGCCTCATCCAGCTCCAGTGATGATGAGGATGATGCAGAAGAAAAGGAGTTCTGCATGATGGCAATCAATGCCTCACAGCACAATTCAGAGGAAGAGGAGTCAGACTCAGACTCAGAGACTCAACCTGAGGAAGATCAGGTAATTGGTTCTATTGATTTTAGTTCAGAAGATTTTAAATCTGAATTTAAAGCACTGTGCTTAGACCTGCTAAAGTCTGAGAAAGAGATTATCTCTCTCAGAAATCAATTATCTGAACACAATACTTTAAAGTCAGAAAACCTCAAACTCTCTCAGGAGTTGGAGTGCTGTAGCGAACAGATAGCTTCACTGAAAAGTGAGCTCTCTGAGGCCAAGAAGCTTGAAGAATCCCTTAATGGGAGAAGCATCAAGCTGATGGACATCACAAGCACAGTGAACTCTAGATTTAACAGTACACTGGGCTTGGGTGCTTCATCCAGCCAACCTATAGTCCTAACAACTCCCATCAAATTCATTTCTGACAAAGGAAAGGGAGTTGTAGAGGTTGCTAGGAAAAATTCTGATCTGCCTCAGAAAACTAAGTCCCAGCAGAAATCGTCGAACGTAGATCGACGATCGCCGAATGAAGATCGACGATCGCCGAACGCAGCTCGACGATCTCAGGAAAAATCGTCGAACGAAGATCGACGATCTCAGCCAAAGTCATCGAACGCAGGTCGACGATCTCAAATACCTGACCTCAGCCATAGTCGACCGTCGAACGGAGGTTGACGATCTGACCCAAGATCGTCGAACGCAGCTCCAAGATCGTCGAACAGAGGTCAGAGCTCTGGAAAATTTTTCAAAGGCAAATCAAAATTGAATCCTAAGGGTCCTTCATCCCAAATCTTTAACCCTTATACTGAATGGATTATACCTCCAAGGAGATATCATCCTGAAGGATATAAGAGTCAACCAGGGATGTCTTTCATTTCAGAATTTAGAGGTTATCAACCTAGGCTCAAGGTAAACTGGGTCAAAAACAAATGAATTGTCTCATGTGCAGGTGAAGACCTATCCAACATCTAACCAGCAATGGTATTTGGATAGTGGGTGCTCTAAGCACATGACAGGGAACAAGGACAACCTCACATCCTTCAGAGCCAAGCTTGGACCCAAAGTTATCTTTGGTGATTCAAACTTTGGACAAACTAAAGGATATGGTGCAGTCCAGATTGGTTCAGTAACTTTCAAGAAGGTAGCTTATGTGGAAGGACTGAAGCACAACCTAATCAGCATCAGTCAGCTGTGTGATGAAGGCTACCAGGTGACCTTCAACAAAGCCTTATGCAAAATCAAGTCAGAGGACAACACAACTGTGTTGACAGGTAAAAGGAAAGGTAACATCTATCTAGTAGATTTTCTTTCAACTGATGTAGATATCTGCTTGTTTAACTCTGTCTGTAGACCAAATATTTTATGGCATAAGAGATTAGGACACCTAAACCTTAGAACTATTGCTAGGCTATCCAAGGACAACCTTGTTAGAGGACTACCTTCTGGCCCCTACAAGAAGGAAGGACTCTGCAGGGCTTGTCAATTAGGCAAGCAAACTAAAAACAGCTTTAAGTCACTTAATAAGAGTGATTCACCTAGGATATTGTATATGTTACACATGGATCTTTTTGGACCCATCACAGTACAAAGCCTAGGAGGGAAATCCTACACTTTAGTGGTTGTAGATGACTTCTCTAGATTCACTTGGGTGTTCTTTCTAAGGAAGAAGTCTGATAACTTTAAGTGTCTGACAGAGTTTCTCAAATGTATACAGATTGAGTTCAATACTCACATTGCCCTGATCAGAAGTGATCATGGGACAGAGTTTGATTCTCTTCTTATGCAAGAGTTCTGTCAGAGTGAAAGGATCAGGCATACTTTCTCAGCTCCTAGAACTCCTCAACAAAATGGGGTAGCTGAAAGGAAAAATAGAACCCTTATTGAATCTGCCACTACATTGTTGTCAGATGCTCATCTACCTCTATCCTTCTGGGCAGAGGCAGTGAACACCTCCAACTATGTGCTGAACAGAAGTCTGATACATAAACTAAAGGGAAAGACTCCCTATGAATTACTCAAAGGGAAGAAACCTAAAGTTGACTATTTTAGAGTCTTTGGTTGTATTTGCTACATTCACAATAATGACAAGAGATATTTAGCAAAATTTCAAGCCAAAGCTGATGAAGGAGTGTTTCTGGGATACTCCATGATCAGCAAGGCTTATAGGGTCTATAACAAATCATCTTTGAAAATTGAGGAATTTGTTCACATTTCATTTGATGAAACTAACATGTCTTTCAAGGAGAAGAATTCTTCTACCATAGAACCTTTGCAGGAACATTCTCTAGTTGAAGACTTGAACAGGTTACAGATTACTCAAGAGGATGAAAGCAGTGAAGATGAAGGGAATGCTCAACACATTAAAGCACAACTTGAAGAGCCAGTTGTTGTACCACAAGAGGAAACAACAACACAGGTTGGTGAACAATCAACACCCCCTGTTGATTTAGTAACATCAAGAGACCATCCAATTTCCCAAATAATTGGAGAAATCTCAGCTGGTGTGCAAATCAGAAATCAGGTCAACCAAAACCTGTTGCACACCTGCTTCCTATCTCAAATTGAACCTCAGTCCATTCAAGATGCAGAGCAAGATCCGCACTGGATCATTGCAATGCAAAAAGAGTTGCATCAATTTGAGAGGAACAAAGTATGGGAACTAGTGCCAAAGCCTAAGGATCATTCCATTGTTGGAACAAAATGGGTATTCAGAAACAAATTGGATGATCAAGGAGTAATTATAAGAAACAAGGCAAGGCTAGTTGCTCAGGGATACTCTCAAGAAGAAGGAATCGACTACGACCAGACTTTTGCACCTGTTGCAAGATTAGAAGCCATCAGAATATTTCTAGCTTATGCAGCTCACAAAGGCTTCAAAGTATATCAGATGGATGTCAAAAGTGCATTCTTAAATGGAGACATCAAATAGGAAGTTTATGTCAGACAACCTCCAGGTTTTATCTCTCCAACTTATCCTGATTATGTTTTTAGACTGAACAAAGCATTATATGGTCTCAAGCAAGCTCCTAGAGCATGGTATGAGACCCTAGCATGCTTTCTCTTAGAGAATGGTTTTATAAGGGGTAGAGTAGACCAAACTCTTTTCATTAGAACCCATAAGTCTCATACCCTACTAGTACAAATTTATGTAGATGATATTATTTTTGGTTCTACTGACTCCAAATTGTGCAGAAGGTTTTCCAACCTAATGCATTCTAAATTTGAGATGAGTAGCATGGGTGAGATATCCTTCTTCCTAGGATTGCAAGTCAAGCAACATGCTGAAGGCATCTTCATTTCTCAAACCAAGTATGCAAATGAACTGGTTAAGAAATTTGGCATGTCTGAGGCATCTTGTATGAAAACACCCATGCCTACTAATGATGTATTGGATGCTGATGAACATGGGAAACCTGTTGATCAGACAACATATAGAGCAATGATTGGCTCTTTACTGTATCTTACAGCTAGTAGACCAGATATAATGTTTGCTACATGTATATGTGCTAGGTTCCAAGTAAGCCCTAGAGAGTCACACCTAACCTTAGTAAAGAGGATTCTCAGGTATGTTAAAAGTTGTCCAAATCTAGGTCTCTGGTATCCAAAGGATTCAGCATTTGATTTAACTGGATTCTCAGATGCTGATTATGCTGGATGCAGAATTGACAGGAAAAGCACCAGTGGAACTTGTCAGTTCCTTGGTGACAGACTCGTCTCTTGGTTTTGTAAGAAACAAACATCTGTGTCAACTTCAACTGCTGAAGCTGAATATATGGCTGCAGGCAGTTGTTGTTCACAAATCTTGTGGATCCAAAACCAACTCCTAGACTATGGCTACAACTTAGAGAAGTCTAAAATCTTTTGTGATAACACTAGTGCTATTTCTATAGCTCAAAATCCAGTCCTCCATAGTAGGACAAAACACATAGAGATTAGACATCATTTCTTAAGGGATAATGTTGAAAAGAATAAAATTGAATTACAATATATCCCAACTGATTTACAAAGGGGAGATATTTTCACCAAGCCTTTGGATGAAAAGAAACACACCTTCTTCCTAAATCAGTTAGGAATGTTAGATGGAGGAAGTCATTAATAATATCCAAGATTTTGAAAGCTTAAAAATTGACCAAGACTAGGCAAACATCCTGATTTTTCTTAGTGTCTAGAATTTTTCTGGTCTCTGAACTGCACTCGACGATTTGCCCTAAGATCGTCGAACGGAGATCGACGATTTCCTAAATCGTCGAACTGAGTTCAGCGCCTCTCAGATAGTATGAACTATCTCTTCCGGTCAACGATCGTCGAACGGCGCTCGACGATTTTGTTCTCTGAACGATCGTCGAACGGAGCTCAATGCTCTCCAATATCGTCGAACGGAGATCGACGATGTTGAAGACTCTTCAGTTTCCTTTAGAAGCCTCGATCATCGAACTGAGTTCAACGATCTTTCCAATTCTGCATCAAACCCTAATATAAAACTCATTTTTCGCCGTCGTTCTCATTTGCGCTTTCGATTTCTCTGCAAGATTTTTCCTTTCCCTCCAAACAGTTCTACGCTTGGTCGTTTTGTTTGTTGAGTTTTTGCAGGTACAATGGCTGTGTCAGTTGTTGTTCTTGCTGCAATGAAGTTTGATGTCGGTTTTGATATTGATATAGAATCCTTCAGCACGACTGATCAGATTTTTCAAGATATACTGGGTTTGTTCAAGGATCAGAATCTGACAGCAATAATGACCACCAGGATCAAGCTGGCTTCTGATGAGATCAAGGAGTGGGTTTATACTGCCTATAATCAAGATAACAGCACCATAGTTGGGTCAATAGCTGGAACTCAGGTACCCTTGACCCCAACCATTCTCTCAGAAGTTTTTGAATTGAGAAATGGAGAAGATTCTGCTGAGCTATCTAGAGAGGAATATTCTGAATTGCTTGCCAGGATGGGTCATCCAGAGGGAAACCCTAGCAAGCTCTTCAAAAGGAACCTGTCTGTTGAATACAGGTTCATGGCAGATGTGGTGGGGAAATTGCTACTGGCAAAGCACTCTGCCCATGATACAATATCAAGATATCAGCTCTGCCTCATGGGAGCTCTTGTGGATAAGAAGAATCTGAATTGGGGAGAGGTTTTCTTTGACCTCATCAAAAAGAAAATAAACAAAAGTTTTGTTAATTTTGGGAGAATTATTGGAGTATTTCTGCAGCACAAGTGCCCTGCCCTGCTGGTCTCCTCTGGAGTTCATATCAATGCCTCCAAGAGATTTTCTTGTGCCCTCTTTGGAAAGTGGGACAGACAAATAAGCAAGCCTAGCAGGCCCTCCTCCAGTGCTCCTTCAGGCACAAGGACTCAAAGAGTCACTCCTCCACAGGTCTCTGCCCCTGCAGATGACCTGGCTGCTGTTGCTGCCTCCTCTCCTCCTCCTCCAATTCCATCCCTTCCCCTACCATCCACCATTCCAGCTCCATCCACCATCATCATATCCAGCCCATCTCCAACATCAACACCTTCTCCAGACCCTATTCTACCTCCACCAGCAGACCAATTCCACCCGCTATTCTCCTATCCTCCACCAGATGTCACCTCATCACCCTCTATTCCATCCTTCACCCTACTGGATGATTCCTTTATGGATGATTCCCCATCATCTCCTCCTGAGTTACCTTCCTCCTCCACTTCATTTCAAGATCTCCTACACCAAATCATAGATCAACCCACATTCATCCCATCTATCTCCATCCCTCTATCCTCCATACCCACCTTGCCAACACCTCAGCCATCCCTTCCACCCTACTCCAGCTCTCCACTTCCAGTACCTTCAGCTGCTTCCATACCTTCTACCTCTGCTCCAGCTCTTGAGCAAGTAGACCTCTCAGCCCTTGCTGACAGGCTGTATGAGCTGCTTGCCCCCAGGCTCTCTCTATTGTTGGAGACCTCCTTGGCTCCTTTACACCTGTCAATGGCAGCCCTTTCTGCCAGGCTCTCCTCCCTCTTCCCTCAGGCAGCACCTACATCAGTGTGCCTTGATCCAGACATGTCTGCATCTAGGCAGGGGGAGATGCCATATGAAGAGAATCTTTATGCTGCTGCTGCTGCTGTTTCTGCAAGCTCTCTGTCTGCTGCTGCTGTTAGTTTTGCTTCTTCTGCTGCTCCTCCTGTTGCTGTTGCTGTGCCTCCAGAAAGTCAGATTTCAACTGCAGTTCTTGCAATAGACCTCAGGTCTTTGCTATCAGCTTTTGATTCTGCTTTCTTTAGCTGTCTGCCAGAGGTCCATGCTGTCCAGCCTCCAGAAGATTTATCCAAGGCACTTGTGCCTTTTTCTTGCTGTGACCCTAGCATGATCACCTCCTTTGTAAATTCAGTCATTGCTGCTGCTGCTTCTTCTGAAGAAAGGATTGATGTTGCTTCTGAGAATATTGATACTGCTGCTGAAGTTTTTGCCACTTCTGATGAACCAATCTCCAAGGACATTCTTATGACAGAGGCCACTGAATTTGAGCCTTCTGCAGTCTTTGATGATGTTCCTTCTGTTTCTGCTGTTAGGGAATCTACTGTTTCTGCTGCTGCTAGTGAAGTTGCTGTTGTTGTTGTTTCTGCTTCACCTTCTCCATCTGTTGTTGTCCCTGCTGTTACCATCTCAATACCTGCTGCTGCTGCTGCTGTTTCAACTTCTGCCTCATCTGCCTCTATTCAGCTTAAGAAAGACTTGATGAAGAAAATAGATGCTCTTTATGATGACCAGAGTTCTGAATCTGATGAATTTAAAACAGACTCTGATGATTCTTCTGCTACCATTGCCAGGAAAAGGAAGGCAAGGAGCAAAGCAATGAAAAGGGTACCTCCTGCTAAAGTTAAAGATAACAATGACATTCCATACTATATCCTTCATAACTGCCCTATTTCTGAACACTGGATGCAATACTCTAAAAACCAGCTGAAAGCAATGAAGAAAAAGAGAAAATATGAGAAGGGTTCATCCCAATTCCAGCACTCTCATCCTCCTCCACCACCTCCTCCTGATGCAGGTGCAGGTGGAAGCTCTGCAAGTCAACCCCCAGCCAGAAGTCAGGCTCCCTATCAACCTCATGCCAGATCTTACCACAGGGAAAGCCAATCCAGGGGTTCACATTCTAGGAGAGGAGGATATAGAGGTAATCAAAGAGATATTCAAGTCTATTCCAAAGGGTACTCCAGGCAACACCCATATTCCAGGGAAAGACAAACTTTAACTGATACAACATCTGGTTCTTTCCCTTACAAGCTGAAAGAAACTGTGTCTGCCAGGCCTTCTCAAGACAATCCTTCCAACAGATATGAACCACCTGTACCCTTTGAGGATCCTGAAAACAATCCAGCTGCTTGGACTGTCAGATTAAAGGAATTGGCTGCACTGGATCAGATTAAGAAGGCCAGAGAACAAGGAATAGATTCTTCCAACATTTCTACTATGTCTGAACAGAGACAAAAAGAACTAGAGAGATATGCTTCAAGTAAATTCTTTGATGCTGACAGATACATGGAATTACATACTGAAGCAGTGGTTCCCAGGCTTAAACAGCAAACATCTCTAGGTGCAGCAGATGACACCAGATCTAAGAAGGAAGCCCTCAATCCTAACAGAGAGATTAAAATGGTTAAGGGCAAAGAGAAGAAATGATATTGTAAGGTGACAATTTCTGTGATTTCTGATTTCTATCTGGATGATATATATCTCTGTGATTCTGCATGTCTAGCTGTTGTTTTTATGTTTTTCTGATTGTATGTTGTTATTTAAATTATTCCAAAGTCTGTAAATAGTAATCCTAACCCAAATAGGGGGAGATTGTTGGAACACCCTATTACTAATTTGGGTCAGGATCACTATGTCTCTAGGAATCTTTGCTTGACCTCCTGTATAGCTTAATAGGTCAATTTGAATTGAGTCTAAGGGTTAGAAGTCTAGGTTTGGAAGCTGCCCTGAAGACCAAGATTTTGTATTTGGAGACTAAGTCATATCGTCGAGCTCAGCACGACGATTCGTCGAACTCCGATCGACGATCGTCTAGCTCAACCTCGACGGATCGTCGATCTCCACTCGACGATCGTCTAGCTCAACTTCGACAGATCGTCGAACTCCATTCGACGATCGCTGAGCTCAACTTCACTATATCGTCGAACTCCATTCGACGATCGGTGAGCTCAGGTCGACGATTTTGACTCTGTCTTGGAACTTTATCTCTGAGCTCAGTTCGACGATCTTTGAGCTCAGATCGACGATATTATGCTGCTGAATATTTCCAGATCGCTGAGCTCAGCTCGACGATAGCAGAGCTCAGTACGACGATTTGAGATAACTTCCAGGATGCTTCTGAATTCAAATTCAAATCAGTTAAGGAGTTATTCTGCAATTAATTCAGAGATTTCCTAGCCGTTTTCATTCAATTCTGGACCAAGTTTCAAGGGATTTTTCAAGGAATAATTCTGTGGACTTTCCTCCAGAAGAGATTGTGCAATTAAGGATGCAATTAATGCAGGCCAACGGCTATTCTTCTCAGAGAGAATGTTATTCTAGTCTGTACCAGAGAATAAAAGATAGAATGTTTTTGAATCTCTCAGAATAGCACACACAAAATAGAGAGAGAATACAGATTACAGAGACACATTCAAAAATCTTCTGTCACAAAGAATTCTGAAGAACACTCATCCAAGGAGATCAAGCTTTCTAAAAATCTTCAGATCTCTGTAGTTTTCAAAGTGTTCAAGGCCAACATATTTCCAGACTCCAGACATTCAACATTTCAGTTATTGCTGAAATCATCTATTGCTGGAGTTCAACCTTTGAAGGCCTATCACCCTCAGCAAAGCTTTTCTTCCTGAAGATCTCAAGTATTCAGGGGGAGCTTTGACATCAACAATCCACTTAGTCTTCTCAGTTGTTTGAGAAAGAGAAGACTGCCATCACTCTCTCACCCCCTCTCTGTAAAGGGTTTCTCAAACTCCCTTCAAAAGTTTGAGCTTGGTTTTTGAGCACCTTGTCAAAAGCTCATTGGTGGCAAGACACCTGATCAAAAAATCTGCTTTGGTTTTTGAGCACCTTATCAAAAGCTCATTGGTGCCCAGGACACCTGATCAACTCATCCTGCAGTGGATTCCTACCTAGGGTGGTAGAAGAGTGGATGTACCCAAGTTTAGGGGAACCACTATATTTCCTTGTGTCTTCTGGTTTTGCTTGTGTTTATGTTTGTTTCTGGCCTTGATTTTTCAGTGCTTAGTTTTTGTTTAACTTAGTGCTGTGATTAGATTTATTATTGCTTCCCTGCTCACACTTATTACAACAATAGTTGTAAAAGTTTTTAAAACACCATATACTCTATTCACCCCCCTCTAGAGTATATCAGATCTAGTTGCACTTTCAATTGGTATCAGAGGGAGGTTGGTTAAACATACCATCCCTGATTGGTTGTACAGGCTAACACCTGAACCCAAAGATCCCAAACTAGATCTGTTTTTCTTTGGTATTTCATTATTAGTTTTTGTTCTCACAAATCATGGCCCAAAACAAAGATTATGCTAGCACCAGACCTCCAGTGTGCAATCTATCCAAGTTTGCACTTTGGAAGGCAAGGATTAGACTTTACATGAATTATATTGACGAAGATATCTTTAATTCTGTTTTGACAGTATGTCCAAGACCTCCAGAGAACACAAGTACAAATGCTGTTCCACCTCCATCAGGAACATATGTTGATATCAAGAAATGGAAGGTAGCTGATGCCAAGGCTATGAACATCTTGGCCCAGACAATGTCTGATGACATATTTCAAAAGATAGCTGAATGTAATTCAGCCAAGGAAATTTGGGACAAGCTCTCAGAAATAGTCTCAGGCTCAACTGATGAGAGAAAGGATAGAAGATCCCACCTCATCTCTCAATATGAGAATTTCAAGAAGGGAGAGACTGAGTCAGTGGGAGATATGTACAACAGACTAAGTCTAATTGTCAGTGAACTCAGGACATTGGACAAAGAGATCTCTCTAACAGAACTTAATGACAAGATCCTAATGTGCTTCCCCAGCACTTGGGATTCAAGAATCTGGCCAATTAAGGATGCCAGAAGTCTAAATGAGATCACCACTGAAGCTCTATTGGGTAAGCTCAAATCTTATGAGCTACTCATCAAAAATAGAGAGGAAGAACAGAAGGCTGCCTCTCCAGCCACAAGAAAAGAGAAGACCATAGCTTTAAATTTTTCCTCCTGATTCTGTGCGCTCTCTGTTGTTCGCGGCTTGTTTTCCGCTTTCTGCGACCTGTTTCGCGACTTGCCTTCTCTTCTGTCTGCTGCCCTGTTCGCGCGGCTTGTTTCTGTCCGCTGCCCTGTTCGCGCGGCTTGCTTCTTCTTGGTTCTCTTCTCCTACTGCTATTCGTCGCAGCGACCTGTTTCCTTGTCGCCGCGCTCCTTGTTCTTTCTTGCCTCTCCGACTTCCTAGTCGTTGCGGCCTTGTCTCTACCCGCTGCGGACTTCTTCTCCCTGTCCGCTTCTGCTTTCCCCATTTCCGCTTGTCTCTGTACTCGCGGTTTGCTGCTGCGATCTACCTGACCGTGCGGGTTGTTCCTATCTCACCTGCATCTTGGTCGCGGTCACCTGCTCTTCACCTCTCTTCTGTTCGCTCGGCCTTTTCAGTCCGCGCGACCTCTTCCCCGCTGTGCCTTGTTCTGCTTCCTAGCCGCTCGTGTTCGCGTGGCTTCTTCCCTTTAACCCGCTGCGGTTTCACGCGGGTTGCTCTCTTTTCCTCTCCCCGCGGCTTTCTCTCTGTTCGCGCGGATTCTTCCTTGTTTGCGCGGCCTCTCTGCCTTTCTTCCTTTAGCCGCTCCTGCTTGTTAGTCGCCGCGACCTCCTGGTTCAGTCGCGCGGCTTGTGCTCTGCACCTTGGTCGTGGCCCTTCTTGCCGCTGGTGTGCTGTCACCGAGACCGCTGCAGTTTCTTATTCCTCCCTTCATGGCTTTCATATCCTCCTCCAAGCCATTCGCCTCGGTTGTCACGTCTTCTGGTCGTGCACACGTTGTTACTCAGGGAAAATGGCTGATCGACACTGGTGCTACGAATCATATGACCGGCCATCTCCCGTGTTTCTCTCTCCTAAAAAAACATGCTCGCTTGCCCCCGGTTATTCTCGCTGACGGCTCTTCATCATCGGTCCATGGAACAGGGATAGTTCATGTCACTCCGTCTCTTCACTTGGCGGATACTCTATACGTGCCCCAGTTCCCGTGCAACTTATTATCTGTTACCTCTCTTTGCAAGCAATTACAGTGTTCCGTCACATTTACTTCTACTTCTTGCTCTTTTCAGGATCCGGACTCCCAACGGACGATTGCTACTGGGACTGAGAGTGGCGGCTTATACTTCCTGGACAACATTTCTGCTTTTTCCACCTTCTCCTCCACCTCCACAGATCTTCTCCAATGGCATCTCCGCCTTGGTCATGCTCCTCCCCGTCTTCTTCATCAACTTCTGCCCCACCTTCTTCCTCAAAGTCCTTCGCTCAACTGTGAGGCCTGTCAGCTTGGCAAGCATCACCGCTCCTCCTTCCCTCCAAAGCACGTTCGTAGCTCTACCCGTCCGTTTGATCTTATCCACTCCGATATCTGGGGTCCTTCGCCTACTCTTACCATTGGTCGGGGTAGTTCCTATTTTGTCACGTTCATTGATGATTTCTCTCGCTGTACGTGGGTGTATCTATTAAAAGATCGCTCCGAATTATTCTCTGTATGGACATCCTTCTATCTCATGATCAAAACTCAGTTTGGTGTTTCTATCCAAGTTTTTCGATCTGATAATGCCCAAGAATATCTCAGTCGTGACTTCTCTACATTCTGCATGCAAAATGGGATTCTTCATCAAACTAGTTGTGTCTATACTTCACAACAAAATGGTGTGGCCGAACGCAAAAACCGTCACCTGCTCGATGTCGCTCGCACCTTGATGACCCAGATGCATGTTCCTCGCTCCTATTGGGGCTATGTTGTTCTCCTTGCCTGCTACCTCATCAATCGCATTCCCTCCATGGTTCTCCACGGCCAAACCCCGTTCTCCATTTTGTATCCGGGCAAGGAGCCGTTTCCTCTTCCTCTCCAAATCTTTGGATGCACTGCCTTTGTGCATACCCCTTCTGCCACCCGTGATAAGCTCTCCCCTCGCTCCACCAAATGTGTCTTTCTGGGGTACTCCACCACTCAGAAAGGCTACTGTTGCTTTGATCCCGTCCTTCGTAAGCAGTTCGTCTCTGCTGACGTCACCTTCTTCGAGAATACCTCCTACTTCTCGGATGACTCCTCTCCTCTTCTCCCAGCTTCTGATTCTCCTGCCGTTCCCTTCGTTCCCTCGCCTCCTACTACACTCTCTAGCCCTACACCGTCTCCACCCCCTCCTCTTCCTCCACCTCTCTCTCTCCCTTCTCCACCACCCTCTCCCTCATCTCCGCTGCCGTCGCTCTCTTCTCCCGGGCCAGCCTTCTCTACCACGGATGCTTCGGATGCCGCGGGCCCGGCTGACCTGGATCTTCCTATAGCTCTTCGTAAAGGGGTGCGGATGTGTACCTTACACCCCCTTGCTGATGTTGTTTCCTATGATCGTCTTACTCCTTCTCGCAGGGCATTTGCACTGGCTATCTCTGCCACTGCCACACCCCGCTCCTATCAGGAGGCCCTTGCTATTCCTCACTAGAAGATGGCCATGGATGAGGAAATGGCGACCCTAACTGAGCGGGGTACCTGGACTCTTGTTCCTCCTCCCTTCGGTACTGATGTTGTTGGCTGTCGCTGGGTCTTTGTGGTCAAATTTAGCCAGACGGCACTGTGGATCGGTATAAGGCTCGCCTTGTTGCTAAGGGCTTTACTCAGACCTATGGGGTTGATTACTTTGACACCTTCTCCCCTGTGGCTCGTCTCAGCACTATCCGGGTTCTTCTCTCTGTGGTCGTCAATCGGGATTGGCCGATTTCTCAGCTGGACGTCAAGAATGCCTTCCTTTATGGTGATCTTCACGAGCCCGTTTACATGGAGCAACCTCCTAGGTATGTTGCTCAGGGGGAGACACGAGTATGCCGGCTGTAGAAGGCAATTTATGGCCTCAAGCAGAGTCCTCGAGCTTGGTTTGACAAGTTCAGCGGCATTGTGGCGGCTGTTGGTTTTGTGCGAAGCTCTGCTGATCACTCTCTCTTTATTCGCAAAACTCCTTCTGGGCTGGTTGTTCTTGCTGTGTACGTTGATGATATTCTTCTCACTGGCGATGACCAGGAAGGGGTAGCCCTGACAAAGCGACATCTTCGCCAACATCTGATCACTAAAGATATGGGCTCTCCAAAGTACTTTCTGGGGATCGAACTCTCTCGGAAGCCCGACTCCTTAGTTCTCTCTCAGCGTAAGTATGCCCTTGATCTTTTAAAAGAGGCAGGATTAACTGGAGCTAAACCTGCCCGATGCCCCATGGCTACTGGGGAGGACAAAACCTGGACAGATGATTCGCCTCCTCTTTCAGATAGTTCGCGGTACAGGCGTCTGGTTGGTAAGCTCATATATCTCACAGTGACCAGACCCGACATTTCCTATGCTGTGGGCAAGGTGAGTCAATTCATGCAAGCGCCTAGGGAGTGTCATCTACAGTCCGCCTTGCGGATCTTGGAGTATGTCAAAGCAGCGCCTGGGAAAGGATTACTTTTTCAGAAGAATGGTCATCTGAGGATTGAAGCCTACTCAGATGCAAGTTATGCTGATGACAAAGGGGATCGCAAGTCAACCTCAGGTTTTTGCACCTTTGTTGGGGGAAATCTGGTGAGCTGGAAGATCAAGAAGCAGTCTGTTGTCTCCAGGTCCAGTGCAGAAGCTGAGTATCGCAGTATGGCGTCAACCACTTGTGAGTTGAAATGGTTGCGGGCTCTCATGCTAGATTTAGGAGAGGTGTACAACCATCCTCTACCTATGTTCTGTGATAACAAGGCCGCCATATACATCTCCAAAAATCCGGTATTCCATGAAAGAACAAAGCACATTGAGGTTGACTGCAATTTCATTCATGAAGAGATTTTAAAAGAACAAATTTGCACTCCGTTTGTCACGTCTGATAAAGATCTAGCTGACATCTTCACCAAGCCAGTTTCCGCCTCGTTTCTGCATGTTTGCGACAAGCTGGGCATGATTGATATATATGCTCCAGCTTGAGCGGGAGTGTTGAAGTTGGTGACCGGGCGGTCTGTCTTGGCGGGTTGAAGACTGCGCGGTCTGGCGGTTTGACTCGCCGGCTTGTAAACCGGGCGGTCTAGCGATCTTCACAGGCGACCTCTCTGCTTCTCTTGTTGTAGTCGTGCGGTTAGTCCTTCTGTCTAACCGCGCGGCTTGTGCGGTTTACTTTGTACAGTCTACTTAGCTTGTAAATTTTTAGTCCCACATCTCTTATTTGTATTCTCTCATCTCTCCTCCATTCTATATAAGGGAGGGCATACCTTTGTAATAGTTATCTTTTTTGGATAATAAAATTTCAATTATTCAAAAGCTTATCCGCTTGTTCTCTCTTTTTCGCTACTTTCTAACAATAAGCCAAGGTTTGACAAGTCCATTAGTAATAATAAAGACATTATTTGCTTTGGTTGCAAACATTGAAACGTGTTGGGGTCACCTGAGTTGCAACATTCACGGTGCCAGTCGGGACACATTAAGACTCCTTGAGTCGGGCCTGGGCCGTGTCTAGGGTCACGATAAGCAAGAAGTTTCCTGATAAAACTTGTATCCTACTGAGTGTGAACCATGCGCACCACTCAAAACACCTATACATTTTATTGATTGCAGCTGATGATATTACTTGTTCAATATATATTGTGCTCCGGGGTAAGTTAAATTCAGCTATTTCTGTTTGACTATTCTACTTGTCTGTTTTGGTAGCATGACTTCATGAAACTAATACTTATACTTTTATGCTCCTGTTACTGTTCTATACTTTACTCTGCTCACCCTGTTTATTTCAATGTTCTGAAGATTTTCCTTTGTGTTTTGGAATTGCCTTAGCTTTCATGTCAGTGCCGCCAGTTCCTGAGCCCGATTTGCATCAAGCTTCTGCTTTCCGATGATTGATCTTTCTAACCGTGTTAGGTTTGATGTTTTTGATTCATTTCTTTTACTGTCAGATGTTTTCTTTATGTGATAATTATGAACAGTAATACATGGACAACTGCTAGGCTATTAAATACTATGTACTAGAATTTGATGTTAATGCATGTGCATTCCCTTTTGAATCATAATTGCATGAAATATATAGTAGTACCCTGTCCAAACATGAATTTTACAAGACACTTGTGCATTTAAAATTCACATTATTCTAAACTCTAAAAGCTTCCGCATATAAAAATCAACTTGTTTTTGCTCAACAGTAACTATTTTTAAAACTATTTTAAGTATTCTCTACATCTGTCTTAGCAGACATGACTTTCTTTCCGATCATGCCTGCGGCATTACGACCCGCCCGAAGCGCACTCTGATTTTTGTCGAGAAGGGTCGTGACATGCTTTACTTAGTTCTTGTTGACATCTAACGTTGAGTGAACTAACTTCACTCAATGCCTGTGGACTTGGACAAATTTCTGTTTCTCCAGCATTCTTCCTTGTGACCACCTGTCACAATCACTTAGATAACCTGTCTAATTATTGTTCCAAAAAACATCATGCACACATTGAACTTGAACATTCATCAAATACAATTATGTTCTTAGTATTGATGGTGACATATCTTCAAATCCAAGGAATATTGAGGGCAATATTCCAAATAGTCTCCATCCAGGCGATGGAGGGGTGCATAGCCCCCCTCACTATGCGCATAGCCGGGAAGGTCGCTTAGGAGCGGGTCACCATACTGATTGATAGTGAGAGTACCCAAAATTTTATCAACCCCACTGTGGCAAGAAAGGTGGGGCACCAGGTAGATCATGGCGCCGTGTTCCATGTCATGGTAGCGGATGGGAGCAAACTGAGGTGTGAAGGGGTGATGAGGGGAGTCGACCTGCGAATACAGGGGTACACCTGTCGCACCGATGTCTGCCTGCTACCCATCCGGGGATCTGATATGGTATTGAGATTTCAGTGGCTACGACAGCTGCGGAGAGTCACTTTCGACTGGGACCAGATGACCATGGAGTTCACACAACTCGGGCGGGAACATTGCATCCACGACCTTAAATCAGCCCCGCTGAAGGAGATCTCGGATTGAAGTTTAGAACGTCTTTCCGAAGAGGGCAGCTTGATGGAAATGATTATGGGCCTAGCATCTTCTCCTCCTATCTCATGTGAAGTACCGGAGCCGATGCGACCCTTTTGACTCAGTATGAGGACGTCTTCAGGAGCGCACACCCTCCCTCCATCGAGATTCCAGGAACACACGATTCAGCTCAATGTGGGGTCGGAACTGTTGGGATCCAGCAATTCCCCCGGTGTTTGGAGGTACGGCGTGATGCGCTACGGCCCACACTAGTCGAAACAGAAGGGTGTGTCCCCTGGGGCCTAACTGGTCGCCCCGTGGATCCTGCCTAGGGTAGCTAGCTCCATAAAGGAGTGGTAGCGCCGTCCTCAAACAATCCGGGCTTTTGGGCGAGTTGGTTGCGCAATATCCCTACAAGTGGTATCAGAGTCAGGTTACTCAACAAATAGGCTAACGCCTTGTGTAAGTTCCTGCCACTAGTGTCAAGAAGAAGGCAGACTTCTACTATGGACGGACTCAAGTACACAGGAAAGATCCCAGTGTGCACCAGGATAAACTTTCCTATCTGGAAGGAAAGGATTAGGTTCTACATGGAAGCAGTCGATCCCCGACTCTTCATGATCGTGAAGGAGGGACCTTATGTCCCCACTAAGGCCTCCACCATTGATCCTACCAAGCAAGTGCCAAAGAAAATTTCTGAAATGGACAAGGACGAGATGGTGCTGGTGGGACTTGACAAGAAGGCGCAGAACATTCTGGTCAGCGCGGTCGACGACTCAATGATGCAGAACTTCTGCAACTGTAGGACCACAAAGGAGATCCGGCACTGCCTGATTATCCTAATGGAGGGCACTGATGAAGTGAGGGATGATCGGAGATCCCTCCTGAACCAGAAATATGAGGCCTTCAGACAAGGGTCTAAGGAAGTGATCGGAGTCACCTTCGAGAACTTCCTCAAGATTGTCAATGCCCTCAAAAGAAAGGAAAGAGTGTTCACTGATGATGAACTTAATGATAAATTCCTTAGGTACCTTACTAAGGAATGGGACACAAAGATCTGCGCCATCCGAGAGTTTGGCAGACTTGCTGAAACAGACCCGCAAATTCTGTTTGGGAAGCTGATGTCCTATGAGCTTCAACTGAACACCAGGAAAGCAGAAGAAGAAGCAGAGAAGGCTGCAGCCAAGGAAAAGACTGTGGCCCTAAAAGCCATTCACTCCAGGAAGGGCAAGGGTGCGGTTTCATACCGTGCCGGGAAAAAGGATGAGGAGGAGGACTCCGAGCCATGTTCCTCCAGCTCAGAGTTATCTGAGGAAGATTTCTCCCTCATCACCCGAGAATTCAAGAAATTCCTCAAGATGAGGAATCAAAGAAAGAGAGACGGTTTCTCCTCCAGGCATCAGAAGAAAAATTATTCTTCTGACAGGTATGCTTCTAAACCGAACAAACATCGCTCCTCTGACATTATTTGCTTTGGATGCAATAAGCCAGGACACGTCGTGGCCGACTGCCACCAAGGCAAGAGAGAAAAGGGGAAGGGAGAGGAGCACAAGTCCTCTAGAGATAAGAAGAAAGAGAGGAGCTACATCGCCAAAAAGCCAAAGACACTGAGTGAGTCTGATTCCTCAGACTCCAGTGATGATGACGAAGCCTACTTCGGGCTGGTGGGTCGCTTCGACTCAGAAGGAGAATGCCCCCCATTTACTGGGAAGGTAAAAGATCACACCCCTCTCTCCGACTCTGAATCTGATCCTGAGTCTCAGGATGATGACCCTGAGGATAGCCTTTCGGCCCGTGAAGCGGAGCTCCTCGAGAAGTATGAGCTTCTGCTCAACACTTTCGAGGAATGCCATAAGAGATTGAAGGCTGAGAAAAAGGAAGTGAAATTCCTTAAGGGTGAGAGTGTCTCCCTAAGGGAAGAGATCACCAGTTTGATCTCTCTCCGACAGGAGCACCTAGACCTGACTTCAAAGCATTCAGAGTCTCTTAAGCTCCTTGATCTTAAGCAGGAGGAAGTTGACAAGTTGGAAGAACAACTTGCGGCAGAAAGGAAGATCGTCAAGAGCTTCTCTATGCCAAAAACAGTTCTTCCATTAGTTGATACCTTCTCTGCTCAGGCCAAATAAGCTGGCTTGGGGCATGTAGGGGTATCTGGTTCCTCATCTAGGAGAAACAGGAACCAGAGAAAGAATAAGGCCGCCAAGAAGGCCTCTGCTGCTGAAAAGGGAAAGGCGCCACTCAGTCCTGTTGCGTTCCGAAAGCCTAGCTTTCCCTGCAACCAACATGACTTTGATTCAACCTTTGGTCATCATTTCCGGCCCTCGGTTGCAAAGCCAAAGAGCCGATATGATGGTTGGACTTTTCCCCGCAACTTCGGTGAGAGTGTCTTCAAGGCACCTTATGAGGAAATCCACATGGGAAATTATGGTCAATTCTCTAGCGGCCATAATAGAACGCAGGCACCAAAAGCCAAGCCTGTTATACTGAAGGAACAGAAGGTGAAGAAGTCATGTGACTGCAATCACTATGATGCCTCCACCTCCAAATCCAAGGCCCCGGCTGTACCCACCATTCCCAGGGTAAAGCAGGAGCCTAGGAAGAGGTACAACAGATTTGACTGTTGGTGTTGTGGCAAAGTCGGTCACTTTGCCATGGATTGTTGGTTTAATCCGAGGTATAACGAGACTCCTTATGTTAGCAATGCGAGACCGACCACTCGTAGGGTTAACCACCCGAGGGGGAGTATGCTAACCAAGAATCTAGGACCCAAGTTCGATTGGGTTCCTAAGGGAAATTAATTTTGTTTTGCAGGAATGTCCAAAGGCCACCAAAACTCCAATATGGTACTTGGACAGTGGATGCTCCCGGCATATGACTGGGACAAGAAGCCTGCTGCGTGATTACACTCCAGTCGAGAATGGACCCAAAGTCATCTTTGGGGGGTCAGATCGAGGAGTCACCAGAGGTTACGATATGATTTCCAACGGTATAATCTCTATCACCGACGTGGCATATGTTGAAGGGTTAAACCATAATCTGATCAGTGTAAGTCAGTTATGTGATAAAGGTTATGACGTTAAGTTCTGCAAGGATAAATGCCTGATAATCTCATGTGCCTCTTCTGAGACAGTATTAACAGGCATTAGGAGCAGAAATATCTTCTGCTTAAATTTTCTTAGTTTAGATTCATCTACCCCCTTATGCCTTGTGGCAACAGGCAGTGCATCTCTTTGTGAACAATGGCACAAGAGATTGGCACATATTAATTTCAAAACAATTAGTATGTTGTTTTCTAAAAACTTAGTAAGGGATGCTCCCATTATCAAGTGCATCAAAGATAGTCCCTGTCCCGCATGCCAGATGGGCAAACAGACTCGGGCTACCTTTAAGAGCATTGCAGACAAAGACTCTTCCCAATGTCTTTATCTTCTGCATATGGACCTGTTTGGTCCAATGCAAGTTCATAGCTTGGGAGGCAAGTCCTATACGCTAGTGATAGTTGATGATCACTCTCGGTTTACATGGGTGTTCTTCTTAAAACGAAAGTCAGATACGTTTGACATCTTCACTAGTTTTGTCAAGCAGGTTCAGAACGAATTTAACTGCTCAGTGGTCAAAATCAGAAGTGACCATGGAACAGAATTCGAATCTGGTGCTATGACAGAGTTTTGTGAAGAACAAGGTATCTTTCATGCGTTTTCCTCCCCGCGCACTCCTCAGCAAAATGGAGTTGCGGAGAGGAGAAATAGAACTCTCATTGAAGCTTGCACGACAATGTTGAAAGACGCTTCTCTCCCAGAATACTTCTGGGCAGAGGCGGTCAATACAGCTTGTCATGTACAAAACCGAGCATTGATCAACAAGAATCATCGTAAGACACCTTATGAGCTACTGAGAGGCAGGAAACCAATCATGTCCTACTTAAGGATCTTTGGTTGCAAATGCTACGTACTCAATAACGGGAAGTGCCCGCGTACTAAATTTTGTGAAAAATGCTTCGAAGGAATATTCATGGGCTATAGTACCCACAGTCGGGCATATAGGGTCTTCAATAAGAAGACCCTAGTGGTAGAAGAATCAATTAATGTTGTATTTTATGAAGGAAGCTTGCTTAACAGCAATTCTTCCAGTAGTATTCTTGAAGATGTAGGTGCACGACTTGAACAGCTGAGTCTCGATGAGACCGCTAAAGATGAAACTCCTAAGTACGTCAAAGTTTCCACCTCAACGTCTATTGGGAATGTTGAAGATCAAAATGGAGCAAATCTCTTGGAAGAAGGAGAAGCCCAAGAAGTAGTCGAAGCTCCAGACGCCAGACTTCTAGAGCTCCGGCATGTGAGGGATCATCCTAGAGATCAGATCATTGGAGATCCTCGTGACGGTGTCAGAACTCGAAGAGGTACTATTAACGAGATTTTGCATCTTAGCTTCCTGTCACAGGTTGAGCCAAAGAAGTTCGACGAGGCGAACAAAGATGCGGCATGGATTATGGCCATGCAAGATGAACTGCATCAATTCGAACGATGCAACGTTTGGACGCTGGTTCCCAGACCACACAAGCAGAATGTGATTGGCACCAAGTGGATCTTTAGAAACAAACTGGATGAACATGGTGTCATCATAAAGAACAAGGCCAGGCTGATGGCTCAAGGTTACAGACAGGAGGAGGGGATTGACTTCGACCAGACCTTTGCACCAGTGGCAAGGCTCGAGGCAATCAGATTGTTCCTGGCGTATGCTTTGCACAAAGGATTCACAGTCTATCAAATGGATGTGAAATCAGCATTCTTGAACGGAGACCTGAAAGAGGAAGTATACGTCGCTCAACCCCCAGATTTTGTCAATCTTACTTATCCCAATCATGTATATTTTCTTAATAAAGCTCTATATGGTTTAAAACAAGCTCCACGAGCTTGGTATGAGACTTTATCTAAGTTTTTTCTTGAGAACAAGTTCTCTAGAGGTAAAATAGATAAGATATTGTTTCTCAGGGAAGTCAAAGGCAAGATTTTGCTGGTGCAAATCTATGTCTATGACATTATATTCGGCTCAACAGACAACAATCTTTGCAAAAAGTTTTCTAAACTTATGCAAGGAAAGTTTGAAATGAGCAGTATGGGAGAGCTAAAGTATTTCTTGGGACTTCAAGTGAAACAGTCTGAGGATGGAATCTTCATCTCTCAAACGAAGTTCACAAATGAACTCCTCAAGAAATTCGGTATGGAGAATGCAACCTCTATGAGGACTCCAATGGGATCCACTATGTCTCTGGATAAGGATGAGAAAGGTAAACCTTTCAATGAAACCAAATACAGAAGCATCATTGGATCCCTGCTCTACCTTACTGTCAGTAGACCAGATATCATGCTCTCCACATGTGTCTATGCCAGATATCAGGTGAACACTAAGGAATCTCACTATGTTACTGCTAAGCGAATTCTAAGATACCTTAAAGGTACTCCCAATCTTGGCTTGTGGTACCCGAGAAACAATGATGTTGAGCTAATAGGTTTTTCAGATGCGGATTTTGCAGGGAGTAGGGATGACAGGAAAAGCACTTCTGGGACGTGTCAATTCCTCGGAAGAAGGCTTATCTCATGGAACAGCAAGAAGCAGAATTGTGTAGCAACCTCCACAGCAGAGTCTGAGTACATCTCGGCAGGCAGCTGTTGCGCACAACTCCTATGGATCAGAAACCAGTTAGCCGACTACGAACTTTAGTTCAAGGAAGTACCAATGTACTGCGACTCCTCCAGTGCAATTTCAATTGCCAACAATCCGGTATCGCACAGCAGAACGAAGCATATTGAAGTGCGCTACCACTTCATTCGGGAGCACGTGGAGAACAAGGACATCTCTCTCTGTTATGTCCCCACGGACAAGCAGATTGCAGACATTTTCACAAAGCCCTTAGACGAAGCCAAGTTCAGTCTTTTCAAAACTGAATTGGGGATGCTAAACTATGAGGAATGAAGACTACAGAAGCTCCAGGCTCAAGCATCTAGGGGGAGCCTCTGCCAGGAACTCAAGTGTGAGCACAGGTGCAAGAACTGAGGGGGAGCAAGGGGTCAAATGCAACAGACCCAGATTTGCAGAAGCCGAAAAGGGGGAGATTACCCTCTCGGCTAAGGCTAAGGTGGCTCCAAGTTTGCTCTCAAAGGTGGCTCCAAGTCTGCTCTCAAGAAATTGGTATTGGTAATGAATATTTCTCTCAACTCAATTTTAAGTTTATGATTTTCATTCCCATACGCTCTATTCACCTTAGCTTGTAGGGTTTAGGCTTCTTCAAATAGGGGGAGATTGTTGGGTACTGTATCCAGAACGTACCTGATTTGAAGAATCCCCTGAACAAGCTAAGGTAAATAGGCAATGTATTTGATGAAACCTTTTAAGTTGTGCTTGCAGTTATTCCACGCTAAGTACACACCAATGTCAGGGTGCAGTAGGTCAATATACACGGGTCTGCGCGACGTAATCCCTCGTTGAGCAGATTAGTGTGTTGGCCTACGTGTACTCTCTCTATTGGAGTGTACTTATTTTCAAGTACAGGGCTGTGATAATGCAAGAGCAGACAAGGAGCAAGGATGGGTCAAAGAGCAGCTCGTGGGTGAAAAGAGGAAAAATCGCCTAAGTAAAAATCGACGAGAATCACTAGTGATTCTCGCCGAATCGGCGAGAATCACTAGTGATTCTCGTCGATTCGTTGAGAATCACTATGTGATTCTCGCCGATTCTATACGGCTAAATCTGAGCGTGCAAATCTGCCGCTAAGTCAAAATCGTCGAGAATCACCAAGTGATTCGGCGAGAATCACTAGTGATTCTCGCCGAATCGTCGAGAATCACCTTCGATTCTCGCCGATTTTGCCTTAGGAGATTTTCTGGAAACCGCTGGACCGGACTCAGCCGCTGGCACTGTTTTGAACCGGGCTTGGGGTTTCTTGTTGGTGGGGCCCACAACGATCATCTTGAAGACCTAATGTATAAATACATCGGTATTTTTGAACAATAATAACGACACATAGAAAAATGAAGCCGAGCCGCCGACGTGACCTAGATTGCGGAAATCCTGCTCCGCCGCCGTCGCCGCTCGTGCCAGTGGATCGCCGACCTTGATCGTGGTTTCTTCCAGATCTCCCGGCGACAGAAGCTCAGCCAAGCACAGCGTCTCACGCGTCTAACCAGAGATCCTTTGTCTCTTGATTCGTTGATCGGGAAAACCTTTCCTTTCCGAATCGATCGAGACGATCGATCCTAGTGTGACCGTTGGAAGACCTTGCTAGCTTTGCTACGAAGATTGAATCTCCAAAGAACAGCCGCTGCACGCCGTGTCACCGCCGATCCCGAGAACCAAGCCGTCGCCCTTCTTGCCGCCGCCGGTTTCGGGAGAGATTCTCTCCAAGTGAGATCTAGGGTTGTGGACTCTTCGTTGACTTCAAGAACACGTCATCGAACGAAGAGGGACACCCTAGTCTCCATAAGTTGTTTGTATCTCTTATACAATCTATTTTCTATTTTGTTGTAAAGGAACATTGGTTCCTAGTTGTAAGGGTTGAGTGCAACCCGTGTTGTGGGAGTGGTGACTCCTACGTGTGGAAGGGTTCCTTCCGTTAGTGCAAGGATTGGATTCCAATCGTGTTGGTGAAGTGACCGCGTCGTCCCTGGTTGGGAGATAGGTCGAAGGGGGAAAGTGGATGTACCCAAATCGGGGAACCACTATAATTTGCCTGTGTCCTTTCTGTGCTGTGGTGTTTTGTTTTCTTGTGCAGGTACAATTTTAATTCCGCAAAAATACCGCAAGTCACCTATTCCCCCCCCCCCATAGGTGAAGGTAGTTGACACTAGGTGGACTTTCAGGAACCTACCAATATGTGCATGTACCGCTACCCGCACATCCAGAAGGAGGACATCGAGTGTAGTATTAGGGAGATGCTCACCGCCGGAATCATCCTCCCCAGCACCAATTGCTTCTCGTCACCCATTATTCTGGTAAATAAGAAAGACGGTTCGTGGTGATTCTGTGTTGATTATCGGAGCCTGAATAGTTCAACCATCAAGGATAAATTTCTCATTCCCATGATCGAGGAACACTTGGACGAACTACACGGGGCATGTTTATTCACCAAGCTGGACTTACGCTCCGGCTACCATCAAATTCGTATGCGAGATGAGGACATTCAAAAGACGGCCTTCCGAACCCACGATGGAAATTATGGGTTCCTCATGATGCCCTTTGGGCTTACCAATGCCCCTCCACCTTTCAGGCGGTGATGAACGAACTCTTTCGACCACTTCTACGGCTTTCCGTGTTGATGTTTTTTGATGACATCTTGGTTTATAGTAGTAGTTGGGCAGAGCATCTCCAGCATGTGCAGCAAGTTCTTACTATATTGCGCCATAATCAGTTGTGCGCTAAGCAGTCCAAGTGCTCTTTCGGCCAGGCGGAGGTCGAGTATCTAGGCCATTTGGTTTCGACCCAAGGTGTCCAGGTCGACCTGCACAAAATCGAGAGTATGCTGACGTGGCCCCGCCCCACAATGTTACGGGCCTTACGGGGATTCCTTTGTATCACAGGATACTACCAGAGATTCGTAGAAGACTGTGGAAAGATTACATGGCCGCTCACTCAGCTTTTGCAGGAGGCATTCATTTGGTAGGACGACGCTGAGGTAGCTTTCCAAGCCCTGAAACAGGCCATGACTACTACACCGGTCCTCGCCCTACCGAATTTCAACAAGAAATTTGTGTTGGAGACCGATGCGTCCGGCGTGGGCATTAGTGCGGTTTTGATGCAGGAAGGGATGTCGTTAGCCTACTTCATCAAGGCTCTCTCTCCCCGTACTCTAGGATTGTCCTCCTATGAGAAGGACATGCTAGCCATCATACACGCAGTGACCCTGTGGCGGCTGTACTTACTGGGGCAACGACTAGCTTCCCCTCTTCAACAAAAGTGGGTGACCAAGTTGTTGAGTTATGATTGCGATATATCTACAATCAAGGGAAGGAGAATGTGGCCACCGATGCCATCTCTCGCTATTCAGAGAGCTCGCTCGCCCACATTTTGGGTCCCTTGATTGATTCCCTAAACGACATCCAAGCAGAGGTGCAACAAGATCTCGAACTCAGGCTTATTGTGGATGCATTGCGACAGGGGCAGCCTACCACACTAGAGTACTAGATCCAATGGGGGAACCTATATTGTCAGGGCCGCATGGTCTTTCCTCCATCCTCAGCCTGGAAGCCAATTATGATGCAGGAGTTTCACTCATCGCCGACGGGAGGCCACGTCGTAGTGCTCCGGACCCTCCAAAGGTTGAGGGCGAACGTCTTCTGGAAGGGCTTACGTCGTGACGTTCAATAGTTTGTACAACAGTGTGAGGTGTACCAACGACAAAAATATGAAACAATCTCTCTGGTTGGTTTGCTTACCCCGCTGGAAATTCCACACCATATTTGGGAAACGGTCTCCATGGACTTCATCGATGGATAACCCAAATCTCATGGCAAGTCAGTCATCTTGGTGGTGTTTGATAAACTCGCAAAATACACGCATTTTCTTGCCCCGAGCCACTCCTACACAAGAGAAATCGTGGCCGATCTTTTTGTTTGCGAGATCGTCTGCCTTCACGGCATGCCCCAGTATATCATCTTGGATCGTGACCCAGTGTTCGTGAGCAACTTCTGGAAGGAGCTTTTTTGGCTATAAGGAACACGACTATGCCTGAGCACGACCTATCATCCTCAATCGGACAGCCGGACAGAGGTTCTCTCGAGTGACATCCATCCCTGTCAGCTCGGTGAGAGCCTAAAAGCGAGATCTGCTCGGGGTCTGAGTAGACTCTCTCGAGTGACATCCAGCCATGCCAGCTAGGTGAGAGCCTGATAGCGGGATCTGCTCAGGGACTGGGTAGACTCTCTCGAGTGACATCCAGCCCTGCCATCTAGGTGAGAGCCTGACAGCGGGATATGCTCGGGGTCTGCTAAGTGAACTCTTCATTTACTCACATGGATCATTGCAGTAGAATTGACACATCAAGAAACTTTATTATTAGAAAAAAGACATCACTTACATAGCTTAAGGGTAAAAGCGCTTCAAGTCATCACCTCTGCAGGTGAGACTTAGGGTCTCGCCCTCCACATTCCGGAGGCGATTTCCTACTGATTTCAATGTTTCTTCTACAATGTACGGACCCTCCCAGTTACGGTTGAGCTTCCCCACAGCGGCTGATCTCCCCGCTGTATCCACCTTTTTCAGGACCAAGTATCCTTCCGCGAACTGTTTGACCCTGACGTGCTTGTCAAAGTACTTAACCATTTTCTTTTTACTTCTTCCTGTCGGATGGCGGGGAGATCACGTAGCTCCTCCACCATGTCAAGGGAGAGTTTTAGTTCCTCCTCATTTTCAGCCCTCCATTCTTCCCTGCCTTCCTCCGCCTCGACCACCCGAGGTGTCCAGACCTCGAAGTCTACTGGGAGTACTGCCTCGCATCCATGGGAGAACTTGAATGGGGTTTCCCATGTGGCCGTATTGTGGGTGGTCCTCAGAGACCAGAGGAGTGAGGGAAGCTGCTCCACCCAGCTCCCCTTCAAGTTTTCAACTTTTTATTGAGGAGGTTCACTATGATCTTGTTCGCCGCCTCCACCTGCCTGTTGCTCCTGGGTGGTGGACTGAGGCAAATTTGAGGTCAATCCCGAGCTGCTCGCAGAAACTAATGAATTCCGCTCTGGAAAACTAAGGCCCATTGTCCGTGATGATGGCCTACGTCGATCCATGTCGTCAGATGATCTCCCCCCAAACAAAGTTCCTGATGACCTGGGAGGTCACCTTGGCCAACGCCTTCACCTACAACCACTTAGAGAAATAATCGATCATTACTAACAGGAACCTCCTTTGTCCGCTGGCCTGGGGGAAGGTCCTACCAAATTCATCCCCCAGATGGCAAAGGGTCAAGGAGCCGTGATACTCCTGAGATGCTGGGCTGGTTGTAGTTGGAGGGGGCAAACAACTGGCATTTGTGGCACTTCTTCGAGAACTCTACAGCGTCGTGGCCTAGAGTAGGACATAAATACTCCTGCCTGACAATCCTCCCTTCCAGGGTCCGACTCCCAGAGTGACTCCCACACTCCCCGGAGTGGACCTCCCTCTCGGCCACGCAACGTGCCAACATCCCCGAGAGAGTCTTTCGATACAAATTCCCGTCATAGATGAGATAGTGCATTGACTTGTACTGGAACTTCTTGTCCATCCCATCCGGGTATTCCCCTGTGGAAAGAAACATTGTTAAAGGGTCCATCCATGAGGGGTGTTGATCCATCTCCATCGGTTCTCCCTCTTCGATGGAAGGGTCGAATAGGTCCGTGATGGTACCCCCACCCAGGGACCATGCTTTGCTAGTTGATCAATCTGCTCGTTCTCTTCCCGCGGCACATTTCGAATGGAGAAGGTCTGGAACATGCCGATGACCCCCTTCACCTTTGTCAAGTATAACTGGAGGGTAGGCTCCCTTGTTTCGAACTCCCCGTTGTTCTGGGAAGCCACCACCATGGAGTCAGAGAGGACTTTCACGTCAAGCACTCCCAGTTCTCTCTCCAGGCGTAACCCTGCTATCACGGCCTCATACTCGGCCTGGTTGTTAGTGATGGGAAAGTGAACCACCACTGTTTGTTCGATTCTCGTTCCCTGGGGGCTCTCCAAAATCACCCCCACCCCCAGAGAATGCCTTCCCGAAATGCCATCTACCATCACCCTCCAAGGAACGGGTCGAGTGAGCTCTACCTCCGCCACCTTGACCACATTATCAGCAAGGAAGTCAGTCATCGCCTGGGCCTTGATCGAGAGGCGGGGGACAAAGGAGATATCAAACTCACTCAGCTCTATCGACCACTTATCCAACTTGACTAAATGCTCCACCCCCTCGAAGTTGTTGCGGAGGGGGTGGCTAGTCACCACTCAAATTGAGTGTGCATGGAAATAAGGTCGGAGCCTCTGAGCAGAGATTATTAGAGAAAAGGCCAGCTTCTCCAAGATGAGATACCGAAGATCTGCCTTTCTCAGGACCCAGCTCATATAATAGATGGGCAACTGCTTATTCCTCTCTTCTCGAACTGGGACGGAGCTCAAGGCTTCTGATCCGACCCCGAGATATAAAGACAGGTCCTCCCCCTCCTCCGGCCCTTGGAGCAGGGAGCCTGAGTTAACTGCCTCTTCAAGGCCTGAAATGCCTCTTCGCATTCCCCAGTCCACTCGAACTTCTTGCCTCCCCTCAACATTTTGAAGAAGGGAGAGCACTTCTCTCCCGCTCGGGAAAGGAAGCTGCTCAGCCCTGACAAATTTCCTGTCAGCCGCTGCACCTCCTTAGCATTCTGAGGCGATCCCAGCACCATGATCGCCTTAACCTTGTCTGGATTTGGCTCCACCCTCGCGAGGGTAAGAAGGTGGCCCGAGAACTTGCCCCTGCTGGCCCCAAAAATGCACTTCAGGGGGTTTAGCCGCATCTTGTTCTGGAGTAAGGAGGTGAAGGTTTCCTCCAGGTCCCAGAGTTGAGAGTACATGTCTCGACTCTTGATCATGAGATCATCTATATACACCTCAAGGTTCCTCCCCTTTTGCTATTGGAAGACCCTGTCCATCATCTTCTAGCACGTCACCCCTGCATTCTTTAGCCCAAAGGGCATCATTTTGCAGTAGTAGCACCCATCTCCCGTGATGAAGAAGACATCTTTTATGTCGGGGGGGTGCATCCTGATCTGGTGGTAACCTGAAAATGCATCTAGAAAACTCATTACAGGAAAACCGGCGGCTGAGTCAACCAGCGCGTTGATCCGAGGCAAAGGATAACAGTCCTTAGGGCATGATTTATTAAGTAAATAAAAATCCGCACACGTATGCCACCAACCATCTCCTTTTTTAACCATTAGTACATTGGAGACCCAGCCGAGGTATTGGATTTTGGATATAAAGCCGGCCTTAAGGAGCTTGGCCACATCCTCCCTGATGGGCTCGCCCAGCTTGTCCGCAATGGACCTCTTCTTTTGCTGGATGGGGCGAGCTTACGGGTCCAGGTTGAGGCGGTGGCAGGCAACGTCCGCATCGATCCCTAGCATCTCTGTTGAGCTCCAGGAGAAGATGTCCTCATTCCTCTGGATGCATGCTTGCATTATCTCATGATCCGCCGGGGTCAGCCCACCGATAATTTGCACCTTCTCGGCCCTGCTTCCAAGGGTGAGAACCTCCATCTCCACTACTTCCTATGCAGCCTCCAAGTGGGACTGATCTCCACATTCTCCAACGACCCTCCCCCCCTCCGGGATAAGAACATCCTCCTCAACCTCTTCCACGGCCATTGCATCGGCCGGCTCCTCCCGGACTCCTCCTACCACCTCCTCCCGGGTGCAGCTCTCCATCTCCATATCCTCTCCACCGGCCTCCTACTCCGCCTCCATCCTCCGCTCCATCTCCTCAGCTCCCTCCTGCTAAGAGATGGAGTTCATGGGAGTGACGTAACACTCCCTTTCCACCTTGTCGAACCCGGACCTAGATCCCCTCAACGCTGAACTTCAGGCACTGATGGAAGGACGTGGGGACGCAACGGAAGGCGCTGATGAGGGGCCGCCCGAAGATGGCGTTGTAGCTGCTGGGGGCATCCACAATGACGAACCTGTAGTTACGGGACTGCCACACAGAGTAACATGGAGTCCTACTCCTCCTTCTACCTCCATCCTGTCCACGGAAAATCCGAACAGAGGCCCATCTGAGACCTGGACCCTATTCGCCTCTACCTTTATCTCGTCGAACGCCTTCTTGAAGATGACGTTGACCGAACTCCCATTATCGATGAGGATTCGGGAGACGGTGAAGTTTTTGATGGCTGTCTGGATGACCAGCGCATCGCAGAAGGGATCCTCATGATCCGGCATGTCACTTCTGGAGAAGGTGATTCTCTACTCTGGGGGTGGGGTCTGGGATGTGGAGCCAACGCTCCTTTGGTACATGGTATGGAGGCTCGCCTTCTGGGAAGCCTCAACCCCCACCCCCCATGGGTCACTCTGATCCCTCCTCGGGTTCCAACATCCTCACGGTCCTCGCACCTATCCTCCTCCACCCGAGGCAGGACCTCCTCAATCCGCATTTCCTAGCGGCCTTATTGTTGTTGCTGTTCGCAAGGAACTCCGGGCACGTGGTTGTGGCGTGCCCCTCCTCTTGATGAAAGTCACAGTAGGATAACTCCACCCTAACTTCCATTCTCCTTCTCCGCGCGGCTCTCCGCCTCTCCCCCAAGGATATTGTCATAGCCTGAGTTTGATCTAGAAGAGGAGGTATTTGGGCATGCCTCCAACCCGGAGTGTGAAACTGACCCTGGCCCTCCTGTCGATTGTCTCCTCCATGGAAACCTCTCTGCGGCCACTGGTCCTGCCACTCCGGCCTCCACCCTAGCCGATGGTTCGGCTCTTGGTGCCCCCACTTGAGCTGTTGCTGCTACTGTTGTTCCCTCCGCCGGGGTTCAGCTCTCCTCTCCTCCTGATCTTTGCCACCTCCTGGCCCCTTATCCTCCTCTGTGTCCCACCTGGCCAGCTTCCGGGTCTGAGTTCGCCGCCTCCATGTCGACCTCACTTGCCGCCCTTTCCATTAGTGCCTCAAAGGACACTGGAGGCGTCCTCTTCAGCTCCATACCAAAGTACCCCGGCTGAAGCCCGAGGGTGAAGGTCACCATCATGGTATGCTCCGACATCTCCTGCACCTGTAGAATCTCCTCCGGGAACCTGTTCAAGTAGCTCCATAAGGTCTCGTTCACGCCCTGCCTGATGCGGAACAGGGACTCAGACTCCTTCCTTTTCCTTAAGGTAGTGAACCTCAACATGAACCCCCGGCGTAGGTCCTCAAAGAAGTAGATGGAGCCGGCCGGGTGCTGGTGGAACCACTCTCTCGCCTTCTCCTTGAGGGTGATGGCGAAGAGCCTTAACTTGAACCCATCTGATATCTGACAGATGGAGACCACGTCCTCAAACCACTGGACGTGCTGAACGGGGTCTCCCTTCCCGGTGTAGTAGGACATCTACGACTCCCAGAAGCCCTCTGGAATTGGTGCTGATGAAACAGACTCGCTGAAGTGGCTGCCCCCCTCTACTGGGCGAGTAGGGGGATCTCGCGCCCCTATCTCGCCGAACCGGCCCGCAGATTCCGAGCTGGGGAAGAGCACGCGTCCCTGCAGCTCGCGCTCACCACCTCCATCTGCCATCTCCTTCCCGGCTCACCTGCCGGGCGCGTCTTTGCCCAGGGCTGGGGCGGCGACCACTGGAACTGCTGGTGTCGAGCACTCGGCGCGAGTGCCGAGTGCGAACATGACGAGACTCCACATCTCCTGCCCGAACTCATCCAACATGCCGACATTGGCGAGAGGAGGAGGTGGGGGTGGCGAGTTGGTCCCACCCGAACCTTGCCCTTCTCCTCTAGTCATCGAACTAGCTGAAGATTTTTTATGCTGACTACGCTCCACGCTCACTGCACCAAAAATGTTGAAACCGAAAATACGGTCTCTGTGGAGTTCACCCTTGGGGAAGGGGTGATCACACACTTACTTCTCCCCCGCGAGCCAAATTACTAAGGAAAAAGAGCAGGGAACTGACCCAAGGGCTCTGCGCGGAGGTCCCACCACGCACTCGGAAGACCTTAGAGCTCTTCCCCTCCCTAGCCAAATGTCGAGCTAAGGATACCTCAGAAAGCGCAATAAGAACTAGGCACCAAGAAGCAAGCCTTCTGAGGTATACCCCCTTGGGTCTATTTATAGATTTCTGAAAACGGCCTGCAAATAGCCAACCTCCTCTGTTTTGAAAAGCTATGTGTAGCCCAACAGTGTCTGCCAACATCGTAACTCCGCTTTTCTAACAGGCTATAGGCAGACCAGCGGGGGCAAAATGGTAAAAAAAACATCGTAGATTGCTGGGCAAGTGGCCCCTTGAAGCCTCAACTCGCCTGGGGAAGCGAGTGCTCGATGGAGCTGGCACTCGCCGCCTCTCCCTGAACCTTAGCGAGTACGTGCCCGGCTAACCTTACTCGCATGCCGCTTGCCGAGCTCTCTTGTGGCGGGTCTGAATCTTCCAGCTCCACTCGCCCCCTGATGACTCCACCCCGCCTGGGCGAGTCAGTGGCTGTCGAGCTCTGGCCCCTTGAGGGCTTGCCCGGAACTTAGACTGTCTGATCCGGCCGGTCTAGCTCCTGCCGAGCCCACTTGCTGGATATGGGGTTGTACAATTGAGAGGTGAGGAAGTACCATAGTATGCAAAAGAAGAAAATCCGATGAGAAAATCTGGAGAAGAAATACGAAGAGGATATTCCTCATGATCTTGTAAACATACAACAATCCTAGATAGAGCAATGCACATTCCTATACATAAATAATTGCATAACTAGAATTTAAAATGTAGATTTTATAATGTGTGCATAAATGATTTCAGTGAACTGGGCACCCAGTTCACTTAAAAAACAGTGAGCTGGATTGCCAGTTCACTGAAAAAGTGTGAACTGACAGCCAGTTCACTGAAAAACAATGAACTGACACCCAGTTCATTGATCCATCATTTGTTCTCTTTGTAAATGATGCACTCATTCATCACTTTATTGCTTGTGAGAGATACACTGTCACAACACTCCTTTTGATATTTGCAAAATGGCTCGTGGGTCAATCAGTTGCACAAATACATTGAGCCAACAATTACAAATCACGGAAATAAAAAATACAAGTGAACATAGTTTAATCAACAAATTTATTGATCCTTAAATTATGCTACAACTCATCTTAGAAAATTTCAATAAACAAGTTTACAAATTTAATAAATATTTACATAGATAATTTTTTATCTAATTTAATCTTTTCATTCATGAAATATTATTCCTTGGAATATTCTGAAACTTATTCTTAATCTATAGGACCTTTGAAAGTACTATGGCAAAACTTTGAAGAAACTGAAGGGATATAACTTCTTTTTTGACATAATGTCCAGGATATTCTCTAGCTCAATAAATGTCAGATAACAACCTCAGCATCCTCAGAAACCACAAAATCTTTCTCAAGAAGATAGACAATGATAGGAGAAGAACTAGATGAATGTTTAGGTGGACATGGATATGATGGACAACAAGATTTATCATTTTAAACAGATAAAAAAACGAGAATCGAAAAATTAGAACGAAGAGCATCATATCAATATCTATGGATCTAGAGGGGCTTCACCGTGAGAGGAGATGGGCGATACCAGGAGCAAGGAGAGAAGCTTCATCGTCGAGAATTTGGAGAGCATCCAGCAGCGAGAGGAGCAACCACCATCGAGAATCTGGAGAGCATCGATCGGCGAGAGAACAGGTGCAGTCAATATGTCCATGGGCGAGAAGAGCTTACGGGTAATAAACAAGCAAATGAAGGCTCGTGAACCCTAAAACTAAAGAAAAAATAAAATTAAATTTTAATAAAGAACAAATAAAGCCCGACATTTTAATTAAAAATTTAACCTATGAGGTGCTCTCAGGCGTGCCTCATAGATTGTGTGAGGCACGCGCCTTGGCACGCCTCATAAGCGCCTGAAGAATCTTTCCCACCTTTAGCCATTTGAAGTGCTGCCTCCTGTGTCCAGACACAGTATGCCTGGTACCTCCGGAGCTCCTTTCACAACTTACCCAACAGGCACAATGGTACTTCTTGTCTATGTTGATGACACTCATCTATCCGGTGATGATATCGTTGACTTCACTTTGATCAAAAAGCATTTGGTCTCACAGTTTCAGACTAAAGATTTGGGTCCTCTCCGATACTTCTTGGATATCGAAGTTGCTCGTCATTCTGATGGCTTTTTCTTATCTCAACGAAAATACTGTCTCAACTTTCTTCGCAATGCAGGCTATTCGGAATGTAAGTCTGCTGACACACCTATGAATGTCAATCACAAATTATGCGCTCATGCCTCTGACAATGATTTGCTTCTTCCTAATCCGGAGTACTATCGTCGTTTTGTGGCAGACTTATTTATCTCATTGTCACACGATCAGATATATCATTTATTGTTGGAGTTACCAGCCGTTTTATGCATGCCCTCAAAACTCTCATCTACAGGTCGTGGAATGTATTCTTAGGTATCTAAAGAATGCCCCCGGACAAGGACTTGTGTATCGTCCTTCCTATTCTCTGTCTCTCATTGTTTACTGTGATGCAGATTATGTTAGGTCTCTCGATGACTGTCGCTCTACAAGTGGATTCTGCATATTTTGGCGGTCATTTGGTCACTTGGCTGAGCAAAAAAAACAAACTGCTGTTGCACGCTCTTCTGCTGAGGTTGAGTAACGCTTAATGGTTTTTGTTGTTTCTGAACATACAGAGCTGAAGAGTCTCCTTTCTGATTTGGGCGTCAAACTTCCTTCTCCAGTAGTCTTTTCATGTGATAATCATGTTGCTATCCATATCGTTGGGAATCTTATGTTTCGTACGCATACAAAACACAGTAGATTGTCATTTTGTCAGAGAAAAGGTTCAAACTCGTAGGTTGATTTTACTACATGTGCCTGTTGTAGAATAAGTGTCAGACATCATGACAAAGGCCTTACATAACCCTCTATATAGTCAATTCCTTTCCAAGCTTGGTTCCTACAACTTGTACGCTCAAGCTTGCGGGGGAGTGTTGTAGAATGAAAAATCAAAACCCATAAAATAGTCATTATCCTTTGTTTCTCTATTTGGCCTTGGCCAATGTTAAGACTATATAATCTTCTTTGTGTGCTACTCCCACATTTTGTATGGAGAGTTTGTTTATAGCCTGTCTCCGGATTTATAGGTTGTAGTTGTGCATGAGAAAATTAATGAAAAATAGCAGAATAATATTTTATTTCTTCTTTTTTCTCAACATCTTTATTGCAAAATTACGTATTGAAAGTGTATGAAAGCCTCTCTCTCTCTCTCGCACATTTTGTATTGGGAGTTGTTTATAGCCTATCTCCCTATTTATAGGTCGTAGTTGTACATGAGAAAATTAATGAAAAATAGCTATATATATATATATATATATATATATATATATATATATATATATATATATATATATATATATATATATATATATAAGCTCGATATGTAAGCCCTAAAAGACCTAAGTGCTCTCAACTACTAAATGTACCCAACAATTAAAGTCAACTAATTACATATATGTAACAACTCATACAAGGTATAATATTTACAATTCTCTCTAGTGAATGGATATCCTTGCGAGAATGTGCATGAAATTTTCTATAGATAGCTATTTTGTCAAAACATTTACAATTTATAATTCTTAAGAAACTTGGGAAGGTTATATTAGCTCATTATCCAATTTCTCCTTAATAGAATGACGATTGATTTTGATGTGTTTTGTTTTATCATGTTGAACTGGATTATATGCAATGTTGATTGTGAACTTATTGTCACAGAAATGCTTCATGGGAGCTTCTTACTTGATTTTTAGATTGTCCAACAGAATCTTCACCTGTAGTAGATCATATATACCTTGTTTCGTAGCCCTGAACTTAGGCTCAACACTTGATTTGGCCACCATATTCTATTTCTTACTCCTATGTTGAAGTATTAGACCGGGCGGCCTTGCGGTCTTGCATGGCGGTTTGTTGACTGCGCGGTCTAGCGGTTCCTTCCCAGCATGAAAGTGCAGCTAGATCTGATATACTCTAGAGGGGGGTGAATAGAGTATATGGTGCTTTGAAACTTTTTACAACAATTGTTGTAATATGAGTGAGCAGGGAAGCAGTTAAAAATCTAATCACAGAACTAAACTATACAAAAGCTAATCACAGAATAATCAAGGCCAGAAACAAAAATAAAGACAAGCAAAACTAGAAGACACAAGGAAATATAGTGGTTCCCCTAAACTTGGGTACATCCACTCTTCTACCACCCTAGGTAGGAATCCACTGCAGGATGAGTTGATCAGGTGTCCTGGGCACCAATGAGCTTTTGATAAGGTGCTCAAAAACCAAATCAGATTTTTTGATCAGGTGTCTTGCCACCAATGAGCTTTTGACAAGGTGCTCAAAAACCAAGCTCAAACTTTTGAAGGGAGTTTGAGAAACCCTTTACAGAGAGGGGGTGAGAGAGTGATGGAAGTCTTCTCTTTCTCAAACAACTGAGAAGACTATGTGGATTGTTGATGTCAAAGCTCCCCCTGAATCCTTGAGATCTTCAGGAAAAGAAGCTTTGTTGTAGGGTGATAGGCCTTCAAAAGTTGAGCTCCAGCAAAAGATGATTCCAGCAACAGCTAAAATGTTGAATGTCTGGAGTCTTGAAATATGTTGGCCTTGAACACGTGAAAACTAGAGAGATCTGAAGATTTTAGAAAAGGTTGATCTCCTTGGATGAGTGTTCTTGAGAATTCTTTGAGACAGAATATTTTGTTGAAGATTACTGATGTCTGTCTGTGTGTGTTTGTGTATCTCTGTAATCTGTCTTAGAGATTCAAAAATTCTTATCTTTTATTCTCTGGTACTGAACAAAACATTCTCTGAGAAGAATAGTCGTTGGCCTGCATTAATTGCATCCTTAATTGCAAAATCTCTTCTAGAGGAAAGTCCATAGAAATATTCCTTGAAAATCCCTTGAAACTTGGTCCAGAAATGAATGAAAACGGCTAGGAAATCTTCAGAATTAATTGCAGAATAACTCCTTAACTGATTTGAATTTGAATCTAGAAACATCCTTGAAGTTATCTGAAAACGTCGAACTGAGCTCTGCTATCGTTGAACTGAGCTCAACGATATGGACTAATACAGCAGCAAAATATCGTCGATCTGAGCTCAAGGATCGTCGAACTGAGCTCAGAGATACAAATCCAATGCTGAGTCAAGATCGTCGACCTGAGCTCACCGATCGTCGAATGGAGTTCGACGATATGATGAAGTTGAGCTCAGCGATCGTCGAATGGAGTTCGACGATCTGTTGAAGTTGAGCTAGACGATCGTCGATCGGAGTTCGACGAATCGTCGTGCTGAGCTCAACGATATGACTTAGTCTCCAAACAGAAAATCCTGGTCTTGAGGGCAGCTTCCAAACCTAGACTTCTAACCCTTAGACTCAATTCTAATTGACCTATTGAGCTATACAGGAGGTCAAGCATTTGTTTCCTAGAGACATAGTGATCCTGACCCAAATTAGTAATAGGGTGTTCCAACAATCTCCCCCTATTTGGGTTAGGATTACTATTTACAAACTTTGGAAAAATTTAAATAACATACAAGCAGCAAAACAGAAAAGCAACAAGCTAGACATTGCAGAACCACAGAGATATATAACATCCCAGATAGTAAACAGAAATCACAGAGAATGTCACCTTACATTGTCATTTCTTTTCCTTGCCCTTAACAAGTTTGATTTCTCTGTTAGGATTGAGGGCTTCTTTCTTTGATCTGGTATCATCTGCTGCACCTAAAGATGTTTGCTGTTTAGGCTTGGGAACTATAGCTTCAGGATGCAATTCCATATACCTGTCAGAATCAAAGAACTTGCTTGATGCATATCTTTCTAGCTCTTTCTTTCTCTGTTCAGACATTGTTGAGATGTTGGAGGAATCTTTTCCTTGCTCTCTAGCCTTTTTGATCTGATCCAGTGCAGCTAGTTCTTTTAATCTTGCAGTCCAAGCAGCTGGATTGTTCTCAGGGTCCTCAAAAGGTACTGGGGGCTCATATCTGTTAGAGGGATTGTCTTGAGGAGGCCTGGATGACACAGTTTCTTTCAGCTTATAATGAAAAGGACCAGATGTGGTATCAGTTGAAATTTGTCCTCCCCTAGAATATGGGTGTTGCCTTGAGTATCCTTTGGAGTAGACTTGGAGATCTCTTTGATTTCCTCTGTATCCTCCTCTCCTGGATTGAGAACCCCTGGATTGGCTTCCCCTATTATAGGATCTAGCATGAGGCTGATAGGGGGCCTGACCTCTGGCAGGGGGTTGAGCTGCAGAGCTTCCACCTGCACCTGCATCAGGAGGAGGTGGTGGAGGAGGATGAGAGTGTTGGAATTGTGAGAAACCCTTTTCATATTTTCTCTTCTTTTTCATTGCTTTCAGTTGGTTCTTGGAGTACTGCATCCAGTGCTCAGTGATAGGGCAGTCATGAAGAATGTAGTATGGTATATCATTGTTATCTTTGACCTTGGCAGGAGGTACTCTCTTCATGGCTTTGCTCCTTGCCTTTCTTTTCCTGGCAATGGTAGCAGACGAGTCATCAGAGTCTATTCTGAACTCATCACTTTCAGAACTCTGGTCATCATACAGGGCATCTATTTTCTTCATCAGATCCTTCTTGAGCTGTACAGAAGCAGATGAGGCAACAAAGGGTGTAGCAGCAGGTGTTGAAGTAGCAACAGCAGTGACAGCAGCAGATATTGAAGGTGTTGCAATTGGAGTAGAAGCAGTAACAACAGCAGCAGCAACTATAGGCTCTGGAGAAGTGACAGCAGCAACAACAGTCTCACTAACAGCAACATCAACAGTAGAGAAATCATCAGAAACTGCAGAAGGCTCAAACTCAGGTGCCTCTGACATAGGAATTTCCTTGGAAATTGGCTCAACAGCAATAACAGAAATGTCAGCAGCAGTAGAGGCAACAACATCAACAGCAACAACAATGCTTTCATCAGAAGAAGCAGCAGCATATACTGAGTGAACAAAAGAGGTGATGATGCTTGGGTCACAGCAATAAAATGGCACAAGTGCCTTGGATAGATCCTCTGGAGGCTGGACAGCAACTGGCTCTGGCAGACAGCTGAAATAAAACTGATCAAAGTTTGATAGCAAAGACCTGAGGTCTATTGCAAGGACTGCAGCAGGAGGAATTTGTTCTTGAGACACAGCAGCAGCAGCAAGAATAGGAGCTGAAGAAGCAGCAATAGCAGCAGCAGCAGGAACAGGAGCTGAAGAAGCAGCAATAGCAGCAGCAGGAAGACTCACTTCATAGGGCATCTCCCCCTGCCTAGATTCAGACAAGGCTGGATCAAGGCACACTGCTGTAGGGGCTGCCTGAGGGAATAGAGATGAGAGCCTGGCAGAGAGAGCTGCCACTGACAGGTGTAATGGAGCCAAGGTGGTCTCCAAAAGAAGAGATAGCCTGGGGGCTAGCAGTTCATACAACCTGTCAGCAAGGGCTGGGATGTCCACTTGCTCAAGGGTGACTGGAGCAGAGGTAGAAGATAGAGGAGCAGTTGTTGGTGATGGCAGTGGAGAGCTGGTGAATGGGGGAAGAGATGGCTGAGGTGTGGGTAAGGTGGATATGGAGGACAGTGGGATGGAAATAGATGGGGTGAATGTGGGTTGGTCAATGATTTGTTGTAGAAGGTCTTGATAGGAAGTGGAGGATGAGGGTAGCTCAGGAGGAGAGGATGGAGAGTCATCCATAAAGGAATCATCAATGAGGGTGAAGGATGGATGGGAGGGTGATGAAGTGGCATCTGGTTGAGGGTAGGAGAATAATGGATGGAAGTGGTCTTCTGGTGTTGGTAGAATAGGTACTGGAGATGTTGATGGTGGATGGAGTTTGAATGGTAGATGGTATGGGAAGAGATGGAATTGGAGGAGGAGGAGGAGAGGCAACAACAGGCAGGTCATCTGCAGGGGCAGAGACCTGTGGAGAAGTGACTCTGAGAGTCCTTATGCCTGAAGGAGTGCTGGAGGAGGGCCTGCTGGGCTTGCTGATTTGTCTGTCCCATTTACCAAACAGGGCACAAGACAGTCTCTTGGAAGCATTGATATGGATTCCAGAGGAGACCAGCAAATCAGGGCACCTGTGCTGTAGAAACACCACAATAACCCTTCCAAAGTTGACAAAACTTTTGTTGATTTTCTTCTTGATAAGGTCAAAGAAGACTTCTCCCCAATTCAAATTTTTTCTATCTACAAGAGCTCCCATGAGGCAGAGCTGATACCTAGAGATTGTATCATGGGCAGAGTGCTTGGCCAGTAGCACTTTCCCAACTACATCTGCCATGAATCTGTATTCCACAGATAGGTGCTTTTTCAAGAGCTTGCTAGGGTTAGCATCAGAGTGACCCATTCTGGCAAGCAGGTCAGAATACTCTTCTCCAGACAGGTCAGCAGTATCTTCACCATTTCTCAACTCAAAAACCTCTGATAAAATTGCTGGGGTTAGAGGTACCTGTGTGCCAGATATTGACCCGACAATGGTGGAGTTGTCTTGATTGTGGGCAGTGTAGACCCATTCCTTGATCTCATCAGATGCAAGCTTGATCCTTGTGGTCATAATTGATGTCAGGTTCTGCTCTTTGAATAACCCCAAAATATCTTGAAAGACCTGGTCGGTTGTGCTGAAGGATTCCATGTCGATGTCGAAGCCAGCATCAAACTTCATGGCGGTAAGAACAGCAACAGACACAGCCATGGGTACCTGCGAAAATTCAACAAACAAAACGACCAAGTGCAGAATTGTTTGGAGGGAAAGAAAATTCTTGCAGAGAAATCGAAATCGCAAAGGAGAACGACGGCGAAAAATGAATTTTATATTAGGGTTCGACGCAGAATTGGAAAGATCGTTGAACTCAGTTCGACGATCGAGGCTTCTAAAGGAATCTGAAGAGTCTTCAACATCGTCGATCTCCGTTCGACGATATTGGAGAGCGTCGAGCTCTGTTCGACAATCGTTCAAAGAACAAAATCGTCGAGCGCCGTTCGACGATCGTTGACCGGAATAGATAGTTCATACTATCTGAGAGACGCTGAACTCAGGTCGACGATTTTGGAAATCGTCGATCTCCGTTCGACGATCTTGGGGCAAATCGTCGAGCGCAGTTCAGAGATCAGAAAAACTCTAGACACTAAGAAAAATCAGGATGTTTGCCTAGTCTTGGTCAATTTTTAAGCTTTGAAAATCTTGGATATTATTTAAGAATTCCTCCATCTAACATTCCTAACTGATTTAGGAAGAAGGTGTGTTTCTTTTCATCCAATGGCTTGGTGAAAATATCTCCCCTTTGTAAATCAGTTGGGATATATTGTAGTTCAATTTTATTCTTTTCAACATTATCCCTTAAGAAATGATGCCTAATCTCTATGTGTTTTGTCCTACTATGGAGGACTAGATTTTGAGCTATAGAGATAGCACTGGTGTTATCACAAAAGATTTTAGACTTCTCTAAGTTGTAGCAATAGTCTAGGAGTTTGTTTTGAATCCACAAGATTTGTGAACAGCAACTGCCTGCAGCCATATATTCAGCTTCAGCAGTTGAAGTTGACACAGATGTTTGTTTCTTACAAAACCAAGAGACAAGTCTGTCACCAAGGAACTGACAAGTTCCACTGGTGCTTTTCCTGTCAATTCTGCATCCAGCATAGTCAGCATCAGAGAATCCAGTTAAATCAAATGCTGAATCTTTTGGATACCAGAGACCTAGATTTGGACAACTTTTAACATACCTGAGAATCCTCTTTACTAGTGTTAGGTGTGACTCTCTAGGGCTTACTTGGAACCTAGCACATATACATGTAGCAAACATTATATCTGGTCTACTAGCTGTAAGGTACAGTAAAGAGCCAATCATTGCTCTATATGTTGTCTGATCAACAGGTTTCCCATGTTCATCAGCATCCAATACAGCATTAGTAGGCATGGGTGTTTTCATACAAGATGCTTCAGACATACCAAATTTCTTAACCAATTCATTTGCATACTTGGTTTGAGAAATGAAGATGCCTTCAGCATGTTGTTTGACTTGCAATCCTAGGAAGAAGGATAGCTCACCCATGCTACTCATCTCAAATTTAGAATGCATCAGGTTAGAAAATCTTCTGCACAATTTGGAGTCAGTAGAACCAAAAATAATATCGTCTACATAAATTTGTACTAGTAGGGTATGGGACTTATGGGTTCTAATGAAAAGAGTTTGGTCTACTCTACCCCTTATAAAACTATTTTCCAAGAGAAAGCATGCTAGGGTCTCATACCATGCTCTAGGAGCTTGCTTGAGACCATATAATGCTTTGTTCAATCTAAAAACATAATCAGGATAAGTTGGAGAGATAAAACCTGGAGGTTGTCTGACATATACTTCCTCTTTGATGTCTCCATTTAGAAATGCACTTTTGACATCCATCTGATATACCTTGAAGCCTTTATGTGCTGCATAGGCTAAAAATATTCTGATGGCTTCTAATCTTGCAACTGGTGCAAAGGTCTGGTCGTAGTCTATTCCTTCTTCTTGAGAATATCCCTGAGCAACTAGCCTTGCCTTGTTCCTTATAATTACTCCTTGATCATTCAGTTTGTTTCTGAATACCCACTTTGTTCCAACAATGGAGTGATCCTTAGGCTTTGGCACTAGTTCCCATACTTTGTTTCTCTCAAATTGATGCAACTCCTCTTGCATTGCAATGATCCAGTGTGGATCTTGCTCTGCATCTTGAATGGACTGAGGTTCAATTTGAGATAGGAAGCAGGTGTGCAACAGGTTTTGGTTGACCTGATTTCTGGTTTGCACACCAGCTGAGATGTCTCCAATTATTTGGGAAATTGGATGGTCTCTTGATGTTACTAAATCAACAGGGGGTGTTGATTGTTCACCAACCAGTGTTGTTGTTTCCTCTTGTGGTACAACAACTGGCTCTTCAAGTTGTTCTTCAATATGTTGAGCATTTTCTTCATCTTCACTGCTTTCATCCCTTGAGTAACCTGTAACTTGTTCAAGTCTTCAACTAGAGAATGTTCCTGCAAAGGTTCTATGGTAGAAGAAATCTTCTCCTTGAAAGACATGTTAGATTCATCAAATAATATATGAACAGATTCCTCAATTTTTAAAGATGATTTATTATAGACCCTATAAGCCTTGCTGATCATGGAGTATCCTAGAAACACTCCTTCATCAGCTTTAGCTTGAAATTTTGTTAAATATTTCTTGTCATTATTATGTATGTAGCAAATACAACCAAAGACTCTAAAATAATCAACTTTAGGTTTCTTCCCTTTGAGTAATTCATAGGGAGTCTTTCCCTTTAGTTTATGTATCAAACTTCTATTCAGCACATAGTTGGAGGTGTTCACTGCCTCTGCCCAAAAGGATAGAGGAAGGTGAGCATCTAACAACAATGTAGTAGCAGATTCAATAAGGGTTCTATTTTTCCTTTCAGCTACCCCATTTTGTTGAGGAGTTCTAGGAGCTGAGAAAGTATGCCTGATCCCTTCACTCTGACAGAACTCTTGCATAAGAAGAGAATCAAACTCTGTCCCATGATCACTTCTGATCAGGGCAATGTGAGTATTGAACTCAATCTGTATACATTTGAGAAACTCTGTCAGACACTTAAAGTTATCAGACTTCTTCCTTAGAAAGAACACCCAAGTGAATCTAGAGAAGTCATCTACAACTACTAAAGTGTAGGATTTCCCTATTAGGCTTTGTACTGTGATGGGTCCAAAAAGATCCATGTGTAACAGATACAATATCCTAGGTGAATCACTCTTATTAAGTGACTTAAAGCTGTTTTTAGTTTGCTTGCCTAATTGACAAGCCCTGCAGAGTCCTTCCTTCTTGTAGGGGCCAGAAGGTAGTCCTCTAACAAGGTTGTCTTTGGATAACCTAGCAATAGTTCTAAGGTTTAGGTGTCCTAGTCTCTTATGCCATAAAATATTTGGTCTACAGACAGAATTAAACAAGCAAATATCTACATCAGTTGAAAGAAAATCTACTAGATAGATGTTACCTTTCCTTTTACCTGTCAACACAGTTGTGTTGTCTTCTGACTTGATTTTGCATAAGGCTTTGCTGAAGGTCACCTGCTAGCCTTCATCACACAGCTGACTGATGCTTATTAAGTTGTGCTTCAGTCCTTCCACATAAGCTACCTTCTTGAAAGTTACTGATCCAATCTGGACTGCACCATATCCTTTAGTCTGTCCAAAGTTTGAATAACCAAAGATAACTTTGGGTCCAAGCTTGGCTCTAAAGGAAGTGAGGTTGTACTTGTTCCCTGTCATGTGCTTAGAGCACCCACTATCCAAGTACCATTGCTGGTTAGATGTTGGATAGGTCTTCACCTGCACATAAGACAATTCATTTGTTTTTGACCCAGTTTACCTTGGGCCTAGGTTGATAACCTTTAAATTCTGAAATGAAAGACATCCCAGGTTGACTCTTATATCCTTCAGGATGATATCTCCTTGGAGGTATAATCCATTCAGTATAAGGGTTAAAGATTTGGGATGAAGGACCCTTAGGATTGGATTTTGATTTGCCCTTGAAAAATTTTCCAGAGCTCTGACCTCTGTTCGACGATCTTGGAGCTGCGTTCGACGATCTTGGGTCAGATCGTCGAGCTCCGTTCGACGGTCGACTATAGCTGAGATCAGGTACTTGAGATCGTCGACCTGCGTTCGACGATATTGCCTTAGATCGTCGATCTGCGTTCGGCGATCGTCGATCTCCGTTTGGTGATCGTCGAGCTCCGTTCGACGATTTCTGCTGGGACTTAGTTTTCTGGGGCAGATCAGAATTTTTCCTAGCAACCTCTACAACTCTCTTTCCTTTATCAGAAATGAATTTGATTGGAGTTGTTAGAACTATGGGTTGGCTGGATGAAGCACCCAAGCCCAGTGTACTATTGAGTCTGGAATTCACTGTGCTTGTGATGTCCATCAGCTTGATGCTTCTCCCATTAAGGGATTCTTCAAGCTTCTTGGCCTTAGACAGCTCACTTTTCAGTGAAGCTATCTGCTCCCTACAGCACTCCAACTCCTGAGAGAGTTTGAGGTTTTCTGACTTTAAAGTATTATGTTCAGATAGATGATTTCTGAGAGAGATAATTTCTTTCTCAGACTTTAGCAGGTCTAAACACAATGCTTTAAATTCAGATTTAAAGTCCTCTGAACTAAAATCAAAAGAGCTGATTACCTGATCTTCTTCAGGTTGAGTCTCTGAATCTGACTCTGACTACTCTTCTTCTGAATTATGCTGTGAGGCATTGATTGCCATCATGCAGAACTCTTTCTCTTCTGCATCATCTTCATCATCACTGGAGCTGGATGATGCTTCTGACTCTTCTTCAGTCTCACTCCAGGATTCAGCAACAAACCCCTTTCTTGTATGTTTATTTTTGCTTGATGAGGGTTTACCATTGTCATTCCTCTTGGAGTCTTTCTCCTTTCTTCTTTCTTTTCTGTCCCTTCTGTCCTTGTTTTTGTTCTCTGGACAGTCAGGAACTATGTGCCCTGGTTTCCTGCAACCAAAGCAAATAATGTCTTTATTATTATTATTAATGGACTTGTCATACCTTGGCTTATCATGTTCCTTGTATGATCTCCTTCTGAAGTCCTTTCTGGCCATCTTATAAAATCTTTTGGCCAACAGACTGAGCAGTTCTTCATTGCCTGTGACTTTGTCTTCAGGCTGATCTTCAGTTGCTTTGAAGGCTATGGTCTTCTCTTTTCTTGTGGCTGGTGAGGCAGCCTTCTGTTCTTCTTCTCTATTCTTGATGAGTAGCTCATAAGATTTGAGCTTACCCAATAGAGCTTCAGTGGTGATCTCATTCAGACTTCTGGCATCCTTAATTGGCCAGATTCTTGAATCCCAAGTGCTAGGGAAGCACATTAGAATCTTGTCATTGAGTTCAGTTAGTGAAATCTCTTTATCCAATGTCCTGAGTTCACTGACAATTAGACTGAGTCTGTTGTACATATCTCCCACTGACTCAGTTTCTCCCTTCTTGAAATTCTCATATTGAGATATGAGGTGGGATCTCCTATCCTTTCTCTCATCAGCTGAGCCTGAGACTATTTCTGAGAGTTTGTCCCAAATTTCCTTTGCTGAATTGCATTCAGCCACCTTTTGAAATATGTCATCAGACATTGTCTGGGCCAAGATGTTCATAGCCTTGGCATCAGCTACCTTCCATCTCTTGATATCAGCATCTGTTCCTGATGGAGGTGGAACAGCATTTGTACTTGTGTTCTCTGGGGGTCTTGGACACACTGTCAAAACAGAGTTAAAAATATCTTCGTCAATATAATTTATGTACAGTCTGATCCTTGCTTTCCAAAGTGCAAACTTGGATAGATTGCACACTGGAGGTCTGGTGCTAGCATAATCTTTGTTTTGGGCCATGATTTGTGAAAACAAAATCTAATAATAAAATACAAAAGAAAAACAGATCTAACTTGGGATCTTAGGGTTCAGGTGTTAGCCTGTACAACCAATCAGGTATGGTATGTTTAACCAACCTCCCTCTGATACCAATTGAAAGTGCAGCTAGATCTGATATACTCTAGAGGGGGGTGAATAGAGTATATGGTGCTTTGAAACTTTTTACAACAATTGTTGTAATATGAGTGAGCAGGGAAGCAGTTAAAAATCTAATCACAGAACTAAACTATACAAAAGCTAATCACAGAATAATCAAGGCCAGAAACAAAAATAAAGACAAGCAAAACCAGAAGACACAAGGAAATATAGTGGTTCCCCTAAACTTGGGTACATCCACTCTTCTACCACCCTAGGTAGGAATCCACTGCAGGATGAGTTGATCAGGTGTCCTGGGCACCAATGAGCTTTTGATAAGGTGCTCAAAAACCAAATCAGATTTTTTGATCAGGTGTCTTGCCACCAATGAGCTTTTGACAAGGTGCTCAAAAACCAAGCTCAAACTTTTGAAGGGAGTTTGAGAAACCCTTTACAGAGAGGGGGTGAGAGAGTGATGGAAGTCTTCTCTTTCTCAAACAACTGAGAAGACTATTTGGATTGTTGATGTCAAAGCTCCCCCTGAATCCTTGAGATCTTCAGGAAAAGAAGCTTTGCTGTAGGGTGATAGGCCTTCAAAAGTTGAGCTCCAGCAAAAGATGATTCCAGCAACAGCTGAAATGTTGAATGTCTGGAGTCTTGAAATATGTTCGCCTTGAACACTTGAAAACTAGAGAGATCTGAAGATTTTAGAAAAGGTTGATCTACTTGGATGAGTGTTCTTGAGAATTCTTTGAGACAGAATATTTTGTTGAAGATTACTGATGTCTGTCTGTGTGTGTCTGTGTATCTCTGTAATCTGTCTTAGAGATTCAAAAATTCTTATCTTTTATTCTCTGGTACTGAACAAAACATTCTCTGAGAAGAATAGCCGTTGGCCTGCATTAATTGCATCCTTAATTGCAAAATCTCTTCTGGAGGAAAGTCCATAGAAATATTCCTTGAAAATCCCTTGAAACTTGGTCCAGAAATGAATGAAAACGGCTAGGAAATCTTCAGAATTAATTGCAGAATAACTCCTTAACTGATTTGAATTTGAATCTAGAAACATCCTTGAAGTTATCTAAAAATGTCGAACTGAGCTCTGCTATCGTTGAACTGAGCTCAGCGATATGGACTAATACAGCAGCAAAATATCGTCGATCTGAGCTCAAGGATCGTCGAACTGAGCTCAGAGATAGAAATCCAATGCTGAGTCAAGATCGTCGACCTAAGCTCACCGATCATCGAATGGAGTTCGACGATATGATGAAGTTGAGCTCAGCGATCGTCGAATGGAGTTCGATGAACTGTCGAAGTTGAGCTAGACGATCGTCGATCGGAGTTCGACGAATCGTCGTGCTGAGCTCAACGATATGACTTAGTCTCCAAACAGAAAATCCTGGTCTTGAGGGCAGCTTCCAAACCTAGACTTCTAACCCTTAGACTCAATTCTAATTGACCTATTGAGCTATACAGGAGGTCAAGTATTTGTTTCCTAGAGACATAGTGATCCTGACCCAAATTAGTAATAGGGTGTTCCAACACAGCAGGTTCATATTCAGACTGTTGCTGTTTGTAGTCCGAGCGGTCTGGCGGTCTCACTCAGAAGCCTGGAGACCGGGCGGTCTATCGGTCTCCTATTGCGGCATGTTCTTATCCTACTGGAATTGTCGAGAGGTTAACCCATGTGTCTAACCGCGCGGCCTGTGCGGTCTCGTTAATTTCTAGCCGCTCAGCCTTGTACATGTTTAGTCCCACATTGTTTGTTTGTACTCTCTCATATCTCCTCCATTCTATAAAAGGGAGGTCATACCTTTGTAAATGATATCTTTTTTTTGGATAATAAAATTTCAATTATTCAAATTTCTGTCTGTTTGTTAGCTGCGTGTTCGCTACATTTACATGCTATCAAAGCACTCGGTCCTTTCCACCTGACTAAGCTCTCTTTGCACGTGCGGCTTGTTTCTTCTTTCCGCGACCTGTTCTCGCGGCTTGTTTTCTCTTCTGACCGCTGTGCTGTTCGTGCGGCTTCTCCCTATTCGCGCTCCTTTCTTCGGTCTGTTCTCGACCTATTCTCTTGGGTCCTTTGCTTCCTCTTCTCTTCTGTTCGCTCGGACTCTTTCAGTTCGCGCGACCTCTTACATTGTGCCTTGGTCTGCTTCCTGGCCGCTGGTGTTCTGCCACTGTGCCGCTGCAACTTCTTCTCTTTAGCCCGCTGCAGTTTCGTCCTTGTTCGCTGCGGTTTCTTTCTCGTGTCCCGGCCTCCTCCTTAGGTCGTGCGGCTTGCTCTCCGTTTTTCTCTCCCCGCGGCCTCTCTTCTTCTCGCGCGGTTTCCTGCCTTCTCTATGGCCACTTCCGGTCTCTCCACCCCCGTTATCTCTACCCGCACCACTCTTGCCGCTCCTCCTCCTCCTACTCCTTCGGGCAACCTTGGCACGTTTTCTAAGCTTGTTGGCTCCAACTATCCCGATTGGAGCGTTTCTTTCACCTTTCTTCTTTGCTCTCAGTGTAAGCGTCATCACCTCACCGATGACCCTCCTCCTCGTAACTCTCCTGAATTTGATGACTGGGATGCGAGTGATGCCCTTGTCCGCACTTGGCTGGCCAACAGCCTCTCTGATGAGTGCCTTCCCGTCATTCGCCATGATGAGACGGTCAAGGCCGCCTGGCTTCAACTAGCTGCTCTCTATTCGAAGGGGGTCCAGACGTCCCGCATTTATACTCTTTATGTGGACCTCTTCGCCCGCCCCTCCATGTCTCCTGCTGCGGCTTACCAGCAGGTTCAGGCTCTTGGCGTAGAGATCCTATAGAATCGCCCCTTCTCCGCGGACTTGGCCGACTAGCACAAACACTTCCAGGAACTCCTGTTTGTTTGTTATCTTCTCCGTCTTCCCGATTCCTATGATATGATCCGCCAGCAGATCTTGGGTGAGGCGGAATCTCCTACTTTGGATGCCACCGCGGCTCGCATTGTCACTGTTACTTCGCTGCTCCAGCGGCCTCTGTTGGCCTCCCCTCCCTCCCAAGACTCCTATGTTCACCAGGCTCAGCGGGGGGGTCCTAGTGGCCGCAGCCACTCCGGCGGGCATGGTTCATCCAGGTTCCTCTGCTCTCACTATGGTCGTACCGGCCATTCTGTTGACCGCTGCTGGCAGAAACATCCTCATCTTTGCCCTTGCGGTGATGCTCCTTCCTCCACCTTCGCCTCCTCTCGGCCATCTGCCTCTGTGGCCATGACTTCAGGTAGTGCCCACGTCGTTACCCAAGGTAAATGGTTGATTGACTCGGGTGCTACAAATCATATGATTGGCAACCCTCATTGCTTCTCTCTCCTTGAAATGCATGATCGCCTACCCCCGGTTCGTGTGGCGGATGGTTCACCGTCCCCGGTGCTTAGGACGGGCATGGTTCAAGTCATCCCGTCGCTTCGCTTGGAGGACACTCTCTATGTCCCGAAGTTCCCATGTAATTTATTATCTGTTACTACTTTATGTCGGCAACTACAGTGCTCTGTTTTATTCACTCCCACTTCTTGTTCTTTTCAGGACCCGAGGACCCAGCGGACGATTGCTACTGGGACTGAGAGCGGCGGCCTCTATTTCCTCGACAACGTTTCCGCTCTGTCCGCCTACTCCTCCTCTACAGATCTGCTTCAATGACATCTTCGCCTTGGACATCCTCCTCCTCGAATTCTTCGACATCTTCTGCCCCACTTACCTCCGACCAGTCCTCCGCTCAACTGTGATGCGTGTTAGCTTGGCAAGCATCATCGCTCCTCCTTCCCACCGAAGCAAGGTCATGGCTCCTCTCGCCCGTTTGATCTCATTCATTCTGATGTCTGGGGTCCTGCTCCTACCCTCACTATTGGTCGGGGTAGTTCTTACTTTGTAACTTTTATAGATGATTTTTCTCGATGTACCTGGGTGTATCTATAAAAAGATCGCTCTGAACTCTTTTCTATCTGGCAATCTTTTTATTTTATGATTAAGACTCAATTTGACATTTCTATTAAAGTTTTACGCTCTGATAATGCTAAGGAATATCTTAGTCATGAGTTCTCCTCTTTCTTTCGGCAACATGGTCTTTTTCATCAAACCACCTGTGTTTACACCTCCCAGCAGAATGGGGTGGCGGAGCGTAAAAACCGTCACCTCCTTGATGTCGCTCGCACTCTCATGACACAGATGCAAGTACCCCGCTCCTACTGGGGCTACGCTGTGCTCCTCGCCTGCTATCTCATCAATCGTCTTCCCTCCATGGTTCTCCACAGCTAGACGCCCTTCTCCATTCTATACCCCCGCAAGGAACCTTTTCCTCTCCCTCTCCGTGTCTTTGGCTGTACGGCTTTTGTTCACGCTCCATCCGCTACCCGCGACAAGCTTTCCCCCCGTTCCACCAAGTGTGTCTTTTTGGGGTACTCTACCACTCAAAAAGGCTATTGTTGTTTTGACCCTGTTCTGCGCAAACAATTTGTCTCCGCGGACGTGACATTCTTCGAGAATGCTTCCTACTTCTCTCTCGACTCCTCTCTTCCTCCTGATGTCTCTGCTTCTCCACCGCCTCTCTCCGTTCCTTCCACTCCTCTCGACATCTCCACTCTTCCCTCATCTCCTCCTCCATCTCCTTCCCTGTCCGTCTCACCCCCTACCCCTCCTCCCTCTACTCTGCAGCCGTCTCTCTCTAGTCCCGGGCCAGCCTTCTCCGCCTCGGACGCTCCGGTCGCTGAGGCACCCGTCGACCGGATCTTCCCATTGCTCTTCGCAAAGGGGTGCGGGCGTGTACTCAACACCCTCTTGCGGCAGTTGTTTCCTATGATCGACTTTCTCCTTCTCGCAGGTGTTTTGCCTTGGCTATCTCCGCTACTATTACTCCCCGCACCTACCAGGAGGCTCTTGTTGTTCCTCATTGGAAATCTTCCATGGATGAAGAGATGGCTACTCTTAATGAAAGGGGTACCTGGACCCTTGTTCCTCCACCAGGGGTACTGATGTGGTTGGCTGTCGCTGGGTCTTTGTTGTGAAATTTCGCCCCGACGGCACTATGGATCGCTACAAAGCCCGGCTGGTGGTCAAAGGCTTCACTCAGACTTACGACATTGATTACTTTGACACTTTCTCTCCGGTAGCTCTCCTCAGCACCATCCGGGTTCTTCTCTCTGTGGCTGTTAACAGGGATTGGGCTATTTCCCAGCTTGATGTCAAGAATGCCTTTCTCTATGGATATCTTCAGGAGGACGTCTACATGGAGCAACCTCCTGGGTATGTTGCTCAGGGGGAGACACGCGTATGCCATTTGAAGAAGGCCATTTATGGCCTAAAGCAGAGCCCTCGGGCGTGGTTCGACAAGTTCAGTGATATTGTGGCTACCATCGGCTTTGCAAGGAGTTCGGCTGATCACTCCTTATTCATTTGCAAAACGGCCTCGGGACTGGTGGTTTTGGCAGTGTATGTGGATGATATTCTTCTTACTGGCAATGACCAAGCTGGGGTGGACTTGACGAAGAAACACCTCCGTCAACACCTGGTCACAAAGGATATGAGCTCCCCGAAATACTTTTTGGGGATAGAAATCTCTCGGAAGCTTGACTCGTTGGTTCTCTCCCAACGGAAGTATGCCCTTGGTCTTCTACAAGAGGCAGGATTGACAGGTGCCAAACCGGCCCGGTTTCCCATGGCTATTGGAGAAGACAAAATATGGACGGATGACTCGCCTCTTCTATCTAATGTCACAAGGTACAGACGTTTGGTGGGCAAACTCATCTTTCTCACGGTGACCAGACCCGACATCTCCTATGCTGTAGGCAAGGTCAGTCAGTTTATGGAAGCTCCCAGGGAGTGCCATCTTCAGTCTACCTTGAAGATTTTAGAGTATGTCAAAGCAGCACCGGGCAAAGGGCTAGTCTTTCAGAGGAATGGTCATCTGAGGGTTGAAACCTACTCAGATTCAAGCTATGCGGATGATAAAGGTGATCGTAAATCCACATCAGGTTTTTGTACTTTTGTTGGAGGAAATCTTGTGAGTTGGAAGAGAAAGAAACAGTCTGTTGTCTCCAGATCCAGTGCAGAAGCCGAATACCGGAGTATGGCGTCAACCACGTGTGAGTTAAAGTGGATGCGGGCTCTCATGCTTGACCTAGGAGAGGTCTATGACTATCCCCTTCCTATGTTCTGTGACAACAAGGCCGCTATATACATATCCAAAAATCCGGTCTTCCATGAGAGAACAAAGCATATAGAGGTTGACTGCCACTTCATTCGGGAGGAGATTTTGAAGAAACAGATTTGTACTCCATTTGTCACCTCTGACAAAAAAATGGCGGATATCTTCACAAAACTGGTCTCTACTTCCTTCTTCCACATTTGTGACAAGCTGGGCATAATTTATATTTATGCTCCAGCTTGAGGGGGAGTGTTGAAGTATTAGACCGGTCGGCCTTGCGGTCTTGTCTGGCGATTTGTTGACTGCGCGGTCTAGCGGTTCCTTCCCAGCAGGTTCATATTCAGACTGTTGTTGTCTGTAGTCCGAGCGGTCTGGCGGTCTCACTCAGAAGCCTGGAGACCGGGCGGTCTATCGGTCTCCTATTGCAGCATGTTCTTATCCTACTGGAGTTGCCAAGCGGTTAACCCATGTGTCTAACCGCGTGGCCTGTGCGGTCTCTTTAATTTCTAGCCGCTCAGCCCTGTACATGTTTAGTCCCACATTGTTTGTTTGTACTCTCTCATATCTCCTTCATTCTATAAAAGGGAGGTCATTCCTTTGTAAATGATATCTTTTTTTGGATAATAAAATTTCAATTATTCAAATTTCTGTCTGTTTGTTAGCTGCGTGTTCACTACTTTTACATCCTGGAGACAAGGTTGTCTCCCGAGAAGGTAGAGTAGCCAGTGGTGGACCTCCTGTCCACCCAAAATCCTTCATAATCTACATTTGTATGTCTCCAAGCAGTCCTTCACTCCTTTTAAACATTAATCCTCTCCCTGGAGTGTTCTTGAAGTACCGAAGAATCGTCTTTATGGCTTCCAGATGTTTGGTCCTTAGATCATGTATAAACTATCTAACAACTCTAATTGTATATGCCAAATTAGGTCTTGTATGTGCAGTGGAGATGTAAAATCCAATATCTTATTCACACAACTCCTACTTATATAAGTAAATTTGTTAGGCGGACCGAAAGTTGCATAAATGCCTTTCATTGGATATATATTAACACTAATAATTCGTGACTTTGATATATATTTCAACTCTCCCCTTCAGGTAGGATGAAATATATTTATCATTCACAATTTAAGTATACCGTCAATAAACTCATTACAACCTAGATCTTTAGTAAATATATCTGTCAGCTGATCTTTGGAATACACAAAAGGAATAATGGCATTCTCTCAAGATGTCTTTTTAATAAAATGTTTGCCAACTTCCGCATGTTTGGTCTTATCATATTAAATAGTGTTGTGAGCTATGTTGATGGCAACCTTATCATCGTAATACAATAAGGAAGTCTTGGGTTCAATGTATCTTTAGGTCCCGTCGAATAGAAGTCAACCATAATCCTTCACATATGTCTTGGCTGGCCAGATACTTAGCCTCCGTACTAGATCTAGCAACCACAATTTTCTTCTTGCTCCTTCAAGTCACCAAGTTACCTCCAACAAACGTACACTAGTCCCGACTTCCAACCAAATCACATGTACTTTAGGTTCCCATGTATGCATGCAATGATAGACTATGAGAAGTGGAGAGCTCAGAGACCGAGGAGTGACCTGGTTCTGTGGTATGTCCTGGATGGGAGATAAAGTAAGAGTGAGGGAAGTAATATGTAGGGAAATGCCACCCACGTAAAGGTATTCTCTCACCATTCCAACATTAGATGTATCACATGTCTCTCCCTAACGAATGGTATGAGCCGAATTAGGAAAGTAGGACACCCCCTCGCGGAAGGGAACTTCCATGATACAAAAAACGCGACGCGTAGGGGGGTGTTAACATCAGTATCCATTCGTGGTGGAGTAACTAATAAAGAGGCATTTCTCCCGGAGATCAGGTTTGTCCCTATGAGGTTGACAGATGTAGACAAAACAAACACACCCAAAGATACAAGTAAGATGTGAAGCATGAACCATGCAATGGGCGGAGAGACGAGCTATTTGAGTATCATAGCCAAGAATTCTAGATAGAAGGTGATTGATATGATGCACAACAATCAGGACGACATCGCCCCAGTAAGAATTCAAGAGGTGCATGGCGGTGAGAAGGCAACTAGCAATCTCATGGAGGTATTTTATTTTTTCATTCAGTTACGCCATTTTGAGTGAAGATGTGCACATATGTCGTTTGATTAATAATACTATGATTATTGAGGTATGACCCGAACATCCCCACGGTCATCATACTCCCCCATTATCTCTACGTAGGAGACAGATTGTGTGTGTTTTTTATCATGTCTTTCATTTCTATTTATATTCTGCTCCTAATATAGAACTCAAGATACAGTTTTTTCCTTAACCCCTCAACAATATACCACAACCTCTACTTCAATGTCCCAATTGATGAAAATGTGAACAAAGATGAACAATTTTTCATTCTTTTCCCTTCAATCAAAAACTAAGCTCATAGCATTACCATGAATTTTGATTTTAATCTAAAATCTGTATTTAAACATAAATATATAATTTTCTGAATTTAAGGCTTGGTCAGGCGGTTGGTGCGTTGCTGAGGCGGTTGGGGCTACCATACCAAGGTGATGAATCCTATGGGAAAATAAGAGTAAATGGACTTGCTTTGAGAAGGTGGTTCAAGCCTAAAATCAGCAGTTTTTCTGTTACCAGGAGACCTGGAGACATAATTCCGCCTTCAACTCGGCTGGCCAAGGGCTTAGCAGACCAGCAAGGCAGCATAAGGAGGAGCAGCAGCTTGTTCCTGGACTAGTTCTGTTATTGTATGATGCTCCACCGGTTTGGACCGGTCCGGTTCATTTTTAGCCTATTGCTATATATATATTAGCACAGGAGAATACCTGATTCATCCTATTCCTAAACCTAACCTAATCGGGAGACGGGAGAAAGAACGCAGAGGGAGGCGGTATCGGGCGATCGAAAGAGGGCGGCTGCTTCGGGACCCGATCGAGCGACGATCGAGCGATGCTTTGGGAGATCGGGAGAGGCGGCGGCACCGGATCGGCAGGCGGTCTTCTTCTCCGGCGACAGCGGCGGCTTCGCGACGCGATCGAGCGATCGGGCTCGGCTTCGAGAGAAGATCAGCGGCATCTGGAGGGAGAAGCGGCGGCATCGGCTTCGGGCGCTTCTTCTCCAGCGACGGCCGGCGGCTCCTAGGCTTTCTTCTCCGGCAGCGGCAAGATCGGGAGCGGCATCGACCTAGCGGCGGGCGGTCTTCTTCTCCGGCGACAGCGGCGCAGCGGCAAGCCCGATCTAGGGCTACGTAGGTCCAGCGATCCTTGGGATCCGGCGGTGGCAAGATCGGACAGAGGCGCTTCTTCTCCGGCGACGATCGGCGGGCATAGGGCCGATCATGGGCCGGCTCTTCTTCTCCAGCGGGCATAGGGCCCAATCTTGGGCCGGCGGTTCTTCTTCGGCAAGGATCGGGATACCGATCAAGGCGTGCATCTCCGGCGGCTTCGGCGATCCAGCGGCGGCGGCAACTCCGGCGGTGAAAGAGGGCATAAGGATGCGGTTCCTTCATCTTGAAGAGGGCAGCGGCTTTCTTGGCCGGAGGGCAGCGGCGTGTGGCAGAGGGAAGATCGGGTTACCCGATTTTGGGCACCAGCGGCGCATCGGGTTCATCTCCAGCGTGTGACAGTGGCTTGGCCGGCTGTATCCAGGGAGGAGAGAGGGCTCACGGCGGTGGCTGGGTGCAGATTCCTTCGGCGGTGATCAGATTCAGATCTAGGCTTCGGATAGGGGAGTTTTCTTTGTTCTCCTGTTGTTCTTTATTTCATATTTTAGGTTAGTGTCGATCCGTTGAGGATCGTTGAGTGCCTGTGTTGTAATCGGATTTTGTTTTCGATTAGTGGATCCGGCGCGCTCTCCCCGTGGATGTAGGAGCTTAACTCCGAACCACGTATATCTCTTGTCGTCTGTGTGTTTTTTCTGTGTTTTGGAAACTCGAACTGTTGGATTGGTGTGCGCCATTATTTGCTCAAAGATTTTTGCTTCCGTTGCTATTGTCCACGACGAGTTCCGTACTCGCGGGCAGGTGCCAATTGCACAACAATTGGTATCAGAGGGAGGTTCGACCTTCGGACCAGTGAGCAAATTCAATGGCGGCCAAATTCGAGGTTCCAAAATACGATGGGCGGATCGATTTTGATCTTTGGCAAAAGCGCATAAAGGCCGTACTCGCTCAGCAGGGTCTTCACAAGGCACTCCTTGGAAAGGAGAAGGCTAAGGTGAAAGACGACGACGAGTGGGATGAGCTGGACCTCAAGGCCATCAGCACCATACAGCTGTGTTTGGCAGACGAGGTCATGTACAACGTTATCGAGGCGGAAACTACGGTGGACTTGTGGAGGAAGCTCGAGGAGCTCTACATGTCCAGGTCGCTCACAAACAAGCTGTACGTGAAGAAGCAGTTGTACACCTTGAGGATGTCTGAGGGAACGCAGTTGTTGGACCATATGAATGTGTTCAACAAGCTGGTATCCCAGCTGCGGAGTATGGATGTGAAGGTCGAGGAGGAAGACCAGGCTCTTCTCCTCTTGTCCTCACTCCCGAGGTCGTTCGATCATTTAGTCACCACCATGTTGTATGGGAAGGATACCCTTAAGATGGAGGAAGTGGTGATGATGCTTCTCTCTAATGAGAAGAGGAGCAATTCCGGATCGAGTGCGAGCGAGGGTCTGCTTGTGAGGAGCAGAGACCCATCCCGAGGGAGATCGAGAGGGGGAGGCAAGGAGGATGATCGACCTAGGTCCAGGGGTAGGTGTTACTACTGCAAGGAGGAGGGGTATTGGAAGGCCAACTGCCCAGTGAGGAAACTCAAGGGCAAAGGATCTGTGCCTCAGCAGGCTGCAGTGGCATCCGAGTGCGTGAGTGATGATGACGTTCTGCACGTTTCACAAAGCCGCGACGTGGTAGTCGGGACCACAGATTCCTGGATCATGGATACAGGATGTTCGTTCCACATGTGCCCGAACATTGAATGGTTCTCCAGTATTAGGCACAGTGGAGGTGGTCGTGTTCGGATGGGGAACCGGTCAGAGTGCGAGATATCTGGAGTCGGGAGCATCAGGATTAGGATGTTCGATGGAGTGGTTAGGACCCTCACCGACGTTCGATATGTACCCGAGTTGAGGAAGAGCTTGCTTTCTCTAGGCACTCTGGAGGCTGCCGGGTATTCTTATACGAGTAGCAGCGGGTATTTGGAGGTTAGGAGAGGCGCACAGACAGTCTTGAGAGGAGAGCGTTCCGGATCGCTCTATATACTGATTGGCACCACGATTGCCAGGGGAGATGCGAGGAGAGAGGACACACCGTCTCTCGAGCTAGAGGATACGGTAGCATATGCATTTCAGGCGATCTCCTCAGATCGCGATTCCTTCGATAGAGCTTTAGAGAGCAGAGACCGTTCTCAGCGAAAAGCTAGGAAGGACCAGCGGAGGAGCGGGGCAGGATTTGTGGCAAGGCCGTGTGCACGGAGAGAGGACCTTGACGGAGGTAGAATCTTCGCAGTCATAGAGGAGACGGGTAGAGAGTCATCTCAGGAGTACCCAGACACCGCGAGAGGAGCCATCAGGCTCGGAGGTCTCACCGAGGAACTTAGGATCACTCAGGAGAAGGTGGAGTTGCACAGTGAGAGTTCGAGTGCGATTCGTCTTGCAGTAGACCCGGTCTATCGTGCAAGGACGAAGCACGTCGACGTGCGTCACCGGGAGTTGAGGGAGTTCGCTCGAGGTGGAGGCGTGATGTTGCGGGAGATTCCTATGGAGGAATGCATTGCGAGCATGCGAGAGAAATCAGTGAGGCGAGTCAAGTATGACTTGACTCAGACTGTTGCACGTTGATCGTGCCGGCCCCAGGGACAGGGGGCTTGTAGTCGCCAGTAAAGGTCTGTGTGTTATAGGCAGTATTAGTGTTCGTGGAGCATCAAGGTGGAGATTGTTATTGTATGATGCTCCACCAGTTTGGACCGGTCCGGTTCATTTTTAGCCTATTGCTATATATATATATATTAGCACAGGAGAATACCTGATTCATCCTATTCCTAAACCTAACCTAATCGGGAGACGGGAGAAAGAACGCAGAGGGAGGCGGCATCGGGCGATCGGAAGAGGGCGGCTGCTTCGGGACCCGATCGAGCGACGATCGAGCGGTGCTTTGGGAGATCGGGAGAGGCGGCGGCACCGGATCGGCGGGCGGTCTTCTTCTCCGGCGACAGCGGCGGCTTCGCGACGCGATCGAGCGATCGGGCTCGGCTTTGAGAGAAGATCAGCGGCATCTGGAGGGAGAAGCGGCGGCATCGTCTTCGGGCGCTTCTTCTCCAGCGACGGCCGGCGGCTCCTAGGCTTTCTTCTCCGGCGGCGGCAAGATCGGGAGCGGCATCGACCTAGCGGCGGGCGGTCTTCTTCTCCGGCGACAGCGGCGCAGCGGCAAGCCCGATCTAGGGCTATGTAGGTCCAGCGATCCTTGGGATCCGGCGGTGGCAAGATCGGGCAGAGGCGCTTCTTCTCCGGCGACGATCGGGGGGCATAGGGCCAATCTTGGGACGGCTCTTCTTCTCCAGCGGGCATAGGGCCCAATCTTGGGCCGGCGGTTCTTCTTCGGCAAGGATCAGGATACCGATCAAGGCGTGCATCTCCGGCGGCTTCGGCGATCCAGCGGCGGCGGCAACTCCGGCGGTGAAAGAGGGTATAAGGCTGCGGTTCCTTCATCTTGAAAAGGGCAGCGGCTTTCTTGGCCGGAGGGCAGCGGCGTGTGGCAGAGGGAAGATCGGGTTACCCGATTTTGGGCACCAGCGGCGCATCGGGTTCATCTCCAACGTGTGACAGCGGCTTGGCCGGCTGTATCCAGGGAGGAGAGGGGGCTCACGGCGGTGGCTGGGTGCAGATTCCTTCGGCGGCGATCAGATTCAGATCCAGGCTGCGGATAGGGGAGTTTTCTTTGTTCTCCTGTTGTTTTTTATTTCATATTTTAGGTTAGTGTCGATCCGTTGAGGATCGTTGAGTGCATGCGTTGTAATCGGATTTTGTTTTCGATTAGTGGATCCGGCGCGCTCTCCCCGTGGATGTAGGAGCTTAACTCCGAACCACGTATATCTCTTGTCGTCTGTGTGTTTTTTCTGTGTTTTGGAAACTCGAACTGTTGGATTGGTGCGCGTCATTATTTGCTCAAAGATTTTTGCTTCCGTTGCTATTGTCCGCGACGAGTTCCGTACTCGCGGGCAGGTGTCAATTGCACAAAATAATTCTGCATGCTTCATGGTATCAATGTGAGTAGCCATTTCCATATATGTATGTTTTTTCCAATTTCGCTCTTTTTTGTTGAGGATAAAAATTTCATGAACGTTGGCAATTAGGACGAATTTTCCTTTACTTCAGGGTTTGGGGCTTCTGGTGTAGTTTAGTCAGTATTACTAGGTTCATTGAAGGCCCTAGCAAAATACCAGGTTTTAATCATAAGCCAGATTGCTTGTTTATGGTTTCAACAACTCCAAAGATATGTATTTGAGTTAGGAGCTAGGCCTTCGTTAGGCAGAAATCTTTGAGTTAGGCCATGTTTGGAGTCACGTCAACCCATCAGAAGTAGCTTTTCTGTCAGAGATATGAAATGCATTTTCTTTTGCGAGAAATATGATCATTTTTCAATAAAAAATGATCACGTGTCAGGAAATAAATGTATTAAAATATCATATTTGATACCGAGGATGAAGAAATAGGTCTGATTGTAGGCAATAAACTCTAATGTTTGGGTCCGTGGCATCCAAAATTGGACACTATGCCTTCGCAGGACACATTCCATTTGTAAAATAGACTCAAGCTCTGTTTGAAACAGTGATGACGGTTGTGATCGCATGAGTTAAAAGGTCATTCGTTAAGGATCACCTAACAAACATCATCCTAACAAACATCATCAGTTTGAACAAAAAAGTAGGAAGAGTTCTTTAGGTAGACGTTCACAAATGACAATTTAACCACGTGTTTAGGAGTGCCACCACTATGCCAAACGGAGCCTTAAAATTATGAAACTGTTATCTTGTTCACAAAAATATATATTTGGGGATTTTTTGTACAAATAAGCCATCCTTTTATGCCTGCATTAATTTGCTGATGCATCAAGTTGTCATGGTGTCAGGCTCGGGTCGAACGCGATTATATTAGTGGTTTCAAACCCTTGGGAGCTTGGCTTCTGAAAGATATGTGAACTCCCCCTATCTTATTCTAGAACCTTCCGAAGCTCTGCTTCTAAAAGATATGTACACTCCCGGATCTTTTTCTAGAACTTCCCGAAGCCTGCCTCATGATATCAAAGTTGATAGTTGCAAATTCAATCTGTTCAGATGTACTATTATTATTATTATCAAATTTGAGATTTTATTATGGTCCGGTTCATGCAGTCGTAACCGCTTGACCCTTGACCGGTGAAAATAAGTCCCCCAAAACAGAGCCTAAGTATGATGAAAACATGAACTCTGCCATTTATGCGAAGAAGAGATTGTTTGTTATTCAGTTTATTACCTGCAAGTAGAAATGGGTGAAATCTTGGATCGTCATTGATTGTTTTACCATGTTGTGAATATCTCATCTTGTCAGCCTCTTAGGGTTTAGAAAAGTGGCAGCTATGATCGTAGCTTAAAGCCAAAAAAAAAAAGTTTGCTAAGGAAAATTGTGCTTAAATAATGAGTGTTGTTATAAGCAAATCTCATTTGGTTGCTAGAAAACAAAAAAAAATCAGTTTTTTATAAAATGTTTTTTATTTCTTATTTTATTTATACTAGCAAACCACCGGGCGCTGCCTCTTTTCAATCCTCCTTCGTCGGTGGTGGGGAAGCTGACCAAGCAGCTTGGCTTGCTGGATTGGTTCAAACGGTACATGACGGAGGGGAAGAAGGGGGAGGAGCCAGGTGATTTTAGATTTGTACCCGTGGTTTTACGGGTGTTGTTTGCCTCCGTTTCCATGTTTTGTAGCATGTTTTGATATCTGCGAGCAAACTCCCTCCTTCACAGCGATGAGGAGTCAGCGGCGGCCATCGATGATGAGTGAGCCGTCATTGTACGTGACATTCAACGCCGAAATGGAGAGCACCATGAAGAGAGGAGCATCAGCGAGCAAAAGCTTCTTATCTCAACCGCCATTGGTGCAGCTGGGAAGCAGAGAGTGGGAGAGTGGGTCATATGCAGTGAACTGAAAATGGAAATGGGGGTGGCGTTTCTTCCCCTTTCTCCTCCATGGTGTTGGGACGGGACTGAAAATGGAGTTGGGCAGGAATGAAAATGGAAACACCGACTAGGGTTTCTTCCCCTTTCACCTCAACTTCCCATTCTTGACAGGCACACGCGGTGGTGGCGTCTCTTAGACGGTGATAGTGACAAATGAGGGGATAGTGGAGGGGCAAGTCCGATAGTAATTGTTCCGTACGAGTAGCGTTCCCTCCTCTGCAAGCTGGTGAGATTCAAGTCGTTTAGTCTTAAATCCAACGTTTGTGTTTTACAATAATAAAAAAAAAGCAAAAAAAAACTAGCAGAACCTGTTCTTTAAAGCCCATCAGACGGCTACTGCGCTACTCGTGCTCCTTCCTCTGAGAGCGGGTAGCGCAGGAAAAAATTATTTCAAGTCCGGAGGGTGCATGGTCAAGAGGGGTTTGCTGGTATAAAAAACAGAAATGAAATAAAAGACATTTAAAAAAGAACAATGTTATAAACACACTAATATAGGATATTAGCACAACAAATTTAATTCAAAAGAACTAAAAAACTTTTTGCTCCGCCTTTTGCGAGACCTAGCCGCACGCCTCCCTTTGTTCCCAAAATCGCGATCTTACTCGCAGAGGAGTTCGCCGACATAGAAGGAGTTCGTTGGCGCCGAGAAGCTTCCGCCTTTCACGAAACCTAGCTGCACGCCTCTGTTCAATGTAAGTCACATTTGCCCCCCCCCCCCCCCCCCCCCTTTGTATAATGTACAAAGGATTTTGCAGGCAAAGGAGAAGCACACCTCCCTTTCTTCCAACTGTCACTGTGAATGGCTTATTGCCAGCGATAATCATCTCAATCTCTCTATTTTATTTCCAGAAAAGGGTGATTTTCTGAAGTGAAGATAGAATTGAAAGTATCTAGTTATCTACCTAAATTACCTAAAGTGGGTGAATAGGTGAGTTCTGCGTCTTTTAGCGGAATAAAAGATTAGCACAAAACAAGAACACAGAAACACAAAGAATATATAGTGGTTCCTCGAGTTGGGCACGTCTACTATCCTGCCTCGCCTATCTACCACGAAGGGCTAGATTCGGGTATTTCACTTTTATTTCAGACTGTAAACAATATTACAACTCGGAGTCTCAACTCCTATAAAATCGGAGATAACTCTCCTACCACTCGGAGAACAAGCTCTCCTACAAACTCGATCCTATAAACAAAGATCTATAATTCAGAGGTAAAACCTCCTACAATAGTATAAAAAGAGTTATACAACAATAGATTAAGAATAATCTTCTTCAAATCTGAAATTTTCGGTCTTCCTTTCCTCTGAACAGTTGAACTTGAAAGCCTTGAGGAAAGGGAAAACTTGAAAGCCTTGAAGTCTTGATCTGAACAATCAGGATCAACTAGATCTGAGGAGTACTATGAATTTTAGTGATCTGAGATCTAGTCGACACTCTTGTTGACGATCGAATCATGAATCGTGTAGTCAGTCAAGAGAATGTCGTGAAAACCGATATCGCGTATGCCGACTGGAGTTTTTTGAAATTTCTCGATTTAAATGTAAAAGCACGAATATGGTTGAAGGAAAATAACCTTAGGTATTTATAGGAACTCCCCTTCTCTACGGCTAGAAGTTCTTTCCATACCGAGAAATCCACATGTTATTGTACATGGCAGTCGGGATGGACAGAACAGAAATTCAAAAATAAACCCTAAATCATTTCCGTCGAGTATCGTCGAGTATATAAAGGTATACTCATCGAATTAATTCGAAATACGACGAAAAGGACTTGGACGAATCCAGACAGATCGATCTGAGAGCTCAGCGCATTCCTAGAGAGACTCGACGAATTCGACGAATATCGACCAACATACCTGACGAATTCGACGAGTATCGAAAGATAACTTCAACGAATTCGCCGAGTATGCAAGGCGATATACGACGAATTCTATTTGGGCGATTCTTAAGGATGTAGGAAAAAATTCACAGAGTTAATTTCTACGAGTTTGACGAGTATCAGTAGGTGTATCCGACGAATTCGAGGAGTATCAACAGATAACCTCAAGGGATTTGACGAGTCTACTCTACGATACTCGACGAATTTTCCTTAGAGAAATTCTGTCCTTTCTGAATTCAGCAACATACAATTCCTTGAATCTTCTAATGCACTTGAAATGAAAGTACATTTAAATGGAGAGATTACACATGAGTCGACACTTTGGGCTACACAATGAGGGATTACATTTTATAGTCATGTGTTCAATGACTCATTGTAACTTGACATTGGTTTGTGCTTAGCAACATGATCCTGCGAGCACATGACTAAAAGCGCTCAATCAAATACAATCTCAATTCATCTTAGTTCAAGGGACACTTCTTCAAATCGAGGTTATTGTGGATACAATACCCAACCGGAATTACACCATTCGAATGAATACAATCTCTTCCCAACAGAGCATTCAAGAGGTAGTAGAATCGTTAACAAAGAAAACAGTAGACATCCTCAAGCACTAAGGTATAAATTTTTTTCCTCTTATGCAATGCAAATGTGGTATTGGGTGTTCAATTTTTTGCATTTTTAGTGGTGTAAATTTGATGAATGTTGTTTTTTTAAAAAATTTGGAAAGATAAAAAAATCATTTCTTGAATTTTTTTATTTGTGAGATGGAAATTGTTCCCAAATTAAATGAAGATCCATCGAAATGCGTTGAAATCAATGTAGGAATGCACTTCGTTACAACTTGATTTTTCCTATGAAAGAGAGTTTAGTTGAGTGGGTTTGTAATGTTGTCAAAGGTTTGAGATTCGTTGCTACTATCCAAAGTGCGGATAAAATTGATGGGAGACCTAAGCCTAGGGTTTTTATAGGATGTGATAGGTCAGGTTTTCCCCATGATAATCAACAAAGGGTTATGTTAAGAAAAACTTAAGAAAACTAGTTCGAAGAGATGTGGATGTCGATTTTTCCTACTTTGTCAAAAAAAATGCGTGTTTGATACGACCGAAACAGGTTATGCGTACTCTCGCAAGTGCACGTGCCGTAACAAGTAATAAAGTGTGAGTGAGATCGTTCTCTCGGAGAAGTGATCAACCTAAAGCTTGCAAGTACTAGCTACACCGTTCTTTAAATCCAAACCGGATGATTAAGGTGATTTTTCAAAGTAATGAAATTTTTTTTAATAAAAATCGAATCTAACTTAACTACGAAAATCCTTAGAAATTCTTAAACCACTTGGAGAAATTAGCCTTGTATTTCGGATTTCCTATGTGCGTCTGAATGGTGTGTAATAAATAATATTAGTTAAGCGTGTTGAAAGAATTATCATACAACGATTTTTATAGAAGAAATCCTCCTCTCTCGAATCTCGGAAATCCCAACGTCCTAAATTCTCCTAGTTATTTCTAACTTAGGAGGAATAAAGGATACTGATTATCATAAAAATCGGACTGCTAGCAAAAGGAGGGAGTCTCCTCCACCCCTCTAAACTACGGTGAACTAATGAGCAAATGCACTTCTCCTCTCTCGACTCTCGAAGTACAACACAAAAGAGGGGATTTTTGGTTAAACGTTTTACACCGCTCGTCTCTCGATTCTTGCGGTGCAATAAAATAACCTTCAACCTTATATTACGCCACTCATCTCTCGATTCTTGCAACGTATCACAAGATGAAGATCAAAGCCAAAAATCTCATAAATAAATTCAAAAGTACATTAGATAATAAATCATTCAACAAATCTCAACAACCAAGAACATACACCATAAAAAACACACATAATACTCTACTCATACAAGACTTGGAGAGTTTAGTTCATGGCGAGAAAAGGAACACACAAAACTATAACGATCTTACAGTTCATAGCTTCAAAAGTTCAGATCTACCATTTCTCGTGGCCGGATTCTGCTTCTCCACCGTCAAGAACCCTAAACTTGGCCTCCTTCTCTCCAAAATGACAAAAGATAATAAAAAGATCTCAAAAATCCCTTTATATGGTACAAGGGCCTCAAAGGATCTTCAGCATTTATGAAAGGAAGCCTCCTTTCATTTCTAAAACTGTCATTTTTGAATTATTTTCGGAATCTTAAAATTCAAATTCGCAAGTTTGTTGCAACAAATTAAATTATGTACTGTCCAGAATTCAGCAAAAATCTGCTCCAAAATTGCTGTAATTTTCCTGCAACTTTTTCTGAATGCTCTTCACGCTTATCATCAGCCGCACAAGTTACTTTCTTCATATTTTCCTATCATAAACATAAATATAAATATTACTGATACATGAATTTTCGCACAAATGATAATTTACTCGTTTACACACACTTTTGATCAGTATTTTGAAGATAAATTAGTCAAAATGCGGCAGATTGACGCAGAAGATAACTTCCTTTTGTGAAGTTATCACACCTTCACACTTAAACGTTTGCTTGTCCCTAGCAAAGTCATTTTATAACAATAGCATGAGTGAAGAAGTAATAAGATATGAACTCAAATGATCTTTAGTTTTTGAAAACAAAATAATCTCGGCATACTCAAGAAACTCGTTTAACTCAACTGATAAGCTTAGCAATCTATGAGAGCTCATTCATTCACAATTCCATTATTTAGATGGAAGATAAAGCTCAAACAAGTATCGTAGTGCGGTGCGTGCTTTTCTTTAAAAATAGTTTACTCCCATGCAAAATTTTATATTGAACCTCCGCATTTTATTGGAAAGGATAAGAATATGCTAAGTCTATGATTTAACCTCTTCAAGAGTTGGTAGTTCAAATAAAAGTCGGATAGTTTTGGCTTGGTTCGGAATTTATGGATAACTTTGGTAATAGTATGATGGCCTCTAGTTAGTATCCTTAATAATTCACCATGTTATGGGGTCGTGCATCATCATTTTTTTATTTATAGTAGGGATCATTTCAAGTATAAGTGCACATACCCAGGCCACATATCACTATGATGTTTCAACCATTTTTTTTCTCTCTTTTTTATCATAGTTGAGATCATTCTAAGTATGCATTCACATAACTAAGCTGCATATCACTATGACACAAATTTCTTTTTCCATTATTTTTTTCATCATAGTTGGGATCATTCCAAGTATGTAGACATATACCTAGGCCACATTCACTATAAAATTTAACCATTTAAAGAAAATTTTGGCACCCATAAATGGCTAACTTACTAAGGTACAACTAGTAGGAATAAATGACAAATAAGCATGAAATAGTGTGCAGGGCAAAGTTCAAGCTCAAATATGTTAGTGGATGATCAAAAGGAATACTAGCTAAACTCATGTGTATGCTTACATCATTGACTTAGTTCTTGCTCATCCTTCCCATTATTTTAAAGGTAAATATCACAATATTGCATTGGAAGTAAACAAATATTTTGTATATAAAAAAATGCTTGAGCGAGCTTTATCAAAAAAAATCTTACTAACTTCAAATTCATAGAATGAACTCTTTGAATTGTTCAGCCATACCAATTAATTATCATTGAATGTGTCTAGAATAGTCTAATGATTAAGTAAAACAAGAATTAAGATCATTAAATTTATATTTAAATGAATTATTCTTCACTCAAGTGGTAGGGGTTATAGCACGTCACCTCCACACTTAAGTCATTTGCTAGTCCCTAGCAAATAATTCGTTTTTATCATATGGATAGTCTAAGGTGTGTTTACTAATAAACAAATAATTTAAAGGAAGAAAAAAACTTGAAATTTAAATAACTCCCCTGAATTGGATGTGATGGAGTGCTCGTCTATTGCTTCTTGTTGACGCACCCACGTTTCTCCCAACATACGATATTTCTCAACAATCCCGCCATTTAGTCTAACCTGCAAAACATTCATCCTCAAAGTGGACATAGTCATTAACATGATGTATATTTGTGTTAGATTCACTGAGAATAATCAAAAGTCACACAAATATAGCACATGCGCACGATGATTATCATAGAAACCATTTTCATGACTCGCACCAAAAGTCATTCCATAATATTCAAGTCAAAACATAATAATTGTCATAGGATAAGCATCATCAGGGCTACCAAATAGTTTGACTTAAATAGATTTTTTTTCTTTTCTTTTTTCTCATCATCATTCATACATTAATCATCATTTATTTGCAATTTTTTTAAAATTCATTAATGTAACTAAAAGCTGCTAAACATACTTAGTACGAAAATAGTAAATATATATTTATATATATATATATATATTGCTAAATTAAAGTTACAAAGCCAACTAATAATGCAAATTAAACATTTGGTTGCCTCCCAAGCAGTAGATAGTTTATTGTCGGAATACAACAATGGACAGGAAAATTAAAACACAATATGCAGTAAACGAAAGATAACTACTGGGTTTATTGTCTCCCCAGCACGACTTATTCAGAAATTTTAAAATTCTAAATTATGGGACGATGAAAAGAGAAATGAACACGTAATTGTTCTAATATATGCGTCGACTGTGGGTACCGATATGACGATAAAATAACCACCTCTTTACCTAAATAATAATACATGTTAATCGCCGGTAATGGGAACAAAAATTAAGAAGTGGAGTGCTCCTCGCAATTCTCACCATAATCTATATCCATGCCTAGCAAGGTATCTTCGTCAACAGAGAGGCTATAGCGAGAGAAGAAAATGAATGAGGCTTCAACTATGGTGGAGCACTCAACCTCCTCACATAAGGGGATACACATCTCATCAACTTGAGGATAATGCTCAATAACCTCTTCGAGCATTTGTGACGCATCAACTTGCTTGGGCTCAGATAATGAAAGGAGATTAGGAAATAAAATAGAAGAAAGACATAAATGAATTCTAATTATGGGAGTGATCCCGGTTTCACTTCCAGTAGGTTCCGAAGATTGATCGATGTCGGTATCGTAAGCATCATAACAAGGGGGGCCCGAACTCAAGGGCCTCAGTGGTGAGTTGAACCTCCTCATCCAATGAAAAAGTCTATATTTGCTCATCAGAAAGGATATCCTCTTCAAGCGCATCATAGTGCTCCAAAGAATTCTTCCCTCCATTGGAGAGGATAATATCTTCGATACACTTTGCCACATCCTCAGGTTCAGGATTATCCCCAAGCGCAATATCTTCGACATGATCGATAAAAATATGTGTATAAAATTCGTGCAAAGAAGGTGGAGGAACGGGGGTGATAGCATTATTAGAGAATATGTGAGTTGGTTCCTCCATGGGTGAATCCAAACTAAGTGATGAATGTGTAGAGAGAGGCAACTCCGCGACGTCGTTGCATAGATCATCAACAAACATGATGGTTATATCTCCAATACTTCCTCGTAGACAAGGAGGTAATGCGTATATATCATTAGAATCATAAGGAATGTCATAATAAGAAGAGGATGAGAGGATTTGAATTTTAGGTTTGTTATACTCCTCTCTTTGACGCTGAAATACAATGCACTCTTTCATAGCGTGCCCGGTGCTATGACAAAATATGCATTGTTTCTCATTTCTTCTCGGCCTTTGAGGGGTCGGGTTGAAATGTAGAAACGTTGCATGTTGTGGGGGAGTATAATTATAAAAATTAGGAGCACTATATGAAGTATCATCAGATGTTGATACTCCATAGGGTGAGCCATATGACATGTAACTACAGTCTTTTATATAACAATCATCACTAGCATGATTGAATGCCCCGCAATAATGACATCGAGAATATAAATATGAATACATGATATTGCGTGAGAGAATTCACTAAATGGATATTAATCTTTGCACAAATCAACTATACACAAATAATTTAAATGAATAAACCTACTTTGATTTTTTTTGAAAAAAATAGATTAGGAATAAATAAAATTAAAATTGTGAATTAAAAAAAACAAATCCTAGAAAAAAAAATAAAAAAAAATAAAAACTTGAGCTCTAAATACTCAGGGTTTACTTTTTCAAAAAAAATTCTAAGTTTAATGGCAATAACTCAATGGATCGAAATCTGGACATGCATTAACAGAACAAAAACTAGCAATAACAGAAAAACTACAAACACATTTAAAATTCAACAAGATTAAAGTTTGACCTCCAAATACTAGGGTTTACTAATATTGCAAGAAAATAAACAATAGATTAATAGCACTTCCCCGGCAACGGCGCCAAAAACTTGATACGCCCGAAACAGGTTATGTGTACTCTCCCAAGTGCACGTGCCGTAACAAGTAATAAAGTGTGAGTGAGATCGTTCCCTCGGAGAAGTGATCAACCTAAAGCTTGCAAGTACTAGCTACACCGTTCTTTAAATCCAAACCGGATGATTAAGGTGATTTTTCAAAGTAATGAAATTTTTTTAATAAAAATCGAATCTAACTTAACTACGAAAATCCTTAGAAATTCTTAAACCACTTGGAGAAATTAGCCTTGTATTTCGGATTTCCTATGTGCGTCTGAATGGTGTGTAATAAATAATATTAGTTAAGAGTGTTGAAGGAATTATCATACAACGATTTTTATAGAAGAAATCCTCCTCTTGAATCTCGGAAATCCCAACGTCCTAAATTCTCCTAGTTATTTCTAACTTAGGAGGAATGAAGGATATTGATTATCATAAAAATCGGACTGCTAGCAAAAGGAGGGAGTCTCCTCCACCCCTCTAAACTACGGTGAACTAATGAGCGAATGCACTTCTCCTCTCTCGACTCTCGAAGTACAACGCAAAAGAGGGGATTTTTGGTTAAACGTTTTACACCGCTCGTCTCTCGATTATTGCGGTGCAATAAAATAACCTTCAAACTTATATTACTCCACTCATCTCTCGATTCTCGCAATGCATCACAATATGAAGATCAAAGCCAAAAATCTCATAAATAAATTCAAAAGTTCACTAGATAATAAATCATTCAACAAATCTCAACAACCAAGAACATACACCATAAAAAACACACATAGTACTCTACTCATACAAGACTTGGAGAGTTTAGTTCATGGCGAGAAAATGAACACACAAAACTATAACGATATTACAGTTCATGACTTCAAAAGTTCAGATCTACCCTTTCTCGTGGCCGGATTCCGCTTCTCCACCGTCAAGAACCCTAAACTTGGCCTCCTTCTCTCCAAAATGACACAAGATAATAAAAAGATCTCCAAAATCACTTTATATGGTCCAAGGGCCTCAAAGGATCTCCAACATTTATGAAAGGAAGCCTCCTTTCATTTCTAAAACTGCAATTTTTGAATTATTTTCGGAATCTTAAAATTCAAATTCGCAGGTTTGTTGCAACAAATTTTAATTTGTTGCAACAAATTCTGTGCTGTCCATAATTCAGCAAAAATCTGCTCCAAAATTGATGTAATTTTCCTGCAACTTTTCCTGAATGCTTTTCACGCTTATCATCAGCCGCACAAGTTACTTTCTTCATATTTTCCTATCATAAACATAAATATAATTATTACTGATACATGAATTTTCGCACAAATGATAATTTACTCGTTTACACACTTTTGATCAGTATTTTGAAGATAAATTAGTCAAAATGCGGCAGATTGACGCAGAAGATAACTTCCTTTTTTGAAGTTATCAGTGTTGAAGAGTGGAAAATTGATGTTAAATGTGACACACATAATTATCAATTTGTTCATTTGGAGGCACACAGTTATGCATGTAGATTAGATGATGAAGAAGAAATGATAGTTGAAGAGATGTACAACTCCGGTGGGAAGGATCGATAAATACTAGCCTCTTTGAAAAAGAGAAATCCCTTCAATGTTTCTATTATGCGAACAATATACAACTAAAAAGTTAATTTGTATAAGGAGTTTGATGGTGACACTCATATTCAATTTATTTACAAATGTATTAGGGATGTAGAATACACTAGCTACAATTATGTGAATCCTGATAGTTGCAATTTGGAGAGTATATATTTTGATCATCCTACATTTATCCAACTGAGTAATATGTTTGCAGATGTTTTTATAATGGGCTGCACATATAAAACTAATCGTTATAGACTACCGTTGCTTTCTATAGTTGGGCATACTTCAGTCATTCACATTCCTACCATTCGGCCCCTCCAACAGCTAAGAAGACTTTATATTGGTTTTGTCAATAACAACCACTTTATTCAATTATTTGTCTCCAAAAATTGTCCACTTCTGTCAGTGATCAGTATGTGGATGTGATATCACACTACAATTGCAGACGAGTGAGATTTGTGTTATAAATGTCAAGATGAGGAAATCGTTAATTTGGTCGATCCTTAAGATATGCATGTTTTCTATTGTTATTCATAGTCAACAAATATTTAATTTTTCAACATAATGTCTCATGTTAACATTTATTTTTCCAACAAAATCTCATGTAGCTATTGAAGTCGATTATGCATTGGATCTTCATCATTGCATGTGATTTTAAAACAATAGTATAAACTGTTATTTTAAATCTGGATCTATATTTTATGTCGCTAACGTGCAATTGTTTCAAATAAATGCAGGACTGAAATATTGGTGGTATTTTGGATAACCAACATTTTGTTTGAATTTTGTGATGTCATTTCTACAAGATTGACAAGACAGTTTTCTATGAATAATTGGTGTTCTAGACTATGCAATATATTTATTTGTGTTTTATGTTTTGGACTACAAAATATTAACTAGACTGTTTTCAATTTTTTAATAACAATTTTGGTGTGCAACAGTAATTTTGGTGCGAAAATAACATATAGAAAGCAAAGAAAAATCATGCTTATTTTGGTGTGCCCAAAACATTTTTAAAAACTGATGTGACAATAACATGTTGGTGTGAAAACAAAATAATTTGGTGCATTAATAAAATTTGACTGTCAATGGTGAAAATTGATGTGATTATAACATTGCTCTTAAAAAACAGAATTTATTTTGGTTTGTTATTAGTCAAAGGTTTGCTTATAACACCACCCTAAATAATTTAAAATGAAATGAAAAATTTCTGAAATCAAAACTACCAAGAATCATTTGAAGCATTATTATTTTTTGATCATGCTGGTTGGTTCGTGAGCATCCATAGAAGGTTTGCTTCAAACCCTTCTAGTTTCTTCACCAATAAGATCTGGTTTTCAAGTAGTCTTGAGCAGAGTTGTGCTTCAGTTGAATACATTTTATCCCAGAATGACATTCGTATTCAATCTGCATTGAACTGAGAAACTTGCAAGTTCATAGACAAGAATTTGATCAACTATTTCATTGAAACTATCATCAAAATGTTTTTTTTCTTTTCACATCACCTCCAATACATAGATTAAGCATCTGTTTAGGAGATTTATTTTCACTGATCAAGCGGTTACGATCGCATATACCGGACCTTGATTACGATCGCATATACCGGACCTTGATTACGATCGCATATACCGGACCTTAAAGCTCTGCTTGGAATGGTTGTCGTAAAAGAAAAACAGTGGTGGCAAGCAATGTGAGTGGAAAGAAGATGTGAACCTACGAGACCATAAACATGAAAATGTGAATGTTCACTTTAGCTTTTCAAAACAATGGAAGGTTGACTGATTTCCAAAAAAAACCATGAAAACATCTTTTTGGGAGAAGCCCTTTTTTCACAGCCATCATTGTTTCAAACAGAGCCCAAGAGCTCATTCACTCAAAAAAGAATTAGTTCTTGGTAGAACAAAAGTTAATAATAAAAAGCTTTGATATATGATTTGCTAATAACAAACAGAATTGTAAACGGCCCTTTGAAGAATAATGAGTAGTTTGCTATTAGTAGCATTGCCCTCTATCAAAGAATCCAACTGATTGCGGCTTCACCAAATGTTTGAATATAACTTTTAATGCATTATACTTTCAAATAAATGTGCATCCATTTATTGCTCAAACCTCAATCTAAGAGGTTCGATTGAATATTTGCATCAGAGGAAGAGAGAATTATACAATGAATGTGAATATTTACTGTCAAGATTCTTTAGACCATGAAATCGGGTCAGGTGAAGCGCCATCTCCGGCAGAAAAAGATATAACTGATGCGCGAAGTGATTCCGGTCCTTCCACTGCAAGTCTCTTGCATAATGCATCACAGTTGCTAATCACCTCTGTAAGCCTGCCTTTGAGCTCCCCAACCTCTATTTTCAATTGATGAACTGCATATGTTGCAAGGTAATATTATGATAGTAATGATATAAATATTATGAAGGGAGACTTTCAAATATGTTCATGTTCAGATTGATCATATATATATATATACATATATGTATACTAGCATCTTCGAACGGGCTTCGCCCGTTCTCGATGCGTCGCTGCGGGCTTCTCCCGCAATCAAGCGGGCTTCGCCCGCTTGACCCCCCGACGGGCTTCGCCCGCCACCGGCGAAGCCCTCAAATGTCCAAGAAAATATTCGCCCGCTTGACTCCCCGGCGGGCTTCGCACGCCACCGGCGAAGCCCTCAAATGTCCAAGAAAATATTTCTGATATTTAATTAATTATTAATTACAATAATTAATAATTATATTATTAATTATTAAATATTTAATTAATTTTATTAATTACTATAATTAATAATTATATTAATTAATTATTAAATATTCAATTAATTTTATTAATTACTATAATTAATAATTATATTAATTAATTATTAACTATTTAATTAATTTAATAATTATAGTTAATAATTATATTAATTAATTATTAAATATTAAATAAAAGAAAAAAACAACGGAATCCCCTTCCTCCCGCCCGTCCCGAGCCCCTCCACTGTCGCCGGCGGCCTGCCCGGCGCCCACCGGCGGGTTCGCCGGCGGTGGCCCTGCCCGCTCGCCGCCGGACAACCCCCGGAGGGTTCGCCGGAGGCCGGCGAATCCGCCGGAGGGCGCCGGGCAGGCCGCCGGCGGCTCCGCCGCCGGCGACAGTGGAGGGGCTCGGGACGGGCGGGAGGAAGGGGGTGATATCGGGGAATTTTCCTGAATGAACAGTAAAATGTTTTGAGATTTTTTTATGTGCAGGCCTATATCTATGAATCCAATGGTCAGAAATGATTTTGTGGGGATCGGACGGTCCAGATGAGTTTCATGGTGTGCTTGGAGATATGCTTATTGTTTTATATGATAAAGATATATATGGGGAGATATACTGTGCGGGCAATCCTAAGGTACGGGCGTACGGGCAAGGGAATTTGGGGTCAAGATGGTCTCAAAACGAAAAGTGATCAACATGAAAGATGTAGATCTCGGCGAGACGAACAACTTTCATGTTGACCACTTTTTGATTTGGAGCCGTTTTGGACCTCGATTTAGGCCCCGAAATCGGGAGTGGCGGAACTGCTACAGTAAACCGTTCCGCCGCCCCCGATTTCGGGGCCCAAATCGAGATCCAAAACGGCTTCAAATCAAAAAGTGCTCAACATGAAAGTTGTTCGTCTCGCCGAGATCTACAACTTTTATGTTGATCAATTTTCGTTTTGAGACCATCTTGACCCCCAAATTCTCTTGCCCGTACGATCCGCACCTTAGGCTAGCCCATATATATATATATATATATATATATATACTATTCTATAAAAGAAAAATACTTTTTTGATGCAACATTCATAATGTCTATAATACCCTTATTCTTTTAAATTAAAGACTAACAAACATTCAAAAGAATTTCAAATCTTTTTAAAAAGGACCCGGCAGTAAATTCAACTCTCCCACTAACTCACATCACACATTAAGAAAGAAAATCTCATCATATCTGACACATCCAGCTTTATGGCCATCACAGTTGTATCTCTGCGCCTGCCCTACCTCTTCGCAAGAATCGCAACCCTCTCCTCCTGGAGCTGCTCCTCCTCTGCGCCCGCCCTAGCAAGTGCACTTCCACTTCCACAGCAGCCATCGACTCCCTCTCTGCGCATCCCGCACTCCACTCTACATTGAAGGTATTTCTTCTATTCTATTTTCTTCTTATTATCTCCCTTTCCCTGCACGTCCCCGCCATGGTTGCACTTTTTTACAGCTCACCGGTGAAGCTCTGCTGACCTCCACCAAAAGGGGCCTACCTGATGTTGAGATGTAGAATTTACCTCCTCTGCCTCTGAAGGGAGAAAGAGATCTCAAATCCTTCTATCTTCTGGTGGCCCCTGCTGTATATAGCCACGACGAAGGGGTCAAGTTCTTTCCGGCACTGGTTGTTTGCCGCAGTTTGGGGAAGGAAGGTGTAAATTGCTGCAACGGAGGTGGGGCTGTTTAGGGGGTAGATGTCGCGCTGGTGGTGGAAATCGAAACCGGAGTTGGTAGAGAAGGCTGGCGGGTTTCACGGGGCAGTGATTAATTTCACATATAATCAATCTAAAAAAAGAGATTTTTATTTCGAGTTTATTGGGGCATCAAAAACACACGCGCAAAATTCCCAAATGTTGAAATTTACACAGATGACTGGCTGAAGCATTAATCAAGAAAGAAAGACAAAATCTGAGAAATTGCAAGACCTGGGCAGTGGGAAATATTGGCGGCGGCGCGGCAAGAATCCGACAGTATGAGGGCGCGGGTGAGGTTGATCTTAACCCCGAGCTGGGGATCGTCGTTGTCCTTGACGAGCACGCACAAGCATTTGGGGTTCGTCGACAGCACGCTCTTCAGACCCGAGCAACAGTCCGGAGTCGGCGCCGGCGAGCTTCCCTGAACGTAGGTGAAACCCAGGACCATTGTAGCCGCCCACAGAAAAATGTCGATGTTCACGACCAATGTCCCACCCACGACCAATGTTCCGCCCACGACCAATGTGCCTCCCACGACCAATGTCTCGCCCACGACCGCACTCCCGCCCACGAACAATGTCGCCGCCCTGACCAATATCGCCTCTCCACGTCAAATGTTGCTACCAGCGACAAATGTTGCTTCCCACGAGAAATGTCGCCGCCACGACAAATGTCGCCGCCCACGACAAATATCGCCGCCCACGACAAATGTCGCCGCCCACGACAATTGTCGCCGCCCACGACAATTGTCATCCCCAGGACAAATGACGCATCACCGACGAATGTCACATCCCGCCGAATGTCGCACTCCGCCGATTGTCGCACCCCCACCGAAGGCCCCCAGGGCCGAAGGCCCGTGCCTGTCACTTGTATACATATATGTATATATATACATATATGTATATATACATATATATCTTTATTATATAAAACAATAGTGATATTTGGAAGCACACCATGAAATTCATGTGAACCGTCCAATCTCCAGAAAATATCATCTGACCGTTGGATCTATAAAGATAGGCCTGCAATTAGCCAAATATCTAAAAAAACATTACTGTTCATCTCTCCTGAAAACCCGATACCTCCTCTTCCGCCAAAGCAGTCCAGCGCCCTTCTCTGCCGCCGCAGGCGGCCTGCACGGCGCCCACTGGCCGGCAAACCAGCCGGGGGCGCCGAGCAGGCCGCCGCCGACGACAGAGGAGGGGTGCTGGACGGGCGGGCCGAAGCGGGGGGGGGGGGGGGGATTTTGGTTTTTTTCATTTTTTTATTTTTAAAATAATAAGTAATTATATATTTATTTATTAAATTATAATTTGTTTTAAAAATAATAATTATTTATTAAATTATATAATTCTTTAATTTTACTGGGGGGGGGGGGCGGGCTTCGCCCGTCTGGAGGCGGGCGAAGCCGCGTGAATGTCAAGCGGGCGAAGCCCGCTTGATTGCGCGCGAAGCCCATTTGAAGATGCTAGTATACATATATGTACATATATGTATACACATATACATGTACATATATACATGTATACATGTACATATATACATGTATACATGTACATATATACATGTATACATGTACATATATACATGTATACATGTACATATATACATGTATACATGTACATATATACATGTATACATGTACATATATACATGTATACATGTACATATATACATGTATACATGTACATATATAGATATATATATATATATATATAGATATATATATAGATATATTTATAGGGGCATTTACAGAGACCTCCCTCTCTAAGTTTGAAAAATTACATATTGCACCCCTCTTATTATTGAAATTACAAAAAACTCCCCCTATATATATATATAGGGGCATTTACATGTATATATATACATATATATATGTATACATGTACATATATACATGTATACATGTATATATGTACATATATACATGTATACATGTACATATGTACATGTATACATGTATATATTTACATATATACATGTATACATGTATACATATATATGTATGTATATACATGTATACATATATATATATGTATGTATGTACATGTATACATGTATACATGTATATATGTACAATATACATGTATATATGTACATATATATATGTATATATATATAGATATATACATATATATATATTTATAGGGGCATTTACAGAGACCTCCCTCTCTAAGTTTGAAAAATTACATATTGCACCCCTCTTATTATTGAAATTACAAAAAGCTCCCCCTATATATATATAGGGGCATTTACAGGGACCTCCCTCTGTGAGTTTGAAAAATTATAGATTGCAACCCCCCTGAATGTTCTAAAACATAACATTTACCTCATCTGAAGTTCACATTTCAAACATCCATACACAAATATACCCCCCTCCGAATACATTTCAAGGAGGGCATTTTGTGCGTGGATGTTATGAAATGTGAACTTCAAGTGAAGTAAATGTTATGTTTTGTAACATTAATGTGAGGTTTTGTAATTTCAATAATAAGGGGTGCAATCTATAATTATGTTAACTTCCAGGGGAAGCTTTGGTAATTATATATATGTATATGGATAGTATATTATATATATATATATATATATATATATATATATATATATTATATATATATATATATACACACTAGCATCTTCGAACGGACTTCGCCCCGTTCTCGATGCGGCGTTGCGGCCCTTGACCGACATTCAGGCGGGCACTTCACTCGCCCCTCCGCAAGTTTCCTTCGACTCCTGACAGTTATTTAAAATTTTAAAGTTGTCTAAATTTTAATTATTAGATTTTTTAATAATAATTAAAAAATAATTAATTTAATTAATTATTAAAATAGAAAATAAAAAAATTCCGTGTCAACCCTCCCCCCCCCCTTAACCCCTATCCCCCCCCAGCCCCCCGCCCGGCCCCCCGCCCTCCCAATTTAATTAATTATTCGATCTAACCCTCCCCCCCCCCCCCCCCAATGCCACTTCCTCCGCCTACTTTACTACTGTT